>JANKOD010000003.1:9803048-9815989 GCA_026284645.1 Erythroxylum acuminatum | reverse complement strand
CTCCTTATATCGGCAAGAGCTTTACCTCAATTGTTGTCCCCCAACTAATATGGAATAACAAAGGAGCCAAAAACTCAACAAATTATATACATGATTTTGGAGTTAAATGTTGAATAAGATATGTATTGACAACTGACACTTGTGAGCCCAAAGTACAAGCAGAAGACCGGAGTTTGGTTTCCTCCAAATTTCAGTTTCAGGTGTGCTCAAGTTAATTCAGTAGCTTGCCAAGTTCAAACACTTGTTGGGCTAACGTTGAAGGCATCTGGGTCGATATTCCAATGGCATTAGCTTGGATTAATCAATTGTAGACTTTCTTTATTCTGTGTGTGTCAGTTTCTCCATGGTCTGACAGTGAGCTGCATACCTATCTTGGGAAATGTGGGGACAGACTTGATCACTAGACTTTCATAGTTTAACCAAAATAACTCGACTATTTTCTAAAAGAATCTAACCATGAAAGACCTGAACTCCACTTATTTCCTGTGAGCTCCATGCCAATAGGAATTATAATTATTTAAACCGAACTTGTTCTTTAGTCCAACATAAGTTGCATGATTCTCTGTTCTTCAACATAATAATAAAAAATGGAAATAGAAAATTCATGGGAGAGGTACGAAATGCTTTAATTTGCAGAAAAGGGATCTCCTGTCCATGGAATATTTTGAACAGCAATGCTTACAACCAGTAGTCTACACTGCATAAGATTTAAAATGAAATAATCATGAGACTAGATCTTTATTAACAACAATTTAGGCATAAGATATCATTGAAGGCTTGGAAGCATCTAATCAAATTTTCCATTGTATAAAGTTTACAGAGTAAGGAAAAGAATCGAGTATTAACCTTTTTCTTTGATTAAAAAATTATCAAGGGTAATAAAGGATATTTAGAAAATTGAACAATTGCACAGGTCGGCTGAAAGGAACAAGAATCCCAAACCGCTTCCTTGCAGAGTCCGATAACAACATGACTGTCGGCAGTGTTGCGTTGCGTTTTAAAGTTTAGATCCAATCATTTTCAACCAAAAGATTAGACAAAAAAAAAGATTAGTTGGTTCGTCGAGACTTTTCTGTTGCTGGTTTTTCTGTATTAAAAATGTTGGTTACGTAACCGACTCCTGAAAACTAAAGTCTGTATTGAATTCTCTTTATTAAAAATTCGGCTACCTAATACCTGAAAACTACGTAACAAATTCATAATGGAATACAAATATTACACGCGATTGCCGACAGTTATGACGCCGATCCTCTCAGGCCATCTCCAATAAATTCACTCTAAAGAACACACTAAAATTGGACACTATTTTGATAATTTTGTGCTTTACTATTCATGCACTAAAGTTATAAAATGACATCTTTAATCATTTTATTAATTACATATTCCTTTTAATTCATTTACACAGTTTGATTTATTTACATAATTTATTAAGTAATTAAATTTAAAATATATGTTAGTTTACACAAAATATATTATTACAAAGATCTCATTTAAAATGATATTAATATTGAATATAATGTTAAATTTATTTTTAATTCTTGTTTATAAGTGTTATAAATTTATTAATAAAAAGTTTTAAAAATAAAAAGTAAATTTCAAGACAAATGTGATACCCAAGCGGTCATACAAGATTAGACTTAAATGTCAACCCCTAAAATTAATATTAATAAAGACGATACAATTATATTTCAAGAATTCCTTATTAGACATAAGCAAATTAAAAATAAAGAAGCTCATTATGAACTTTCGTATTGTACTAATTGAACATTTATAATAACGATATGGTAATTTAGAAAATTAGAGGTTAAATGTGCAATAAAAATATTATGTTTACGTATGTTATTAATTTCTTGTTGCAATAATATTAATTATATATGTTAAATAATATTAATTTAATATAAATATATATTAATTAATTAAGAATAATGATTTTATTTTACTTTTATAAATAAATAAATATAAATCATTGTATAAATATAAATTATTTTAGTTAATAACTAAATTATTATAGAATATTCTTTGAAAATACTTAATCACCAAATTTGGAACAAAGTGGTTAGAGTCAGACTAAATTTGAGGTTAAAAAATTTTTAAAAAAATTTTATTTTAAATTTGGTGTAAAATTTTAGTGAAATGGAATATTTTTATTTTAAATTTGGTGTAAAATTTTAGTGAAATGGTCGGAGAATGTCAATGCCGTCATTTGCTTAACCCATTAAAATCAAATCAATGGTCATACATCATGGTATTGGTTGATCTGTCTTGATGTGCGCATGATGATTTCCTCTTCTTGTACGACACTACTATATGTGTCAAGGAAAGGAAACGTTCACTTCCATTTTAAATTTTTTTTGTTGTAATTTTAATTTTAAGTTTTAAATAAAACTAAAATTCTAATTTAATTGTTACTATCAATATATTTATATTTTATTGATAAAAATGATAAGTATTAAATAATAATTAGAGATAATTTTATTGCAATCTCCTTATAGCATTTATTAATAAATTTATCATTTTGTTAATAAATAATTAAATATTTATACAATTTTATTTTTACACTAATATTTATTTATTAAATTATTTTAAAATTAATATTATTATTTTGGATCTAAATATTTAATTATGATTAATTTTATTTAATAAAAATTATTAAATATACCATATAGTTAGGAATAATTAATAAATCGTTGCACCAAAAAAAGGAATAATTAATAAATCTGAATAATTTTTTAAATTTTGAATTAATTATAAAATTAAATTAAACTGAATAATATTATTGATGCTTTTATTAATAAAATTAATTTAATATATATTTACTGATAATAAAAATAAAATTATGTCAAAAAAACTGCACAAAATAAATATAAATATTAGGAAATCAACTAAAAATTATTTTTACTTAACTTTAAAATAAAATAAAGGTATTAAATTTTGAGTAGTCAATATTTTAATTTTAATTAAATTCTAATACTTAAATTAATTAAAATTAATAATTAGTTTAAATCATCTAAATTGGACGATAGGATCCATAAATTGATAAATCGTTTCGTATTTTTCATAATTGTTTAAGTTTTACCTTTTTTCAAAATTGATATACTGCATCTGTATTTCACATTGGTGTTGTTTAGTAGGAAGTTGGCAGCTATAGTACAGTCGATGACATCACAAACGTAATCTTTTCGTCCCCTTGAAAGCATGCGTGGGATTTTAGGTTGGTGCGGTAATTAAATAAATTAATTACTTTATGTTGCAGTTGGTAAGTAGCAATGGCAACGGGTCTTTATTCTATGTTGTAATAAATAATAATTATATCAAAAAATCAAATAAAAGGAATAATAAATATTCATAATTCTCTAACTATTATAATTTATATCAAGAATTCGTGTCGAATAACTAATTAGAAATGAAACCTGAAACAAAAATATTTACAATGATATTGCATACACAAAATTTAACATATACATCAAATATAAGTGAAATTAAAAGAAGAGAAGAAATAAAAAATTGAAACTTCGTTCAATTGAATACTCGCTAAAATTGCACTTATCTCAATTTTCAATTGGTAAAAAATTCTGATCATTGAGGCTATGTTTAGTTGGAGGTTTATTAATAGAATGAAATGGAATGTAATATTATTCCATCGTTTTGGAGGAAGGTTTATCATGAAATGAGATGGGATGAGATGGAAGAGGAGGATTTTATATTATAACTTACTTCATCCTAAAGAGTAAAAATGAAAAACCTCCGATTTAGAAGGTCTAGGATAAAATATAAAATAATAAACAACTTTACACTATATTACATTATAAACCGTTCATCCAAACAACATTTCACTATATTACATTATGAACCCTTCTATCCATTCCAAATAACAATTTTCTAATATACATTCATTTACTTTCCATTCCATTATAAACCATTTCATTTCATTCCATTAAAAACTTTACGTTCAACCAAACATAGCCTGAGAGGAGCTTCATTATCACCACCATTCAAATTCATTGCACCAAATGATATGCCATTACTTTCTCATTCAAGATTATCTTTCAAGTCACTTTTATCTATCAAACCTGGTTTCTCAAAAATTGAATCTACCAAAAGATCGATATTATCAATACAAATTGGATTTACTGAACTATTTGTTCTATTAAGAATCTTAGTAACCAATAAAATTCAATTATTAAAAAATTCTAAGAAATTATATCTCAATAATAATAATAACATACCTTTTCTGAAGCTTTAAATTGTATCGAACAAAGATCAATTCATTCAATCTTTTGTGCTCTAATTTATTCCTTTTCTTGGAATGGATGAATTCAAACGTGCTTCAATTTATTCACACCTTACTGCACTCATACATTGACTTAGAATTTGAATTGCAAACCTTTTGTAATTCTAGAACACCACTTCTGAATTGGTTCCACTAAGAAAATGTAAGTCATAAAACAATAGAAATAACATTATAAACAAAATAAAGTGATGATTAATTTTAAACAAGTAACAAAAGTGAAAAAATGTATACTTGAATTAAGTTTGTCTCTTTGACGAATAGCAATTGGCATCTCAAAATCACCAGAAGACTCTTTATAAATCTCCATCTGTGAGCTTAGAAGATCTTGCATCATCTCATGGGCAACAATTGTTGTAATAATTAATAGCACTTCTTTATTAACTTTAGCTTTCTTTGTAAAACTTGGTCTGAAATAGACAATAGGATTCAAAATTGCCCCAGTTGCAAACAACAGAGTAAAGTTGTCTTTCTCATCTCTCATTGATGACTGCAAGATAAAATGTGTACAAAGAAGACCTATTTTTCCTAATAACTTTGATTGCTTCCTTCACTCTCTCTATGGCATGATAAAATAAATTCATTATTGCCTTTTCATCACTATCAGATAGACAAAGTATCCTCACCAAAGGCTCACAAACTTGGATGACAAATTGACATTCGGACCAAAATTCAATATCTTCAATTATAATTCTAGAAACCTTCAATCTAGCATTAGACCTAACATGCTGAAATGCAATCTATTTATCACTTGTAAACATTTATCTCAAACCTTTCTTCATCATAATAAAACACTGAAGTGATAAGAAATTTCTTGCAAATCTTGAAATAGCAGGATGACACAAATTCCTACAATTGGTAAAATTCTTTCTTATTAAATTCAAGGCCCACGTACGATTGTAGATAAACCTGGTCACCTTTTTTGCTTTCTACATAGCCTCATCGATAATAGAAAAATACTTAGCATCTCATGTATTTTCCAACATCAAGTTAATGCAATGTGGAGTATAAGGAGTCTAATAAAAAGAAATATATTTGCTTTGCAATCTTCGTCCAACTTCTTTAAAAGCAAATTCATTGTCAGTAATAATCTAAACAATATTTTTTAGTCCAAATTCATTCACAACTTTATTGAATATTTCAAATAGAATATCAACATTCCTAACAAGGCCAGATGCATCAATAAATTTCAAAAAAAAATTAAGCAATTTCCAGAATAAACCAAAAAATTAATAATAGGCTCATCTCTTTTATTTGTCCAACCATCACACATGATTGAAAACTCAAAAGCAATCAAAGTCATTCTTCTTTCATCAAAATAACTTTTAATTTCATAAACAGAGCTACTCAAAAGTTTGTCTTTGTAGTCATCAATTAAAGGAGCTTTGTATTCTATATCGTAAGAGGCAATAATATATACCATAGGCTGATAATAATAAGACTGGGAAGCATTGGATGTTATACCTGAATCATACCATCATTTAGCCATTGTCATATCCACATTATGAGTTGCATCTCTTGATTGTAAGGCATTATGAATTGAAGGTTAAGCTCTAGGAGTTGTTCATGGTGCAAAAAAAATAGAAACTTTTCTTCTTCTTTTCCTAATATTAGGTGCAACGTTCACTTTTTGCTAGGTAGGAATCCTATCACCTTCAACATTCCCACAATCATCATAAACACCAATAAACGAACTTCCACTACTAATTTCGTAATTCAATCTCTGCCTTTTATCTTTCTCATGCTGATACTCTTCAAGAAAAGTCTTTCTTTGTCATTTCACATTATAACTTACTTTTTTAGAAGACTCCACATCACATTTGACCCCAACTAAATGCTTCTTCAACTTGGTGATTCCAGTACCTTTCAAATGTTTGTTACAAAAAAAATAAATGGCATATTTCTTCACTCCAAGAACTAGTCTAACATGAGCTTAACTAGATCATTGTATCTTCCTAAAGTGGTTGAATTATCAGGAGTACTTGAACTTCCATTCATTTATCTGTAAAAATAAATGAAGACATATATCAAAATTAACTTAATAACTTCATATCAAAATAAAGACTAGAAAATTTCGTTATCAACTACTATCACAAAATATGTATTGTTTAACTCAAAAGTCCAAACTAACACAAAAGCACATACATCTTATACACAATTACAAAATACACGTATATATCTTATATAATATAAGTCATTTTGTATGATTATATCATACAAAATTCAATTTTATCCAACACAATCCGTTAATAAGTCAAAAATCAACAATTGTTAGCATACGCAATTACACAATACATATATACATCTTATATAACATAACTCATTTTGTATGATTACATTATACACAGTACAATTTCATTCAACACAATTCATCAGTAAGTCAAAAACCAACAATTTAAGTATTCAACATTCACAATTACACAATACACATATACATCTTATATAATATAACTCATTTTGTATGATTACATCATTCAACCATAAAATAAAGATATACACTTACATATATAACATATTCAACTTCAACCATAATTCACGATGATAAGTGTACAACTTACTTTATGTAATCTCATAATTCAACTATAAACTAATATATTTTGTTTACTTATACAATTCAATTTGTAATACTTATAATTATTTTGTTTTCTTATCTAATTTTAATCAACTTTGTTACTAAAATCCTAATTCCCAACTTTAATTTAACAATCTTTCATTCACCACTTTTGATCAACATTCTTAGTTTCTTACTTAAGTTAACTCTACAATGAAGAGTTAACATACACTACACAATTCAATTTCATCCAACACAATTCAACAATAAACAATATAAAATTGCAAACATTTAAATTTTCTTAACTTAATTACATATATTAAATGATTTAACTATATATTAAATCTTATAGTTAAATGATTAATCATATGTTCAATATTTTTTATATAAAAATAGTAGTTAGTAAATTTTATGTTTCATATAAATTAATTAACAACTTATGCATTAAAGTTGAAATTGACAATGCCTAAATTACATTGAAATTGAACTAACTCACCACAAACAATTCTAACTTTCACTCCCAAATTTTCCAATGCATTAATTTTCTTTATAAATTGAAAATGTTTAAATTATATTAAAATTGAACTAACTCAAATAAACAATTTCAACTTTCAAAACCAAATTTTCCAATGCATTAATTTTGTTCATAAATGGACAATGCCTAAATTATTTTGAAATTAAACCACCTTACACAAATAATTCCAACTTTTAAACCCAAGTTTCCCAACTCACACAAACAATTCCAATAATTACCAATTTTAACCTATTCATAAAACACACATTACACAACCAAAACATATTGCAATTATAATTTAGGGCAAAAATAAGCAACTTAAAACAAACCAGAAAAAATTAGAAATTGCAATTAAGAGTCGAGTCGGTCCAATTTGGTTTAGATTGGGTTGAGTCAAGTCAAGTTGGGTTTGAATCTGAATCTGAAAATTTGAAAATCTAGATTTGCACTACAGAGACAACAATCTGTCCAGTGAGGCAGGATTCCTCCAGGCGACTAGCTCAATTGGAAAGAATAGTGGAGAGAATGGTTGGTAGGCAGTCCGAAAGTGGAGACGCCACTGTGGGATGGGGGCGGTGATGTGATTAGCGGGGTAGTGGTGGCCAACGACTACTATGCTGCTTGCATGAAGAAGAGGCGATGCTGGGGTTAGTTGGGAGTTTGGTATATTGGACGGGTGGATATAGAGAGGAGAGAGTGAAAATAAAAAATAAGAGAGTTTCAGAGAATAAGACTTCAAACGCACTGGGGGGTGGGGGTTAAATAGGTCCCTCAACTTTTTAAACTTTATGGTACTGACTGATACTAAATGAAATGACCAGTATTGGCTAATATTGACGGCTGGTATTGAACAATAAGATTTCGTACCATTTTCTGACCAGTATAGTACAAAATCCATAATTTTTCTCCATACTTCAATACAACTTACCCTCATTCAATTTAACCTCGTAACATGCAATGACACAAGTCATGACATCATCTCAAACTACCCGATCTTTTTTAAAGAAAAAAGTTCAAATTCATCCTTCAATTTAAGTGTGAGGTGCACAAAAGTCTTCACAATTTTTTATCAAATTAATTTTAAAATTTTAAACTTACTCTTTTATCCCTAGCTTCACTAGAAGATTGAGTTTGTGTAACATGCTTAGTGTAAGTCATTCTTCTTTCATGTCTAGTTGCTTTTCAAGATTGCTTAAAATTCTCTTTCTTCTTATTTCTTTAAGGTCAACAAGGCATTCTCCTTATTGCAGGTAGCTTAACAACTTCACATGAGGGCTAAAGTCTTTATCCATCAAATGGCTCGAGAGAATAATTGTATGCTTGCAAGTACTACTCTTTGCTATACCATTTGTTAATGTAGTCACTAGGATTTTGGTAGTTAGAAAATGTTAGCCTTAACATAAGGACATGAAATCCCTATCAAATCTCAATATCTACAAGTACAAGTAGGACTACTAATTCTCACATAAAATCTATATATTTAATGCTCAAATTCATTTTCATCAGCTTCATTCTAATCAACAAAGCAACTAAAGCTTTCTTTATTATTCTCCTCAACGCAACTTGAACTTTTTGATATATGTTAGTATCTCATTTCTCCCCAAAATTTCTTTTTTGTATCCATCATCTTCATCATTATCTTCCTGATATGCTCCAATATGCTAACTATAGGCTTCATCCTAGCCTTTAAGATTCAAATGTTGAATGTCTTACCCATGTTATTATCCATACAATCACACTTAGAATTGACACTGAAATATGCTTTGCATTACGTCTCCTTGTGATATTCTAATAAAGCTTTAAAGCTACCAAGTCTCAAATTATTTAACACATGCAATTGATCATAAAATCAAGAACAAATGTTGCCTTAGTTGTCCTCCAAAATTGAAACTTTAGATCGTCTCATTTCATTTATCTCTCCAATTAGCATAAATGTGCCTTGTACACATTCTATGCTCAACATTCGCTAAAATTATTTTCATTGCATGTAGAAGTCTCAGAGCAACAATATAAACAAATAAAAATAGAATTTTTATTAAGTGCAAAATTTTAAACATATATTATTAATTCAAGGGATTAAATATTAAAAAGTGTTTAACTTTTTAAGATTTTTCAATTCAGTGCCTAAGCTTTTAAAATTTTCAATTGAGTGACCAACCTTTTAAAACTTTAATAATTAAGTTCGAAAGGTTATTTTTTGATGATGTGACATGTCTACTAAATGGATGTCCATTTATTAGCCACATCATCAAAAACTAATGTTTTGAACTGAATTGTTAAGGTTTAAAAATTCGGTCACTCAATTGAAAATTTTAAAAGCTTGGGCACTAAACTGAAAAAAGAAGTCAAAAGATTGAGCAGTTTAGGATTGGGTATCCATTAATTCAATATAGACATATCTTTTTCATGTTAGATATGAATGTGAAGCCACTACTATGTCTAAGTTGTAAATCTGAAATAAGAAGGTCTAGAAACTACTTCCATATTTTGGTACACTCAATATCAACCACATCACAAGTAATATGAAATATTTGATTGTTTTCATCCCTTATAACAATAACCACAATTGTCCTTTACATATTCCTTTCAAGAAACATCCATCTAGTCCTATCATTATTCTACAACCTACAGTTCAACCCCTTATATAAGCACTAAAACAAACATAACACCTTACAAAGATCCTTTTACCTTCATTATTAGTGCTTGTCATGATTGCCCATATTGTACCTGGGTTCTTGATCTTCACCTATTCTCTATACCTTAAGAGTTTAGCAAATTCCTCCATATGACACCCATGCATCATTTTGATGACAATTGCTTTTGCTCTTTAACAAGTGTTAAAGCTCATATCTACCTTTAACTCTTTGTTCAATAAAGCCTTTAACTGAATAACTTTGATATTTGATTGTAACCAAGTCATGTCCTTATAGTGGCTTGCAATCCATTTTGATATGATGAACTTATTGATGTTTGTCACTGCACGACTGTGCCTAGTTCATATCTCTTCATAATAAAACTATATTCATTTCTCTTCATACTTGCAAAAAGTAATCAAGGGCATTATGATCTATATATCACTCTCACTCAATACTTATTATTTTTATGTATTTCAAACTTAAAATCTTTGCAATAGAGTATTTAATCATGACCTCATTGAATTATTTTTCATTTTTAAACTTCAAACCTAAATTATAAGCAGGAATATTAGATGTTAGTTCCTAATATAGGCTTTTACATATACCTCTTCTCCATGCACTGTCAGCATCTTTATATGTACATGTATAGTGTTAACTTGGATCATCACTTTCAATATACTCCCGACCTTTTTCAAAAACAAAATTCTCCTGGTCATCTTCATGCACCTTTTCACTTTCTTGGTTTCCAATATCATTATTCGTAGCCTTATCTTTATTTCTTTTTCCTAAACTTCCTCTTTTTATATTTTGATCTGACATTTTAGAGCTCATCATCGTTTCTTCACTTTCATATTCCAAATTAGTCACATTACTATCACTATTATCATTTTTAGTAGAAGCATTATGCACAGCCTCATTAGGCACATTATCATTGACAGAAGCATATGGCACATTATCATCAACATAAGCATTAACACCATGAAGCATAATATTCACACCATTATGCATAGTATGAACGCCATTTACCTCACTATGGACTAATTAGCTACACCATGTCAATGAAAATTTTCTTTCTACTCCTCTATCTCAAAGATATCCTTCCTAATCCTATAAGGCCAATCTCTTCCTCCACCCGCAGTTCCAACCTCCTCAACTCAAAACGATAAGTTCATCCTTAAGGGTAAAAAATTCTTATTCAAAACGATGCATTTACATGTTAAACTAAACGTTGCTTTTAAACACTTCATTAGTTGAGGAAATAAGTTGTAATTGCAAGGCAAAAATGTAAATACACATTAATAGGTCACTACAACTTAACATGTTGCCATAAGGGTAGAGCATATTGCACAAACTCAATCTCTTGGTGAAATTAGGATTAAAAGAGAAAGTTTTGGAGAGTTTAAAGTTAATTTTGCAAAAAGTAAAGTTATTGAACTTTTGTGCATCTTACAATTAAGTTAGAGGACCTATTCAAGCATTTTTTCTTTTACTAATCTTATTAGCTCTAAAATGAAAAACATACTCCTTCAAACATTACGTACGAATTCTTAATAAGGCCAACTTCAGTTAGGGTGACATAAATCTAAATCTAAATCTAAAACTGTTTTGTCTCATATAAATCTTCTTTTTGTACTTTTAATTCATATTAAAAATTTGAAATTTATTTCTGGTATAAAAATGTTATTTATAATTAAAAAATTGTTTCCTTATCTAACTTTGAACCACTCTTTGATGGCTTTGAAAGTCTAAAAAGAATAAAAGATTTGAATTTTTAATAATTTTACTTATTTTAAAATTATTTTATTATTAAAATATTTTAAAAATATATTGTGATAAAATATTAATTATACTTATGTTGAATTATTTTAATATAAATTATTATGTAAAATTACAAATCTAAGAAAAATACAATTTAATTGTCAAAATATTCGAAACAATCATTTTTATATATCAATTACTTAATATTTTAGGAATAAAAATTGTTCTATATTTATTGTCTAAATTTTTTGGTAAATTTTATTGTCTAAATTTTAGTAAAAAGTTAAAGACCTTATAAGGTTTTATTAATGATATCATAATTCCTAGTAAAAATCTTTATACTTAATAAAATTTTTATATTTTCTTTATTAACTTTTAAAATTTAAAATATTTACAAACATATAAAAAATTTCTTTGCATAAATAATTATGTCAGGAGAACTGAATAAGAGGTACAAACTATAAAATGGTATACATTAAATAGATTAATTTATTATTTTTATTGATTAATTAATATTTACATATTAGAATATATTTGTAAATATTAATAAAAATATATTAAATATTATTACAATTAATAAATATACGTCAGTATTTTTAACCCCCCAAAAAAGTTAACGAGGAATTTGGGTAGATATAGAGCCTGTTTGGAACGCCGTGAATTGAATTCAATCTTCACGGCGTTTGGAACAAAAAAAAGGCACCAATTCAATTCATGTGTGGGTTGAAACCCACCTCCTGCTGGTTTTGTGGTGGTGATCGGAGGTATAACAGAAGTTGTCGAGACGGAGAAGATTGAAGCCCAAAGAAGGGTCTTGGCAGGGTGAATCATGAGAGAGTGCTGTTGTTGACGAGGCTTTCTTGTTCTTGGAAGACTTCACTCCTCGTTCTCTCCATCTTGTTTGGTTAACTCCTCTCTCTCTCTCTCTCTATGTCTTTTGGGTTTTTGCAGAGAAGGGTCGAAGATAACACAGGGGTTTAGTTTAAGCTTTTAACCTCAAATCACTCCATTTTCATTTTAAAGTTTGATATTTTAAAAAAAAACTTTAAATACGCATCTTTATTATAAAAATTATTTTAATTAAATCTTAATTAATAAGAACTTAAATTTATTTTTGTTCAAAAAAATATACATGATAGTTTTTTAAAAATAAATTTCGTATTGATAATTGTCAACTTAATATTCTAATAACTA
>JANKOD010000003.1:9757123-9772627 GCA_026284645.1 Erythroxylum acuminatum | reverse complement strand
TTTCTCCTTGATGACTCGACGAAACTATTATGTCTTACTATCAGATTTAACTAGAAAAGAGTTTATGCAAGCTGTTAAACAAGCATTTGGAATGAAGAAACTGTAAGTAAATGAAATATGGCATTGACCCCAATCCACAAAAAGTGAAAGCATAATAATATAAAAAGGAATGGAAGGAATGCATACAGGACTTCCATCAGCCTTCCAAAGCACAGCTCCTGCCCCAGCTTGTCCAGGATTTCCCTTTGAAGCCCCATCAAACTCAAGAACGCAAGAATCCTGCACATAAAGGACAAGGTCTGTTCTGGAATATATTGAATCCTTCCTCCATCTTTTTTTTTCATTTTTTGAGAAATAAAAGCATCTACAGCCTGTTCTAGAAAGAACAGGTTCAACAATGTTTCTTCTGTTATATTGTCAATAATCCCTGCGCCAGATACAGGAGGTAAAAATATATTTATTTGTTGTAGACATTTTTGTGATACCACTCACATGATCATCAGAGAAAGAATGAATCTCAGCATGATTATCCAGCTTCATGTGTTTCCTCAAATGATCCATAAAATCAGATGTCGATCCATCTGCTTCCTGAAAAACTATAAGCACATTTATACAAAATGCAAAATGCCCCAATTCAAGTATGATCTACAAGAACTTATCTAATATGTGCACCTAAAATGGTTCACAATAGTAATCAAAGATGACCAATCAATGGTTTCCCACCAGGTGACATTCTGTTGTCCTGTAAAGCATGCAATATCTAAAATGAGCCAAGAGCCAATAGCATCCTGCATGTTATTAATCATATGCATAGCACGCAATTTAAACTCATAATTCTTCTCGAATACACATACATGATAGCTCTCCTATGAACCGACGTTTCAGCATACAAATATGTGAGCCAGTTCCCAATACAACCCACCACTGTTCACTGAAAATATTCTCTATTATCTTTGCTTAGGTAATAGAGCACTAATAAGCGTTTACCTAAAACTACCAGACTAGCAATCACGCCACGCCAGCCCATGAGAAAATAGAGAGAAGGAATGCAACCTCAAAGTTACTCTCCTTCTAATATAATCCAAAAAGGACGAGATGCAAAAATTACAACAGTTTGCAAAATTATTTAGCACAAATCAAGAGCTCTCATAACCAGCGTCATATGTTTCCAGTGAAGTTTGCATCAAAGGGATTCAGCTAATGGTTTTGATACGCAATCCTGAAAATGCTAAACTTTAACCAATCATGACAGATGAATTCAACTGACATCACCTACAAGATAATTTATAGACGCACCTCAAAAGTGCATGGCACAAGTGAGCCGAAAAGGTCCTCTTTCAAATCTTCAACTCTGATAGTGAATAATGCATTGTGAATTCCTCGGGATATCAAATACTCCTTAGTGGCCATAGATAAAGAGTTCCCTTTGAAAATGCTGACAGGAGGATCGCTTACCTACCAAAATGAACAACAATTTCTATTTTAGTCAATCCTTCAGCCAAAGTCACTAATTTGCACGAATCAGCATATACTTTCGGAACCGACTTTTGTGTAAACACAAAGAAAAATCCTAAAACGAAAGAAAAAATTGACGCAGCTGGTCTAACCAACAATACAACCATGTGATAGCCTTCTACATTGAATCTACATATCGCAGACCCAATAAGTACAGCAACAAAATTCTTAAGATTGAAACAAACAAACATATAAACTGAAAAATGAGATATAAAGAATTACAGATGATCCAGCTTGAGCTTGACAGTCATCGAGACGCTTATAAACACCTACAACATCCCCTTTCCTTATGACAAAGAAATCATCCTTCTTTTTCTCCACAACCACTGGCTCAGGAATCGGCTTTTTCTTCCTCGAGCTTTTCCCACTTAACCTTCGAGACGAGCAGCATTGGGCCTGAAATCTCGTCAATAGAAATTGCAAGTTCGCAGCTTTAAGTCCGTACTGTTCGAAGCTTCTTTTACATGAGAAAGTAAGAATCTTTGGACAGAACGAACGACTATAAAGGAAATGAGCCTCTCTACCAAGTAATGTAGTGGCATAAGAAGACACACGGGACAGTGCGTTCATTTCTAGATGACGATTGTAAGAGTTGTGATGAGAGGTGAAGAAACTCTCTTCTTTGTGATCCAACAGATGAAGTGAGCCGAGAGCATTTAGGTGGGGTTTTTTCTTGCAGCGGATGCCCAGTCAAAGCCTAATTCTGAATCTGGCTCTGAAGGTCCATTCGTACCTTTTCTTCTGTTATTTTTTCCTATTGATATTACAACCTGTGTTTTGTCGACTTCATTATGAAATACAAAGTACCTGTGGGTTTCCTTCTCTGATTTTACAATTTATCTCATGCTGGATTGTTTCTTCATATGAATGGCTCTTAATACCGGATTAACTTTCACTTGGCAATCCACTATCAATTTAAGCATCTGGCTCAATTTCTGACAAAAGGTTCTGAAAGTCAAAAAGCTATCTAAAAATTGAAATGGGAAAGGATGTTTAACCTTTGTTTACTCATGTTCAATCAATCATTTATTGATTTTAGGATTTATGGTTGGCCATAAGATCCTTCCATTTCGTTTTGTAGCACATAAATATGATTCAAGGAAGTGACCTTCAAAATTCGAATCCATCCATTCGAAAAATGTTTGTGATCCTAAAGGATAAGCAAGTGCGGTCATATGTCGGTTGCACTAGTCCAATGGTAGAGAGGCAATTTTAATAAGGAAATGCCACAAATTATTGGGGCAATTTTAATAAGGAAATGCCACAAATTATTTCTCTGCTATTGAAGTTGAAGCAGTCTGCGATGCATATTTAACGAACACTTCTGTTAGCAGAGTTTTCTCTTTGACCCTTAATCTGCATCAGGATAAACACAGTAGAATGAAAGTAGGAAAACAGAAATACAATGATGGGTCCATTCTACTGCCAAATACAGGAAATTACCTCTTTGCCGAACTTGGAACATGCAGTTTTGAACCCTTCTCTTTCTTTCCTGAAGCATTCATCCTTTCCTTATCAATCCCATTCTTATGATGCTTTTTCAGGGAAGAAGAAATGGTCACAGGCTTAACTGTTGAATCTACCCTATCATCATCACTACACTCTTCTACGCTAAAAGATTCCATGTCCAGTGATACTTCTTCTATTTCTGATGTTATGAGCTCATCATCTGGTTCATCCAATTCCTCTATGGCAGTTTCCTCGAAGAGAGGATCGTCCCTATCAGAATCAGCTTTAAGGTCTGCTTCCAAGGTAGGATGCATTACGAGTCGAGTAGAATCGATGGTACCACCTGACTCACCAGGAGAGAAGTTGGAAGTCTGTGATTTTGCCATCTTACATCTTATTTCCTTTTCAATCCTACCAAATTTTATACTGTGACCAGAAAACAATTGCACAAACCTGCCATGATAGAGATAGATTTAAAATGAATGTAGAAAAAGAGAGAATTCCATACGCATTGAACCAGTCACGGAATCCAGACATATGATGGTATGACGTTTCCTGCAAGGTAACATTCTTCCATATGCCAGGCTACTACTTTGCCTGGCATAATCATGATCCAAGTACTACTGGAGTTGTGGAACAGTGGAAGAATCATTAAGTTTCACATGATAACTAACCATAACATTGTACCTTGATCTGCTCATGTTTTTACTGTCTACTTTTGCATGTTAAGAAATAATAAAACTACTTGCGAACAAAAATTTCCAGACTTCAATCCCCTTGTTTATAGCTACCCAACTTAAAGGTCCTTAAAAGGTTGCAATATAATCTCTAATATTTCCTTATGAAACTCTAGTTTACCAAGCTTGCAATGCTATAAATCAGACAAAATAATATTGATAAAAGCAGCATTTGGTAATCATAAAGGGCAGGATAGAGTTTCCCAAAATTAGGCAGATTTCCACCAAAATACGTGTTGAACATATAATTCTGATGGTTCAGTTGGATATGAAAATGCCATCATACCTTGCAGCATCCGCTTCACACTTGAAATCTACAAAAGCAAAGCCCTTGCAAATAGGGTCCTTTGTCTTCTTATTTCCAGCAACAGCAGGATGAATTTTGACAACACCGGGAACTCCTTTAAAAGCCAATTCCAAATCTCTATGAATGTTCTTCTTCTTAGGAAGGTTTACAACATGCACACGAACTCCACCTGGTATAACTTCAGGTACTGCACAAACCCCATGTATTGGTTCAGTTTACCATAGCAAAAGTACACAGCAAACACTTCGAGTACGTCATACTACAAAAGATTAAGCGCGAGAAGAAAAAAGAACTGACCTTGGTTCTTAGTTACTTCAACTTTGCTGGTCACCGCCTTTGGAGGATTATTCTTGAGGTTACTGACATTAGCAGCTTGCGTTCTTCTACTCTGCTCAATTTCTTCAAGCAGCTCATCTTCAACGGAAGTGTCATAAACCTTCCCTTCACCAAACCCACGAGGCTTATTAGCAAACCACTTTCTCATTTTTTCAAGTGGCATAAAAATCTCCTCCCCTTCATCTTCAGCATCGCCACCATCATGAAATTCCTCGTCGCCGCCAAAGTCTTCGAACTCGTCCTCGTCGGAGTCACTTATCTCCATGACGGCGCCGTCGCCTCTACTTCGCCTAGTTTGGGCATTAAGACACCAAAGATCACATCGTTTGATTGAAACATGAAGGAAATCGAAAGGGGCCTGTGGAAGAAGTGGTGGAGATGGTAGGAAAGGAATGTTTTTGAAATGGAGTGAATGGACTGAAGATGGGTCTTTTGAGACAAGTCGGAGATAGTGTCGGGTCACATGATGTCTGTCAGCAGCAAGGCAAGGAGAGAACACGAAACTGGTGGGTGAGATTGTTAGAAGAGAAATCGAGTTGCCTGACATGTTCTTGCCCAGGAGCTCATCCTCTAGTCTCAACCATGAATTAAAAAGTAAATTTATAAAATAAATTATTATTATTATAAATTAATAATTAATCCATCTGATGGTGGCCATCTGGTGTCGTGGTGTAGTTGGTTATCACGTCAGTCTAACACACTGAAGGTCTCCGGTTCGAGTCCGGGCGACGCCACGTATATTTTTTGCCTAATTAGCAACCCCTCAACATTACAAAACAAACTACAGTAACCACTTGCCCACTAGCTCCAAGCCCAAGCAGCATAGCTATTTCTACCCTTTGTAATTTTGGTAAGGTACCTACTGCCTATGAACTCACGACTAAGCTTAAAAAGCGAGAAACTTAAATGGGTTTTGACAGCCTTCTAGGCCCATGAACCTAACCTGAATGTCTTCTGTAATTTAAGTAATATTATAGATAATATAAGTCACTTATAAGATGGTAAAAAAGACTTAAAGTTTCATAGTCAAAAGTTTTTATAATTACGTACCTATAGAATAACTATATTACACCTGATAAACTTGTTGAAAAGACGAAGCTAATAAAAGGATCACATATGTAATTAAGGTTTTACGGGGCTCAATCACCTATAAAATAAAGCAATAATTAATTATAGCTCACTTAAAAAATTGCTAACATTCTTATACTTGGGACAACACTAATTAGGATTTAATAATTTCTTTTAAAATATTTTAAAAACTACTTGATTACTTCAAATAGCAAATTTAATAAGTTTATACGTAATCTTCAAAAATACCTTAGCACAACTAACTCAATTCAATGAACTACCCACACCATATTATGGTAATTAATAAATTTTAATTAAAACACAGCTCACTTTAATCTCTAATACACCCTTGATAAGTGTGCAGAGTGAACCTATTTTATTTACTACACACCGTCCTTTTTCCTGCCTAAATACTTCAGGCCCATTAAAAGGGCTTAGTTATACAAAAATAATTAAGTTCAGTAATAATAGGATTCACCAATAAGGGGAGGTAAAGTCCTAATTAAAGACCAATTAGTATAAGTTAATCCAAACTTTATTAGGATAGTTAAAGTCTAATTACCAGGGATATGGATATCGTTTCGTATCAGCTGGTATCGGTCGAAAAACGGAACTGTATAAAGCCCTTTGGTACAGAAGGTTTTGCCTAGTATTGGACGATATTTCAAATATCGATAAAATTTTGAGTGGTATCGTTCGAAAAGCGCAAGAACTTATTTTTTTAACAAAACGACCAATCCCTCCCCCATTTCTCCCACAAACACACCTCTCTTTGTCTCACCTCTCTCTGTCTCTCACCAGCACACCTGTCTCAAGTCTCACTTCTCGTCGCTGCCATCCTCCACTGCGTCTTCAACCCCCGCTGCTAGTCGGCCTCCATCTCTAGTCTCCACCGCACCTTTTCAATCTTTCCCTTCTTTTCCTCCGCCGGCTGCTGCCTCTGTCCGCCTCTCCCTCCTTCTCCTCTTGTTGTTATCCTCATCTGCCTCTCCACCATTGCTGCTTGCTCTTGCTCAGTCTGAAAGAGAAACAAGATCTAGTTTTCACCTTACCTGACCCACTAAATTTGGGATATTTTTGGGTGTGTTTCCAATTGCTTTTTTTTTTCTGCTCCTAAATTGTATTTGTGATTCTGAGATCGTGAATGGTTGGAACATGGATGAATTTTGTGAATGGTTGAAACTTGGAATTGAATTGTTATGAATGGCTGAATTGGAAATTTGGAATTGAATGAAATGCATGGAGTGTTTTGTTTATCTAGTTGGATTGGAGTGTTTTGTTTATCTGGTTTGATTGGATTGGATCATTGGAATTGTTGTGAATGAAGTGTTTTGTTTAAAGTAAATAATTAATTGATATAATAATTTGTTACAGTTACTAAATTGTTATTCTTAAAATTAGTATTGGGTATTTGGGTATTAATTTATCGAATAATATGTTGTGATATAGATATTTAATGTTGAATTGTATCAATAAAATATTTTTGAATAATTTTCAATTATATTCGTAATAACTAAATAAACTAAGTTATCCCAATTAGTTAATGAAATGGATAATTTGTATAAATTTCGAAAAAAAAATTATATCTAATATAAGAATTAAGAGCATTTAAAGAACAAATGATATCTTATTTTAGTCTCCTAATTACAAAGATAACATTAGGGATTACCATTTGCAGTGGCGTTGGATTTATCATTTGTACTTGACATGTTGTTCACTACTAGCTAGGCAATGAAAGCTATTATTGGAATATATTTCTTAAACCAAATAAATCTGTACCATATTACCTTGGGGTTTTACTGTGGGAAGATTTCCAAAGCTATTTGCTTTGATGTATTTTTTTGAAGCATTTTTTGCCCATATAATCTTATCATTCAACTTCTAATTTAGTCTGTAGTTAGGGCCTCCTTGATTCTGTTAAAACCTCAAAATCTATGATATGATATGATAGCTCATTTACATATTTATGTATAAAAGTTAATCAATTTTCTCTAGATATATGAAGGAAAAATTCAAAGCATCTTAGTGCAGTACAAGCTTACACAAAATGATATAATCATACAAAATGGGTTATATTTTATAAGATAGATATGCGTATTATGTAATTGTGTATGTTGAATACTTGATTTGTTAGTTTTTGACTTATTGGTGAATTATGTTGGAGAAAATTGAATTGTGTTGGATGAAATTGAATTGTGTATGATGTAATCGTACAAAAGGATTTATATTACAAAAGATGGACATGCGTATTATGTAATTGCGTATGTTGATTACTTAAATTGTCATTTTTTAACTTATTGATGAATTGTATTGGATAAAATTAAATTGTGATGGATGAAATTGAGTTGTGCATAATGTAATCATACAAAATGAGTTATATTATATAAAATGGACATGCGTATTATGTAATAAAATTATGTATTCTTTATTTTGATATGTCTTCATTTATTTTTAAAGATAAATGGAAGGAAGTTTAAGTACTCCTAAACATTTAACCGCTTTAGGAATATACAATGATCCAACTTGGACTCATGCTACATTGGTCCCTAGTATGAAGAATCGTACTATTTGCTTATTTGTAATAAGCATGTAAAAGGTGAAGGAATCACCCGATTAAAAGAAGCATTTAACTAGGGTTAAAAAAGATGTGAAACCCTGTAAAAAAGTAAGTCATGATGTGAAGTGACAAATGAAAACTTTGATTGAAGAATATCAACACGAGAAAAATATAAGAGAGAGATTGAATTATGAAATTAGTAGTGAAAGTTCGTTTGTTAGTGTTCATGATGATATTGAAAATGTTGAAGGTAGTAGTGGTAGTGTTCCTTCCCAACAAGAAGTGAATGTTGCATTTAAACCTGATGTTGGGAAAAGAAGAAAGCAAATGACTAAATTTTTGCACCACCAATAACTCTTGGAGCTCAGCCTTCAATTCATAGTGTCAAGCAATCAGGAGATGCGGATCACAATATGACAATGGTTAGATGGTAGTATGATACAGGTGCAACATTCAATGCTTCCCAATCTTACTATTATCAGCCTATGATGGGTGCTATAGTCTCTTACGGTCCGGGATACAAAGCTCCTTCTATTGATGACTGCAGATGTAGCGCCCCTTTACCGTAGGGTACACACCAGGACGCCGGGAGGTCATTCCGGTACATATTCTACGATAAGGGCGAGCTACATTCGATTACTACATTTGCTTTACATGGCATCATAACATTATTCACTTGTAAAGCATCTTAAGAAATCACAATATTTTTAAAACCCAACTTTTCCTCATTTCATTTCTCAAAACCAAAAGTCTACATTGTATCTTCCAACCTTAAATACATGTACATTAACAAAACCTAGTACAAAAGTACTACATTAAAGAGGAAAAGATATCAAATCTATCTAAGCCATCCCAAAAATCCTAGCTGACCGACCTTTAAGTCATGACTTCTCTTGCCAAAATGCAATCTACACGGTTAATAGAGCCTCTTAGTAGCTAGAGTCGTCTCTCGATCCTGAAAAGACAACATTGCAATTTTGGTGAGTTTTGCGAGCTCAATGAGGTAACCATCATCGATGGTTTACTCAATCCATGCAACGCATCAATTCACAAAACAATTATTTCACAACTTGGCATTTTACATGAATAACACATTTTCACTTAAGCCCAAACAATTTTGCATTTCACTCAATCAAACATACTTAACAAGATACATAAGAAATGCTCATGAGACACTTTTCCAATTATTACGTTGTCATGACAGAGTGCCTGAACTGTCCCATATAAAGCTCATTAAACGTTGAGCCTAAGGCTCTGAATCACTGTTTCACTCGAGGCTCAATTTCACTCGTTGAGCTTTAAGCTCTAATCGGTGGCTACTCTGGTCACAACTGTCATTATCTGATTATGCATTTATGAATGGAATGCATGTATCACAATCAATCACATTATACATCACATAGGTCTCACATTCACATTCAATTAGCACCTTAGTATCTCAATCCACATTACCCAATCATCGGACCTTCTGTCCGAAATCTACAATCAAATCACATTCATTCATTATTCAAAACATAAATATAAGCAAACAATAATTGAGAGAAACCGTCTAGGTTACTCACAAGTTGCTCCCGAAGCTAATGCCTGGAAGATCCGGCAACGTCTGGAGGTTGACGTTCCAGTTGCTCCTCTATAACAAATAATGCACACAATATCACAATTTGCAAAATCATAAGTATTCAATAATGCGCATGCATGAAATGAATTATGTACAATGCGTGTTCATGATAATCCCGAGAAATTTCCAGCATAAAATCAATCTCATATCAAAACTCATCTAAGTATGATTTATACTTAGGTTTTTGCCTCACGAAAACCATTGAATTCACAATTCATTTCTCATTGTGTCTCTTCAAATTTGTCCAAGACACCCCCTTTCGGGTCAACTGTTGACAAGCAATCAGAAGGAGAAAATGACGTAATTTGGTCATACTCTCTTCTAGAAAAGTGTTTCTCTATGTCTTCTCTTTCCATTTACACCAAAATCACTCAATTTGGTTCAGTACTGTGGAAGATATATCTCAAACTTTTTTAGACTGTTCTTAATGAAAAATAGTTTACTATATACAACTTCCATCTAGAAATTGAATACCTTAGAGACAGAATCAAGATTCAGTTTCTTTGTATGGTTTGTAGCCCTATTTCTCTATTTTACTCCAGAAATCATCGAAATATTGAAGTAAGTTTAGTGGAATAAAACCAGTTCATATCCTTTAAGAGCACACTTACTGTACCCGTCCCACCTTTTTTCACTCAATCTATCTCCCTTAATTTTAGATGGCCATGATTTCTGTTGGAGATAGGAGCAATGTCTTACGAGTCTAATGGTTCAAGAATTACGTCAATTAGACGTCTAGAGAAGGAGTTATGACCAAAAGAATCAGACATGGCTTTGTCCTCAATCATATTGAACCTATCTTGGAAAAATTGCCATAACCATCCGTAAGATATCCGATTTAGGTGTTCTTTAGATGGTTGGAAAGAAGACTTCAAGAGCTACAATGCTTATGAAGACCTCAAAGAAAAATTCTTTCATCTGAGGGGTGAAAAAATAGAATAGATTATGTGACATCATTTTTGAGACGATGTGATGTCATCAGACGATACAAGGTTGGGAAAATTGCCATAACTTTCCCTACAGATATCAGATTTAGGTGTTCGTTATATGGTTTGGAAGGGGACTTCCAGATCTACAACTTTCATGAAGACTTCGAAGACCAATTCTATCATCTGAAGGGTAGAAAATGGAACAAAAGATGACAATAAATAGTAATTGAGACGATAGATATGAACAGTAACTGAGACGATAGCAATGAACAGTAACTGAGACGATAGCAATGAACAATAACTGACACAATAGGAATGAACAGTAACTGAGATAATAGCAATGAACAATAACTGAGATGATAACAATGAACAACAACTGAGACGATAGTAATGAATAGGAACTGAGACGATAGCAATGAATTGTAACTGAGATGATAGCAATGAACAGTAACTGATACGATAGTAATGAACAGTAACTGAGACGATGTTGACGTCATACTAAGACGATGTTGACGTCGTTTTTGAGACGGAAGCAAAACTAAGATGGAACGATAGAAAGGGCATAACTTTCAGCTCAGATGTCCAAAATTTTCATACTATATACTGTTGGAAAGATAAAAGAATGATCTATAACTCTCAAGAAGGAAACTCTGCCAAAATTTACCTTGATTAATCCAGATTTTCTCCCGAAGTTAGAACACGAATTTTACAATTAGTTCTCAATGTCCTGCACCCAACTCTCAACTTCATGCCAACTTTTAGGTTTCTTAGAGATAGAATTGAAATTCAATGTCTTCATACAGAATGTAGCCATATATCTCTAGTTTAATCCAAATCAAGAATCATCTCGTTTGGACAACTAGAATGAATGTTGTGGCTAAAAGACTGAAGCATACTCAGTGAACATTTTCCATGTAAATGATAGTAACTTATCAATTTATTGCATAAATCCCCAACTCTAAGGGATTCATTCACTACTTACGTGTTAAAACTCCAAAATTTTCAAGCCCTAATCTCCACACACTTTTCGTACTTCACTGAGTGGAATGACCAGCTTCAGGTTTTTCTTAGGGTAGAAGACACAAATGGAAAAGTGAATTTGGTGTAGAAAAGGAAAACGTAGAAATCTCTTAGAAAGTTTTTGAAGGAAAACTCTGTGTACAAAATTTTTTTTTTGAAGATGATAATAAAGAAGGAACTTAGACATGACTTAACCTGTCAACTCTCAACGAATAGTAACCTACTTTTAGCAAAAGTACAAAAGCCTACATGACACTTGTCACTTTCCCACTACCTAAGCTCTAACTTAGTTTCTTTTGAAACTAATTCCCTTAACTTTTATCTTTACAATCCAACTATCTCTCAGCTTCTTTTGATTTCTTGTTTCCTATTATAAGTATATATCTATATATAAAAAAAAATTCTTTCTCAACACTCCATAAATTTCAAACTCACATTTACTATTCTAACCCTCTCATAAGTAATGGGATGTTACAACTCTCCCCTCCTTAAAGAAATTTCATCCTCGAAATTTTTACCTGTTTGCTCGAACAGGTGGGGATATTGTCTCCTCATATGCTCCTCTGTCTCCCATGTTGCTTCTTCAGTTGAGTGGTTCCTCCAAAGGACTTTTACCAATGGAATAACCCTGTTTCTTAACTGCTTGATCCGTGATCCCACAATCTTGATCGGCTCCTCAACATAGCGTAAGTTACTAGCAACCTCAATCTCCTGAGCCGGTATTACATGTGTCGAATCCTATCAGTATCTTCGAAGCATACTTACATGAAACACATTATGCAACTGAGACATCTCATTTGGTAAAGCCAACTTATATGCCAAAGGTCCTATCCTCTCAATGATGTCATAAGGACCAACGTACCTAGGGATCAACTTACCCTTTTTACCGAATCTCAAAACTCCCCTTTAGGGTAACACTATTAAGAATACTCTATCTCCCACACTGTATTCCATATCACGACGGTGTTGATCCACATAACTCTTCTGCCTACCCTGAGCTGCTTTAATTCGACTTCGGATCAACTTTACCTTATCCACTGTGTCCTGTATCAACTCTAGGCCTTCCACCATTCTTAAGCCCTCTTCATCCCAATACAACGGTGACCGACATTTTCTACCATATAGTGCCTCATACGGTGCCATTCCGATACTACTGTGGTAATGGTTGTTATAGGCAAACTCTATCAATGCTATGTATTGATCCCAAGCTCCTCTAAACTCCAATACACAAGCTCTAAGCATATCCTTCACAGTTTTGATTGTCCTCTCACTCTATCCATCTGTCTGAGAATGAAATACTGTACTGAAGTTCAACTTAGTAACCATAGCAGACTGCAAACTCCTCCAAAACCTCGAAGTAAATATGGGATCCCTGTCCGATACTATGGACATTGGAACCCCATGTAGTCTCACCACCTCATCCACATATCTCTGTGCTAACTGATCAAGTGAGTTATTCTCTCACTGGTAAGAAGTGGGCCGACTTAGTCAACCAGTCCATTATGACCTAAATAGCATCATGCTGCCTCGAAGTCTTTGGCAAACCCATGATGAAGTCCATAGTAATCCGTTCCCATTTCCACTCTGGAATGGGCAACGAATGTAACTTCCCTACCGGAGCCTAGTATTCAGCTTTAACTTACTGGCAAGTTATACATCGAGATACATATTCTGCCACTTGTTTCTTCATTCCAAGCCACCAAAAGTGTTGCTTCAAGGTGTTATATATCTTGGTAGTACCAGGATGTATAGCACAGGCGGCCATATGAGCTTCTTCAAGGATCACCTTCCTTAGATTCTCCACATTAGGCATACACAACCTCTGTCTCAACCATAACGTTTCATCCCTCAATTCAAACTCAGAATCTGGATTCACTTTCACTTGCTCTATAAGCTTGACCATAAAATAATCTTTACTTTGTACTTTTTTGATTTTGTCATGTAACATCGGTCTCAATTTTAATGTAGTAATCAAGGCCTCATTCTGCTCCAGATTCAACTCCACATTCAGAGCTCTCATGTGAATCAAATTAGGTAACCTCGATAATTGAATCTGAACTGCACTGATATTAGACTTCCTGCTCAAAGCATTTGCCACCATATTAGCCTTCCCCGGGTGGTATATAATAGCGCAGTCATAATCTTTCAGTAGCTTAATCCATCTCCTTTGCCTCAAGTTCAACTCTCTCTGACTCAACAAATATCTCAAACTCTTATGATCTGTGTATATCTGGAAAGTCTCTCCATACAGATAATGTCTCCAAATCTTTAGAGCAAAGACAACTGCAGTTAGCTCTAAATCGTGCACCAGATAATTGATCTCGTGAGACCTTAATTGTCTTGATGCATAGGCGATCACCTTGCCATACTGCATCAGTACACATCCCAATTATTGATGCGAAGCATCACTATATACTACATATCCTCCAGTCCCCGATGGAATGGTCAATACCGGTGCGGTAGTCAATCGATGTTTTAGCTCCTCAAAGCTCTTCTGACATTCCTCATTCCAGGTAAATGCTGCATTCTTCCTTAGAAGTCTTGTCAGAGGGGCTGAAATCAAAGAGAATCCCTCGACAAACCTCTGGTAATACCCGACCAATCCTAGGAAACTTCAGATCTCTAACACATTCCTCGGAGCTTCCCAATTCATCACGACCTCTATCTTCTTCAGATCTACCTGTATGCCATCTCCAATCACTATATGCCTAAAAAATATAACCTGATCCAGCCAAAATTCACACTTACTGAATTTTGCATACAATTGCTTTTCCATCATAATCTGTAAGATGACTCTCAAATGCTCAACATGCTCCTTTCTACTCTTTGAATACACCAAGATATCATCAATAAACACAATCACAAAGCGATCCAGGTAGGGTTGAAACACCTTATTCATCAAGGCCATAAAAGCTACCGGGGCATTAGTCAGCCTAAACGGCATCACTAGGAACTCATAGTGCCTATACCTGATTCTAAATGCACTCATAGGTATATCAGACTCTGCTATCTTCAACTGATAATATCCTGATCTCAGATCCAGCTTAGTAAATACCTGAGCTCCCTGCAACTAGTCAAGCAAATCATCAATTCTAGGCAATGGATACTTGTTCTTCACTGTCACCTGATTTAGTTGCCTATAATCCATGCACAACCTTAAAGTCCTATCCTTCTTCTTCACAAATAGCACCGGAGCTCCCCAAGGTGAAACACTGGGGTCTAATAAAACCCTTTTCCAGTAACTCTTGTAGTTGAGCCTTCAACTCCTTCAGTTCCACAGGTGCCATCATATATGGAGGAATGGATATAGGAGTAGCACCTAGGACTAGATCAATTGTGAACTCCGTCTCCCGATTTGGTGGTAAACTAGGTAACTCTTCAAGAAACACATCTAGGAATTCCCTAGCCACAAGAATGTCTTGTACACTCTGCTCTACTCTAGTATCAATGATGTGGGCCAAATAAGGCTCACATCCTCCCTGCATATTCCTCAAAGCACTCATGAAGGTTATCATCCTGGCTGGCACTGCCTGACTAACTCCTCTGAATACTGCCCTCAGCTGACCAGGATATTCTAGTACTACCTCCTTGGTGTAGCAGTTCATGATGGCCCTATGGGCAGTAAGCTAATCGATGCTTAGGATCACATATATCTCCCTCAACTGTAATATAATAAGGTCTGCCTCCAAAATTGGTTGATCAATCCTAATCAAGCATCTTTTACAAACCTCTCCTATAATTGTAGTACTACCTATTGGCGTACTCACCTCCAATCCATGCTATAATAACTCCCTATCACTGTTGGATCACGTATTATTAGACCCCGATTCTTTTTGCAAGTCAAGACTATTAAACGAGAATTTTGATGATTATTTATGAGTAAAGAAATTTGGAATTTATGAAGTTGACAAGAAATGGAAAATATGGTTTAGGTACAAGATGGATTTTATGAGAAGTATTAGAAGTTA
>JANKOD010000003.1:9716088-9733641 GCA_026284645.1 Erythroxylum acuminatum | reverse complement strand
TTTGTTGGATAATGAAAACAAGAAGAACTCAAAGACTTTTTAAGTGTAAGGGCAAAATAGACTTTTCAAGTCCATTCATTGACCATATTTGCTTAAGGGGCTGTGAGTTAATAAACTTTCAACTCAGGGTTTTTTTTGCTAATTTTTATATGTCAGGATTTTTTTAGCAACTTTTGAATAACACAGGATTATTAAGGCAATAAATTCAATTGCTATCAGTACACTCCTACATTTTTTAATTTAATAAGAACATGAACAGAGATCAAATATTATTGAAAAAAGCAACAAAATTTAGTGATTATGATGTTTTAAGACTACAACATAATCTGAAAGGGAATTACCAGCTATATATATATGTTGTACTTAAATTATAGAAATGGCCAATTACAAGTTCAATTAACATAATGGTCATAGACTCAATTATAAATCCAATGGAAGCAGTGAGGGGAGGGTGTTTCAGTCTGGAGTGAAGTTGAATGACAGAAGGATCCCGACAAGTCTGATCAGTTTAAATGCTACCAGACACCTATACAGTCAATTATGTATTTAACTTGTGAAAAAGAATTCATCAAAACCGAAAAAAAAGGGAAAAGGAAAAGGAAATGGACACTTCTTGAGTTGGTGAAGCTTACACCTTTGAATTGTGCAATTATGTTTCTGCTAATTAAAACGTGACTTTACGATGGTTGACTGTTGTTTTTATCAATGTCAGTAGGGAAAGAATACGGTGAGCCTTGTAAGGATTAAGTTTCAAAACCAAAGAAATATTGCGACAGTGATAGACTTTTAGCACCTATGGTCTGACTTCCTTAACCCAAATTATATAGAACAAATAGTGATATCAAATTATTTTATCACGTGAAAATATAAATATGAGTCCAATTAAATTAATTACAACATATTCTCATTAATTAAAAAAACACTATTTAAGCTAAAATTTGTGTTTGAGGTTTAGGTTTATTCTTGTTATTGTTTAGATTAAAATTTTTATTTTTTTCTTAAATCAAATCCAAATTTTAATTCATAAAATTATATCTCTCCTTTTTGTAAGGCAGAGATTTTATACAAAATTAAGAAGTTACTTCATGAATTGGCGTCACAACTACTCTATGCATATCATCTAACAAAAAATTATGCTGTTTCTGCGAGGACAAGGAGGCTCTCTAAATGACCATAACGAGGACATGAATTAGTTTTTTTTAATATAATGGAATAAAATGTAATAGTTTATAGTGAAATGGAATGTAAATAGATATAATATTAAAAAAATTGTTGTTTGGGAAGGATAAAAGGGTTAATAATGAAATATAGTGAAATCTTGTTTGGAAGAGGGGTTTATAATGTAATATAGTGAAAAGTTGTTTATTATTTTACATTTCATACTAAACCCGAAAATTTCTCTTTTTATTGTTTAAAATGAAATGAGATGTAATATAAAACTCTTCTCTTCCATCTCATTCCATTTAATTCCATTATAAATCCTCATCTAAAATGATAGAATAATATTACATTTCGTTCCATTCTATTTTATTAATAAACCTCCAACTAAACATAGCCTCAGATAAATCGTTAAATCAAACCAACAATTAAGAGATTATAAGCAATAGTCAAAGTCAGAGAAATAAGACTAATTATACCTTAAATAACTGTAAAAATACCTACCAATTTGGTAAATCTATACAATTTATTAGTAAGTTAATGAGGGAGTGGAAGTGACATAACTACCAACGTCATAATAGAAAGATATTCATATTTGTAGCATAATCTTAACAGTGGCACATATGTTAGTGTCATCTGCACCCATCTGCATCTGCATCTCTTTTCTTGAGATCGAGTAATAATGAGAAAATGGAAAAAGATTTCAACATAATTGTGTGGGAGTGCTCTGGATGTGTGTTGCTATACCCGCAAGTTATGCCACTCATCTGAATTGCTGTCATCAATTGGAACTGGAGTTGGGATTGGAGTTTTATGTTTGAAGCCATCCTTTCCTTCCATAAGCCATCATCTGAATTGCTGTCATCAATTGGAGCTGGAGTTGGGATTGGAGTTTTATGTTTGAGGCCATCCATAAGCCATAGGTTATTCTCAGTGGGGCTGGGTTGGGTTGGGGTAGCCCACAACTTTTGACGTCTAGGATTCACTGACAAACGTGTGAGACTGAAGATACAGCGACCGAGTACCAACCCATTCCTGCCCTAAAATTTTCTCAATCTCCATGTTCTGTACTCCAAAGGGTTTATATTTCTAAGCTTTTAAAGACTTTGTTTTAGAAATATATTCTTAGTTATTAGTTTACAATTTTACTTGGCGCCTATGCAGATAATGACAGAGTTGGCGACTTAGACATATAAGATGGTCCAAATTTAGCGGGAAGGAAACCTCCTTGCTATTATTGTAATTATCTTATTACTTTAAGGTCTATAGATTTGTCATTTTAACGCGGTTACTTATACTAAATCGATCAGAAAAAAAAATCGAGTAAATTGTGTTCTTGAAAAGAAAATAAAAATAGTAAGTCTGGAAATACTGAGCGAACACATGGCGCCACAAGGTTTGGCCGTTATCTTCACAAAGATCACAGTAGGCATTCGAAGAAAAACAGTTGCATCAGTTTTCACTCCTCTCCTCCAATGGATTTTCCCGGGAAACCTATCACAACCCCGCGCCTCTCAAGTCTCACTCTCACCTTTTCCTTTCCTTTTCCCGTAAAATCCTTAGAAAATAAATAAAATTTTATTATAAAAAACAATCTTAAAATATCATATTTATTTTACAATCCTCCTACTCAAGACCCAAACCCCTCCTCCTCTGCTCCACTTATATTCTATCACATTCGGCGATTTCCGGCCATTATTCCGCAAGATTCAAAGTCGTTTTGACTTTGGCTGAAGTTGTACCCTTGATGAGAAGATAATGAGAAACTGTTTGCCCAAGCGATCATGTCCATGTCGTGCTCTGATTGCTTCTCTGACCTTCTCTGCTGCGAGGACTCCTCCGAAATCTTTTCCGGCGAGCCGCCTGAGTGCTCGTCGGACCTCGAATCCTCCTCTTGTACCGAACAATCAATAACCGGTTTCTTAGAAGACGAAAGAAAGTTCGTTCCAGGATTCGACTATCTGTCTAGATTTAAGTCTCAGTCCCACGACGCGTTGGCTCGAGAACAATCCGTTGCTTTGATTCTCAAGGTATTAAAAATAGAGTATTCAAGTTCACCGATACTACTATATTGCCATCACACCCACACACCACTATCATCTCTACCGTTGGATCCATCCGTTAGCCATTGTATACAGCCGTTGAGTTCTGTAGAATCGTTTTGTTCGTCGACGTGTAAAAATGGAAATATCGTTTCATCTGGTCCTCATGAAAATGTTTTTGCAGGTGCAGGCGTACTATAGATTCAAGCCACTGACGACGTATCTCTCCGTCAACTACTTAGATCGGTTTCTTTATTCCTGCTGTTTGCCAGTAAGCGTCCAGTTAATTACAACACATTGAATCTGTTACATTAACTCACCAAACAACTTGACTTTCTGGGTAATTAAAATTTAACTTTTCAAACCTTGAAAGCGACGTTAGTACGTACCAAACGAAATACGTTTCGTATTTAGTGCTAGAAGAGGAGGTACAAATATGGTAGTACTTGTAGTGACTAATTTTAAGGTAATTGTTACACATGTTGGAAACATGATCCGACCAGACAATTATTGTGTATTCTTTTCTATTCTTATGTCAAGATTGAGTTTATATTCAGTTTAACATCTTTTCTTTAGGGTACTCATTACTTTGTTTACTAAAGTTATATACTTTAGTGATTCTTCATAATTGAATATGATTTTAAATCTTGAATAATATGTTGTTCCACTTTGGACGTCCTATGTACCATAGTAAATAACTTGGTCCTGATTATGGACCTTGGTGTTTATATTTTCAGCAGGAAAAGGGGTGGCCAATGCAACTCTTGTCCATTGCTTGCTTGTCTTTGGCAGCTAAAATGGAGGAACCTCTTGTTCCTTCTTTATTGGATCTGCAGGTTTTCAAAGCTCTATCAACTGTCTATATACTATGTTTGAAGATATTGGACTCACAATATTATCCGATGTTGTTTCTCTAACTTAGGTTGAAGGGACTAAGTACATATTTGAACCGAGAACTATCCTCCGGATGGAGCTTCTCGTTCTGAGTGTTTTGGATTGGAGACTACGATCTGTGACACCGTTTAGTTTCATTGATTTCTTTGCCAGCAAACTCGATCCAACAGGAGCCGATATCGGATTTCTGATATCAAGGGCCACAGAGATCATTTTATCTAATATTCAAGGTAGGTACATAACGTGTTCAAAGGTACATATTCAGATACAAATTAACTTTTTACGTGGCAGAAGTGATATATAGTACAAGCACTTTTTCGTAGTCGGTTGTTTAGTGAAATGTGACATTTTTCGTCGATGTCGACAGACGCCAGCTTTCTTGAGTACTGGCCATCGAGTATAGCTGCGGCGGCTATTCTACGTGCGGCCAATGAAATTCCAAACTTGTCTCTTGCTAATCCCGAACATGTTGAATCATGGTGTGAAGGGCTAAGCAAAGTAAGGATATGTATATATACATATACACACATGCAATACAATTCAATGATTATGGTTGCGATTGGGCATGCGTATGTTAACCAAGTACAAACAAGTATCCCAACTCCCAAAATACATCCAATTTTTGCAGGAAAACATCATCGGCTGCTACTTGTTAATGCAAGATCTTGAGATGGGCAACAGCCGGAGGAAACCCTCAAAAGTCATACCACAGTTTCGAGTAACGATTCGGGCCAGAACGAGGTCCAGTGATTCATCATCCTCGTCCTCGTCACCGTCTTTTAGAAGGAGAAAATTAAATAACCGTTTGTGGGTAGATGATGACAAAGGAAGCTCTTAGTGAGGAAAAGAGACGATAACGAGAAAAAAAAGGTCTTCTTGGAAAACAAAACTAAGGAAAGAGAGATCAAATGGTGGTCCTAAGTCATCTAGAATCCTCAAATATTTCCTAGGGGGGTTGGAGAGCAAATTGACCTGAGTGGTATATATTATAGAGGTGTATATATATAAATATGTGAGAGTTTGGCGAGTTTGGTATATTTATTAATTTTTTTAGTCGGCTTTGCCATTCATGACATCGAATGGTATTGCGGATTCCCAAGGGAAATGGGATTTGTTACATGAATTATCTTAGGCTTGAGAAAGATAGGGAAAGAAGTGTTTTAATAGTGAAATGCAAGCATGGATTATTGAATGAGGGAGGGAAGCAAATGGTGGGACCTTTTTTGAACAGAGTTGGGGAAAAGGAAGCCAAAGAAGAAAGAAAACAACTGGGTTGGTGAAAATAGGGAAGAAAACTTTCAAGTGTGAGCAGCTCAACAAATGGGACGACATAAGATATTGAAGAACTGCTTCTTATTGACGCCAACATTTCCGTCTCTTGAAATCTAGCTCCCAACACTTGTTGATATATGTTTATAGTCTTCAAAATGAGTGATCCGTGTGCTCATGAACAAGGGTGTTGCATGGCACACAAGTGTGTGTGTGTGTTTTTTGGCGGGATTTTGCCTCTTTCTACTGGCCTTCTTCACCTTCGGCCTAACCAACTAAAAATTCTTCTATAAAAAGTTGGTAAATTTTACGTGTGTATTTTCTTTTTGGGTTTTTAATTTCTTAAGAGATAGAGGAGAAACCTCTTTCAGGGCATAAGTTTACACAAAAGGTCTTTGGGGCCTTTCAACGCGTGTTTGTATCTGATTTTGATCACATAAAATAAGCATTTAACAGATATAATCAACTACTTGTCATCTCCTATCCTATTCACCCTGTGCATTGCATGTGATTGACAATGGATACTTTGTAGCTTTGCGATTTGTTTTTACTACAATATCAAATATCTTTTAACAAGAAAGTGTGCAACTAATGAGGGGTGCCACATCTCAGTGCAATTAGGCTAATACACAACATATGTACTCCTCACGCAAATGCAATGGCCTTTTCACCATCCAACTAAGCTACGTACGAGCAGTGACCCGTAACATCGACGAAACATATGAGGCATCCCTTATCACATCTAGCATGCACATGTGTGTCTATAGAAATGCATATCTTACTCTCGCCCTCTCTTTCACGTCAAACGAAATATGGTCTACCGCCTTTATTATAATAATGGACAACAATGAAGACAATTTCTGTTCAGTACATGTTCGACAGCTTCTCTTGGATCTATCTATTTGCCTATACATCTTCCTGTATGCATGCCTCTAATTCAGGACAGGAAGGGCCACACTCGAATAATGAACTTAACCCTAGGCTTTCTTTCTTTTTCAATTTTTGCATATGAAATTTGAATATAATGACACCAAAGTGTGAATCAGCAAGGTCGTCGTATATTTCTGCTTTTATGCAAGAGACCTTTTAGTTTGTTCCCACAAAAGTTAAGCTATCGTGTCCAAATTCACTTGGTGATTAAATATGATGTTTAGCAATTGAATATGATGTGTTGTTTCCTCATTGGTCCTGACTGGCGGCAGCCATTGAAATCAACCATTCTCAAATAAAAGAGTTTGGCATGCGTTGATCTAATCAGAGGTCTTGTTTAATTAATGATCAACAAGTCGTGATAATTTAATCTCAACTATCCATATCCACCAGGTTGATGATAACCATGTGACAAAGGCAGGGATTAATCGAAATATCAACGGACAATGAATATGACGACAAGCCGTGGAACGCAGTGTTAGAAGAGCCATTTAGTAATTGTTATTGCTACCTTAAATGTAAATATAATGTAGAAGACGCTATTGCCTTTCCTCCAACAGCCTGAAAATGAGCTCAGTATATGTTAAACAAAATAAAACACATTTCCGACGGGGTTTTTAGATGGTATACGTCTACCCTCAAATTGCTCGATCGGTGATAGTCTAATGTTACTAGAATTTTGGATTGGTCCTTTTCCAAACTGAAAGGTAGGTGTATGATATTTAAGATTTCAACCTTAAACCTTTTAGTCATATGAGCTCAAAACTTTACATAACTTATCTCCTTTTTTCTCAACATATTCTTTTGAGAATCTACTCAAAAGTTAGAAAGATTTAGTTCAATTCTGTAACTCTTGATGCATCCCTCTATCCAGGTCAATAGTTTCACTAGTATGAAAACATTACAGACGACTAATTGGAGTAACATAACTAATTATCATCCACTTGGTAATCAGGTCTCTGGCTTACGAGTATTAATTTGACACGAGGCATTGCGAATTAGGGTTAGGATGGTGACTCGGCGGCTTCTTTATTGATGTAACAATTACCTAATGAGTTAGAATTTAGGATCTTGTAAGCAAAAATGGTTCCCACCATTATCCCTTCATCATTAATCCTAATATCCACTTGTTGGAGACTGGTAACTTGTAGCTATGATTAACCTATGATGGAGTATTTATATGATAATAATGCATGGATGCCCATAAGGCACAATCATGTTTGTTACTGTTAGAGTCTCCTTGCGCCAAACTCATATAAGAAGAGAAAGCAATGGCCAATGGTTCACTTTATCAGGACTGATCTTAATATTTTATTATACACATTCGTATATCTGTACTTCAGTTCTCATTTTATCCCCCAAAGTACTTTGCTTTTAGCTAAACAAAATGGTCTTTAAAATGGGAGAATCCTAAGTTTTTTTAAAAAAAATCCAAAAAAGTCAAAATTTCTTTTGTTTCTCCCAATAAAAGCGGGACTTATATATGGGAGTGCAGGGAGCAGGATCTTGTTCTTTACCTATTCCATTCCATCTCTGGGGAAAATTTTCAACCTTTTCTGGTGTGGCCATGACAAAAATGGAGGACCCTTGAAAAATTTTCAACTATTAAAGAGATTATTGATGTCTAGCTAGTTGTGAAACCCCGGCTCGTGGGGTTCCCGTAAAAGCTTCATAGGCCCATGTAACTAAAGAGTTCAAAAGCTAGAATGATACGCCACAATATAGTGTGATGCTCTCTCCAAGTCCATATAGATATGCTGAATGCAAGACAGCGCCACTTCCCACAGTAGTCCATAGGGCACTCAAATGTCACCGTCCTAAGTCATGACTTTACAAACAAAAAGAAAACCAAAAATGAAAAGAATGTACTGACAAATTCCAATAACATCACAGCAGTCTTGGAAATAAGTTCATATTTTGTCTCTTTAATAGTATAGTTTCTTGGTCACCCTTACTCATTCTTTTTCCAATCTAACAAATCGGTATACACAATAATTTATTAATCACATGCTCAAATGATAACTTATCAAAATTTTACACTATAATATATTAATCACATGTTCAAATGAGTTATTTGATAACTTATCAAAATTAAAAATTATAATAATTTATTAACTGCATAATTTCAAAAGTTAATTTGGTGACCGATCGACTGAAATCAAAACTGGCCATTCTCCAATCAACACCTTTGCTTTCACGTTCAATATATAGCCAACAAAATTAACCAAATTACAGTGATATTACTGATAGCATCAATCCAATGATCGGGTCCACAAAATCTGCCAAAGTCTCAACCATTTTGAAAATCTAAAGCGTATTTTCCATTTCTAGTCTGTATTCTGATTAGGAAAAAAAAGAAGAAGAAAAGGAAGTGTCTTTCCAACTCACAGTTAAATTCTTTGGATGCTATGAAAAGAAGTTGGAAGAAAAGGGTTAGGAGTGGCAAATCTCGAGGGAGCGTCTATGCACATGTTGTTGTGTTCTTTCTTTTTGTTTTCTGGCTCGGCGATGTTAGTGCCTGCTTGGACCTCATTCAGTAAGGTGGAGAGAAGACAAAGAGTCTTCTACGCAATCATAATCCTTGAAAAGTAATAAACGCCAACTTTGTTCATATCACTCGATCACGTGTCGGTCTACAGTGCTCTAAGCACGTTAATTTACCATTTAATCGGAAAATCCAACTAGCATAGTGATCACAAGAACCATATTTATTCTTAGTTATAATCTTTTCAAAGAATTTAACTTTGCTGGTTGTTATTTAAGTATCGAGAGAGGTGGTAGCTAGAGGCCAACGTATGTAGCTGAGTGATAAATTCAAGAAAAAGAGAGATAAATGAGCAAGAACTTCCGAATATGGTAAGAATTTGCCCGTCTTTCTCAACAAGTTAAAACGAAGAGATATTTCTTTGATTGATAGAAGCTGCTGTTAGCCGAAAGCTTATACAGTAGAAAAATACCGAAAAGTTGATGCAACATCCATCTGAGTGCATTCCACATCAATATCACATACTACCAACTTGGTGGCTTGGAATTATATGAAGAGTAAAGCATGAAGGAAAGACCAGGAACAGCATTGCTCTTCGTAAGTTGGAAGCTCATGAAGATACTGATGCCTCCTCTTTCTCACGGAATATATAACATGCTATCAATGATCAATGTTCTACGATTTGGCTCGTAGGTCCATTTAGAAAAAGAAAAAGAAGAAGAGGAGTTTAGGAGTATTGTACAAAGTACAGACACTATAAAGCACTTGCTTCCAAGGGAAAGGAGATGAAATATGTAGCTTTGACAAAAGTTATCCATTAATCCAAAGTAAATGCGCCTGGGATTTTGGGTTGTTAATGGATCAATGGACTGTTCATATTACTTTGAAAAGGGTGTATTTTATTTACGAAACACCCTTTTGTACAACTCATCTAAAGGTGTCTCCCCTTTATTTATCTTTTATAATTTGACATTGTGACAGCCTACCTTAAGATTGTGCTTAAAATCAGAAGATGCAATTTTTGTAGCATAATATAGGGTTGTTCTATATCTTTACACATTAAAAAATGGAAAAGGCTACTTGAGTAGTTAATCAAGGAAAACTACTAGAGCATGCACCAAATCCTCCTAATTAGAAATCCCAAGCGTTCTGTTTCAGTAAACAAAGGAAACTCGCTTGCTCACTAGTCTATGTATCACCAAAAGGCAATCCCAATTTGGGCATGGACTAAATTTAACCAAAATTGGTCTCATTAAATATAACCAAGAAAAGGTCCATTAAGCATTATACGAACAGTTGGGCCTAATTATGGGCTTTAAGAAGCAAACCACCATTTATGCTCATCGGAAGCTTTCGTCTTCCACTTAGTTTCACCCATGGCCCTTTACGGTCCCGCTTTGTGTCACGTTAGCGCTTCTCGGACTCTTCCCTCTCGGGTCTACAGCCCCTCCATGAATCCACCACTGTATTCTCGCTCGTCCTCAGTCTTTCTCCAACGCACCGTTTCGATTGACCCTGTCAGAGCCTCGCCGACTACCCAAAATTACGTTTACCCGGATCCCATTCCCGAGTTCGCACAATATGTAAGTATAGAAAGAAGGATTCTTTGTCAAGAGTTCAACTTGTTTTGTTTGTAGATACTGCGATAAGGGTTTGTTTTGTTTTCTTTTCTTTTATGTGTGCTATCAAAGGAAACTCAGAAGTTTAGGAGAGAGCTCTTGAAGAAACTGTCTGAGGATAAGGAAACATTCGGTGTTGAGCTTCATAAAGTTGTCGATATTTGCTCTGAGGTATAACCCTTCTTTACATGGTCTTTATTTTTCATGCTCTATTCGCTATGCACAAAGAAAATTATTGGATTTAGTCTTAAACTAAGCAAAGTTTAAAAGAGATGATCGTAACCCGCTCGATAAAATGTGGAAATGAAGCTAAGTTCAAGTCATAGACTTCGTGAGATTTGACACTTGCCCTAGTGAAGTTGTTTGAAGTCCTTTGAGAAACTCGTGGCTGTTACATGGAGTCTAATTGATAAATCTTGAATCTTTTTTGGTTTTTCGTCTTAAAATTTTCAAAATAGTGCTTGACATGACATCACATTGAAATGTTCCTTTCTTTCTTGTGCATTGTAGATTTGTGAGTGCCAAAAAGTTAGATATGACCAGCCAGCTGTAGCGAACCCGACCCTGTCCTATTTTGCTTGCATTGTGTGAAATTTAGAGCCTTGAGTTGTCCAGTTGGTAGTTATTGAGAGACCGTACGAAATAGATAGTCATCTGTCAGTAATGAACAAATGCGATGACTTCAATGCACCGGAGTCCAAACTTTATTTTTGATCAAATAAGTTCAAAATAAAAAGAAAGCGTCCATACTAAATGTGGCAGGGAAGGTCACTATATTTCGTAAAATATGCGCAACTGACATTAATGTTCTACTTTTCCTGCTGTTTATCGATCGAAGATCACGTTCTTTAATCTTTTAGATCATTTTGTTTGGATGGAATTGATATAGATAGATAGATACCCGAATGTTGAGGATGGTTTGCACTATTATAATCCGTTATATTAGATCGCGATGATCTCAGATCTAGGGATCTGATCAGGTCATCTGTGCCGTTTGTCCTGTGTCATCCTCTGCCAGCTATAAATTTTGCAATAAATAAGTGGGGAAGAGCTAGCAAAAATTTGTAGCTGAAGCGGAGTGGCAAAGGGGTAAAACAGGACCGGTGATCTCGTGCGATGGAAAGAATATCTCACAGAAAGATTTGATGTGACTGTGAATAAAGACATTTAGGATGTCAAAATTTCAACAAGCCATGAGATCATCACCGTCGTACGTAATTTAAGACAAAAATTTTCAGTTTCTCCATTTACAACAACCTTCATTTATTGCCCTACATAATCCCCTGCGTCATCCTAAACTAACATTTTAAGATTTTATGATCACCCTTACAGTAAATTGAAGATAATTGGGCTGAGATGCTGATTAGAATTTAATGCATTCCGTAGTATGAGGTATTCTTAAGCAGGTGATTGATGTTGATCTGCCAATACCTTAATCATTTTGTACTTCCAGTAAAACGCGTTCTTGATGTGACATGTGGTCCTGTGTTTGACAATATGCTGCACGTTAAGCGTGTTCGTATTAATGTCCACATGGTCAGTTGTAAGTATCTTTCAGAAAATTCGCTGGGTGTAAGAAATTGGAAGTTTACTGCAGAAGTTTACCCACCACATTCTTTCTGAAGTCCACCCTTGATGGAAAAACAAAAGGATTAGAAGAAAACAAATCTGATTGCTTTGAAATCAGTCACCTCTTGGATGGCAGCTTTTCAAGTAACGCTTAAGACGGCGGAAATTAATTGTTACGGGAATAGTTACTCGATGTAAGAGGCAAGCTTAATGTGTGAACTTTTCATGAATGTTTGAAGTTCAAATATTCTATTCCTTTCCTTTCCTCGAGAAATGGCGAGGAAGAGACGATTAAGTATCTGACACCGATAAGCGAGGTGCCATAATCTGGGAACAAAATCTTCTGTTCCAAAAATTCCTGTTCTTCTGTTTCCGTGAATTCTCATTCATCCACTTTTAATTTATTTATTACGATGAATGACTTAGATGAATTTTGGAAAAGGGGCAACAAATCTTCGGAACAAAAGATCTGTTCCATAATCTGGACATGAGGTGGTTAGGGTGGCAATAAGAAACAAAACAAAGTAGCATGTTGAACTCATTGAGGTGCTCGCCCTTTCTTGCATATATTGCCTCTTCCCATAATGGTCTTTGACAACCTTTATAACTTGGACAATTTAGTACAAACCACTCAACCCCTCCTTACCCCATACTAGAAACAAAATGGAAGGGTGTTCAGGATTTGATAGGTTTTATGTGACATGTTATGGGTGTCTATTTAATCGTCTGCTTATATAAAGATTTCTTCATAAATCTTCCATCTTTGGTAATGATTATATACACATGCACCAAATATAATTACTGGACTAATGTTTGAGCAGTGATGCGGCATGTACGAGTATGGTGTGTTTTATTTGATAAAACGAAAAAAGAAGAACAGCTTTACAAAATTCCTTAGTGGCTGGGCACCTATGTGTGGAAAAAGCAAGTTTTGTACCTTTCTTCGTGTATTTGCACTCCACAGAATTTCTTTTGCTATGTTAATGGAGTGCGCTGGATTGTATTGTTTCCGACCCTCTCGCCTATATCCGTATTCCCCATGCATTGCGATTTGAAGGTTGCATTGGTTGTAGGGAACGATGGAAAGTCATTATTTGAGCCATAGGCTAATTTTCCCAACAGACAACATGCTTACATTCATTAGCTCTTAAATTATATTAGTTATATGCTTTTGTAACAAAGTTCTCAAATCTTCAGCATGCTCAAGCAACTTTTTCTTTTATCATTTCATAGTGTTTGCTTGACTTCGTAACAGTTAATAATTGACCCTGGAGAAATATCTGACCTGACAACCAAATTAGCAGAGTTAATAGAGACAACTCCCATCATTTGAAACCAACTTTTTGCACATGTTTGGTCCAATCCTGGCGTTATCTTTCATAACTTACTTGTGTGTTCTATGGCTTTACTTAAAGGAGAAGGTTCGGATTATTGTTTGATGCTAACTGGCTTATTGTACTTGAACCAGATATTTAGCGAATTCTTGAATAAAGAGTACGGAGGACCTGGAACAATGATGATTGAGCCGTTTACTGATATGTTGATTGCTCTCAAGGAGAACAGGTTACCTGGTGCACCTGTGGCGGCAAGAGTCGCCCTCTTGTGGGCTCAAAATTATGTTGATCTTGATTGGGAACATTGGAATTCTAAAACATCAAAATGAAGTTTAATTGTAAAATTGTAAATGTTTCAACTTTATCTACGTGTTATACTCTGAAAACCGAATTATCAACTGTAAGATTTGCAGAATATGACTTGTACAACGGCAGCTCCATCACTCTTTTTTATAGCTATACAGTTCTTTTTATTTTCTTGCAAACGGTCCAAAAGAGGGGACGTCTGGTTTGACTATCGGTTTGGGATATGAGATTAACCATCTTCACTCTATCTGGTGAACTCATAATTTGCTGTCTATTCAACACGCATTATCCTTTGCAAATGGCAGAAGTACCTTTGCTGCTTTGGGAACAAACCATCAGCTTGCAGTCTCAGAGATGCTCTGTAATGAGGGTCTCCATGACTTCGATCTAAGTGGAGAGGAGTTGATTGACGGCGGTTTGTGCCGGTGTCTTTCTTGTTTCATCACCTAAATTAATTTACAGCGGTCAGCATTCAAAAAACAGAAAAAGCAACCCATGGGATATATGTATACTTCGCGACCAGAAAGCTAGCTTTCTTTTCTTCATCTTACGTGTAATCCAATAATATGAGATCGGGATTATCAATCAAACATGGAATAACAGCTTCTTAAAACAAAACTCCTGCAGATGTTACTCCAGTCGAGTTCAAGAAAGGAGGTGATCAATGTTTGAGGATGAATATCACACAAACAACTCACCGCATGCTTCAAGAATAAGCTCAAATCAACAAATAGTCCAATTATACGTATACCTTGAGCTCTGTGTCAGGTTTCTTTTCTGCTTCACAATCTGGTCTCTGCTTCTGATATGATACCTGCGTTTTCTCAACAGATTCTGGCTGCTGCTTCTTCATTTTGGCATATTTCTTGGCCCTCAACACCTTCATAACCTCTGCAACCAAAAAATATACCCTCACTAAATGAACAGACATGAGCATACAGCGTTTACGACAAAAACTTCTCATCTGAGCATTCCTTTACCTTGCTTAGTAACAAGCCGATAGGCATGACCAAGAGAGAGTGTATCATTTGGTCTGAGAAGCTTCACACGCGTAAATTGCACAACTTTCTGTTCCTGGTTTTCTTCACCAGAGACAGGCAGTGGAATGATAAGGGAAACATAATGACCAGGATTCATTTTCATGACTTCACTTGCTGTCACAGACCAATATACCCTCTCTATCTTTCCATCAGGATGCTGTATTACAAGAGCTGCAGCATCTATGGCTTGACAATTCCCCATGTTTCTCTCTATCTCCACACTCCAAAACTCTCTTGTGAACAGAAGAGAGAGAGACTCGAAGAAAGATAAGGAAAGAAGAGAGAAGGAAGGATTGTGAACCAAGCAACTGTCTCTTTCTATACAGCTCCCACCACCCTGCAAATATACTAGTAGTAAGGGTCCTTATTCAAACAGGCCGTCCCTCATTTCTAAACTACCTTACAAGAGCTATTTTTTTCAAAAACAGAGAGAGAGACCCATTTGTGATTTCGATTCCGCAATATATGAAGTTTGTTACTTTATGGTTGATATCGTCAGCATTTTAGGTTGACGAAGATAAGAATTTTATGATCTTATTATTATTATTATTTAATAATTGGCATCGGCACCAACATCGGAAGCTTCGTGCGGTGCCACATGGAGAGGTGTCAGGTATGGCCGGGCGGTTTCGGCGGTGCCGTCGGAGTCAATTGGTTGTGTTTGCTCTTCTTTTCTTGGTTAAATACAAGGCCCCACTGAGAGTTAAATGAATGGTTTGAATGGCGATATGTCAAACATAAAAAAAAAACATAATAACTTTTATTCGTTTTAAAGAATATATATTTATCATTTAGAATCGTTAGAATCAATAGAACATTGGAGAGAAGAGTTAGAATCGAAACGTTTTAGAATGAGCAGGTCCAAGGTAAAATATTTATAATGCAACTTTTCGGATAGCCAGACAGTACAAGAGGCGTCGGTAGCGATTGACACTGACATCGTACCACATAAATCAAGCTTTAAATATCTCGGATCCATCATTCAAAGAGATGGAAATATCGATCACAATATATTGCATCGTATTAGATCTAGGTGGATCAAATGGTGGAGTGCATCAAGTGTTTAATGTGATAAAAAGGTCCTTGTAAAACTCAAAGGGAAGTTCTATAAAATGGTGATTTGACTAACCATGTTATATGAGGCAGAGTGTTGACCTACTTGTAACATCCCATTACCTACATTGAGGCTAAAACTGTAAATGTGAGAGATTCACTGAGATTATAAATGTGTTTCATGCTCATGCACATAAATATTGAATCTTTGCACACATAAAACTAATTGTACATGCACTAATTGACATTCCGGATATATTTATGTTGCGGTATAAACAGAACAATATAAATTAAATTCTATCTAGACCAGTTAGAGGCAAGTGCACCCCGTCGATAAGTAATATAAATCGGTAAGAATCGGATATCGTACCCAAGCGAAAAATTTCAAAACGCAAGACAATTAAATTAAACGATGAAAAATTACTCATACGATCAGGAATTGATTGATTTTGAAAATAAAATAAAATAAAGTAAGCAAATCAAGAAAGTATGAAAAATGCAAGGTATGAATTAAAATGACTAGATTTAATCAAATGACAAAAATCGGTTAAGGTATAAGATTTTAATTTGATTGGAAATTAAAATAAAATTGTAACGGTGAATTGATTTAGGAATACTTCACTTAAGCAAGTCAAACCCAATGTTTATGGTGTTCCCTTTTCTTCTAAATCCGAGTCACTACTTGGTCCATAGATAATTCGGAATAAAAGGCGTTAAATATAAGAAGCCTAAAATTAAGTTTGTTAATTCTAGGTATCCTCACACAAGATCCTAAGGTTGGTCTACACTTTAGTCTCAAGTATGTCGCTTAATTAATTTTCTAACAAATTAAACCTCATTGGTTGTGGCATTCAATCATCTAAGGTCTTAATTAGGTTATCAAGCTAAATTATGACTAAATATGCATTTAATCAAGCAAAAATTAATACCACAAAGTTATCCTAATCCAATATCAATCTTAACCTTAACCGAAAAGAAAAGCTTACTCACACATATTTATCAATGTAACATAAATCATAGTTATAACATATGTTTGCATCGATTAAATCCACACAATTTAAATAAATAAGTAATTAAAAATAAAAATTAAAAACAAAACACCCGATATATAATCTTCGAGAGAGATGACTGATGCTGTCCAAAAATTCTCTAATGTCGACCTCTTCTACCGCTGCCGTTGATTCCACCTTTTGTTCATGCAAAATCGTGACAGTGGGATAAAGAAAACGTCTCACCCACTGAAGCTCTCTTTGCTACTGCAGCTATCTCCCTCTTTCCTATTTCACTGATGTGACAAATAAGTTGGTGGCTACCTTTCTTATTCACACTCAACACCGGTTTTCACTCTATGCTACCCTCTCCTTTAACGTGGATGCTCTACCAACGTACATGCTTCTTTAAAGGTGGATGCCTCCACCAGCTTCAATGTAAATGCCTTAACGTGATGCTTCAACGTGGCCCTTTTCCACCAGCTTCTTCAAGAATATTATTAGCCACCAGCTGCAACGTCGTGAGTGTCCACAAATGGAGGGTTGTTCACGTCACCAGCTGCTATTATTTTTATGCCTCACGCAGCTCCTCCAAAGTCTCCAACCAACAGCAGCTACCTTAATTTCTTCACCCACTCAACGTGTCTTCTTAAACTCCCAATCAGCTATCGTTTTTCCTCTACTCACTAGCACACACTCTTGTACAAAATAACATGCCTGAATAATACTCTCTTATTCAGCTTTTCAGTATATGAAAGGTTTATATACAAAATACAATCACTAATACGGAATACCAACTACTTGAACTTCTAACTACTAACGTCTATACTAACAGCTAACAATACTAACTACTAAACCGTAACTG
>JANKOD010000003.1:9625487-9642933 GCA_026284645.1 Erythroxylum acuminatum | reverse complement strand
AGACGGTGGGTGAGGGTCGGGTGTGGGCTGCGCCTGGGGGGGGGTAGATTTTTAGGTATAAAGTTTTTTTTTTACACTTTGGTCCCTGGAAAAGTTAATTTTCACGAAATGTTCCGGAATATTCCGGAAATGTTGGTACCGGCCGGTACCAACCGGATTTTGGACCCGGTATTTTGAAGCCCGTACCGGTACCGTTTCTCGGCCGATACGGTACGGTATTCATTTCCTTGCAGCCACCTACGTTTTCTCGTATGTAATTGACGAGACATGAATGGAAAACTAACACTTGCACAATTGGCGTGAAGAATAAGGCAGGCAGGGCTGTCTGCAAGGAGTTGAAACGTAAAAACTAAAGGGGTGTTATTATTATTTATTGTACGAATGGTGCCTTCAAATGCAAAGCAATGGGTTATCTTTACCATGACGGCATGACAAGGTCAATTTCACTAAAGTTAGCATGTGAAGAACCAGAAAAACAAACTAAGGGCTGGGTTTTTTTCTTCCGTTTTTTTTTTATCATTTTTGTAAGAAAAAAGACAGGCAAATAAAATATATTTGTTTAATTCTGTTGCGATTTTTTGTTTATGAAAATAAAAAACTCACAGCCGTTTTACATAAACAAAAAAATATCTTCTTTAACAGAAAAACCACATATCTCTGTTTTCTGTCTCTATTACCGTCTTTAGTATAACTCCCCTACCTAACATAACATCCAGCAAATTTTTACAAGACTTAAGCTCCGACTCTCTCCGCCAGACATAGATGAGGCAGCTCCGACAGTAGCAACGAAGGCTAGAGATTGAAAGAGATGTCAGAATCTTTAAGAAAACTAGTAGCAGAACCTCATCGGAGAGGAGGGAAGTAATATCTGGTGCAGGTAAGTCTTTGAAGCTGTCATGGCGTGGACGGGAACAAACCAATTGGTGCTCACGCAGCCCTAATTGTACCTGCCACGCCTATCACAGAAATTACAAAACAAACCAATTGGTGATGGCATCTATGGCATCGCCACCCAGTAAACCCCTTGTTTCTTAAGGACAGCTATTGTAGCATATTAAACACAACTTTTCCACGACACTACATGAAATTCAGTCCCTGAAGTCCTGGCACAAGTCGGCATGTTAGTCATCAAGCGGATACACACAGATCCCTCCTTGTTCTTTTAGAAGATGTGCCTAAAAGCCATAAAGGTAAAAATTATACAAGAGACCAACCACAAAAGCAGAAGCTCATCATTTGACATGTATACCATGCTCCATGTCAACCACACAAGCAAATTCAGATCCACTCATCTAACATCTCAGTGATGAAGCATATGTTTCTTTGATTGAAGAAAACTACTCAGAATTATTTGAGATATGGTAATACCAAGTTCATGGCAATAAACAATTAACCATGGACAGCTAGAAAAATTGCACAGCCAGCTTCAAGTATGCTCCAGCCATGAGTGGACATACTGCAACTACAAGACCAGACAAGTTGCAGTAGAAGAGCTACTGTAAATTGATTTGTCAGACAAATCTCTTTTTCTTGGTAATCTGAGATTGTCATAGCATATGAAATACAGTAATTGCAGACAAGGTTGTAGCCAAGACCATATACAAGCAGCATACCAGAAAACCCATTTCCTCAGTTCATTTCCAGCAGTCATAGGTGCAGACTTAAATAATCACTGACTGGTGCCACGAGCTTGCATCCTCTTCCTATCAAGCTCAAGCTGAATGCAATTGCGTAAAAGTTAATATTTCAGGTCAATTTTCTATAAAATACAAACGTTTCACAATAAGACTTACCACTTTTTTCACTCTGTCACAAGCCGCAGGAGCGCCTCCCCTAACACATTCAGGGAGATATGGACTGCTGACACGAACTTCTTTCGTTACAACAATAGCAGTCTTGTCCCAATGAACTGGAAGCCTGTTTATAAACATTCACATTGGCTAAAAATTCTTAGAATGTGGGACATGATTTAGCATTTATCTCAAGTTTGCAGGAAGTTAATTTTGTATTTCAAACATAAATCAAACATTCAAGAGTAAAACAAGATGCTAAACATTACCAAAGTTTATCTGATCAATCACATGCAAGCATAATTTTACTTGAATTTCTATAAACAATAAATAAACGATAAAAAATGCAAATTACGATGGCTCCTTATTGGGAGAAAAACATCACAAAGCTCACATTCTACAACAACAATTACATCTCGTAAGGTGCCAAATAGTAGGTTAAAGAAGATCCCAAGAGTCCCTACATGCGAGGCAGAGATTTTTTTAAAATCTTCAGTGATGTGATACTCAAATTGTACTTCGTAAGGAAAGAATACCTACTAACCACAAGTATCACTTTTGTGGGTATTTCTTTTTCTCATTATCTTTCATCTGCAATTTCCCTTTCATTCGTGACTCTTTTAATATCTATGCTATATAGATAACCATGACCTTGCTACAACATATCTGTAACCTCCTGATTCACTGTAATTTTGCCATCATCGTACAAAACATGCCCATGTAGACCAATCCAAAACCCAAATCCCAAATGCTTAACCTCTTTGTCTTCCAGCAGTGACATTGCTCAAGCAAATATAATTCGTTGTAATCTCATAAAAAATGCAGCTTTTCCATCTATAAACACATCAATTTACTTCTATTAAAAGTCATAATTAATAGATTTTGTATAGCATACCTAAATTCAGAAACATGGATCAAATCATTGAGCCGTAGAATTAAACCATCTTTAATTTGATGATTCTGAATCCAGTATAAACGGTTCAAGAATAAAGGCAACTCATTTAAATACTACCAAGCAAGGTGCTATCTTTCAGCACTACAACCTAATAACACCAAAAGATTTAAATTGTTAACCCGATTAGGTTGACTCAATTAGAAAACTAGAAAATAGAAACTCCTTGATATAACTCGCTTTCAGAAACCTTATGTTCCTCCTCGGCCCAGCTTTAGGGAGTGAAATCCTCTGTACCCACTACCCAAGACCAACCCTGTGCCACTCAAGCAGCCACCAATTTTGCTGGGTGCCACTGAAATTTATGGTCATGCTTGAGTGGCACAGAGTTGGTCCTGGGTAGTGGGTAAAGAGGATTTGGTCCCACCCCTCTTGTGAAAAAACCCACGAGTTAAAGACATAATACCAGAAGCACAGCAGACACAGACGGACAAAGAAGAACAATTGCAAACAATATACAACGGAACAACAAAAGGATATGAAGCACGAGGATGTTTGAAGGACCATCAAAGGTGATAACTTGACCCTCCAACTCGTCGCCCAATGTTGTCTTGATCTAAAGCAAGCAACCAACTGCAATTCCATGGCTGCCCTCTTCGATCTCGTGTTCGTCTGGTCCACGTGTTTTATGGTTCCGGGGTTGGGTTTCATGCTGCTCAGTTGGGTTGGTCTTTCCGCACTAGGGCCTTTTCGGTTCGTAATTTTGGGTCGTTAACTCTATTTCTGTGATTTTGTCAACTCCAATGAGCTCGAAGAGCGTTTTCCATGATTTATAACTGATTAATATTTAGGTACCTTCAAAAAAAAAACTGATTAATATTTAGGTTTTATGCTTACTGTTTCCAACATTGGCCCACCTAAATCTAAAATTAACAAATTAAATTTAGGTTCATTGATGTTTATTTAGGACTTAGGTTGACTTGAAATTTGACACGAAGTTTTTTTTACTGCAAAATAATATCGTTTTATTATAATTAATTAAAATAATATTATTTTAGGATATATAATAAAATATAGTGAAAGAGTCCTCTCTGAATTGATGGAGATATTGTCCATCATACGGCTCACCAACTTCACTTGGCTCTTTGGAAGACTCGTTTCTAGCAGGTTCAGATCACTTCTAATACACAGCTCTATGAAGAGGGTTATGAACATTTTAAATATGATTCTTTTCCCGCAATGAGAAACTAGAGTCTTTTTTGTCCACTTTCTCTATCCCCCTCTATAAAAAAATGATCAAAAAGGAAGGCAAGCTTTTGCTCTCTTCCATCTCTACCTAGCTCGTTGTCACCTATGTTGAAGAAAGGTTTGTAACCCTATAAAGAATGAAGAGGAGCCAAGGATCTTCCTCTTAACAATGTTTTCTCAAGTCTCAACTCTCTCCCTTGAATACCATTAGCCTAAGAAAACATGGGTAAAGGATTGAAGCCCACTTAGCTTTGCTAGGCACCGGATAAGGGTTAACACTTTCAATGTGTAGAGCCAAGTGTAGTGGGTGTAGTAGTAAGCACTTCTAGGCCCCTTCCTGGCTACTAGATTACTCCAGTGCTTTGGATATTATGAACCCTCTACCATCCATTTCAATAGAGTCGTTTCATGAGCGGGGGGCTAAGCACAGTTCTTTCAATCAAACGTTGAATGAAATTGATTCTTTTTGTAGATATCAAAATGGAAATAAGGTAGGATAGATGGATGGATCCATCTTTCTTTTCATATATATATCACTAAAAAATGGATTTGATTTTTGTAGTTAAGTAGCATAACCCCAAATCCTTGATTTGACAAGATTATACCATATCTGGTTCGATAGGACCAGAAAAGACTACGCAACTTTGTTTCCTAGGAAGTGAAGGGAACGAGCACGGTTGCTTCTCCTCCACACTTCTTTTTCTCCATGCCCATTCTGCATGCACTCTGTTCTCCTATTATTCTTCATTGGACGATTCTTATAGACTTCTTTGTTCTTTCCCAATTAAAATAGAAAAATATATTTTCAAATTGAAATGTCACTTCATTTTTTTCCTTCAAGTAGACAGAGAATTCGTAACCCTTTATTTCTACTTTTTGGCCTTTCATCTTTCTGAATTGAATTGATCCAATAACCGGTAGGGAGCACCTAAATGTACGATCGCGTGCAATAACTGGGAATCCTATTACACCTAAGGCCAACTTCCATTCACCAAACCAATGTTAATCTTATAGACTGATTGTGGACTCGTACAAGGTGCAAAACGTAAAGGGTTGATGTATTAGACTCTTCTATATCTTTCCTAGCATGCATTCTCATCTGTGTCACAACTGATTCAATAAGCTATATGTGCAATGCACGCCTTCAATCCCCCAAACTGACTTACTCGTAGCAACCTTCCGACCTCCCAATAACTTTTAACACTAGTCACTACTCCCATTAGGGCTAAGAAGTACACCCCATAACCCAATGCAGCAAAGAACAAATAGAATTTGCTACAAAAGCCGGCTAGAGGAGGTATTCTTCCATATGAGAACATAGTAATGGAGAAGGTAATAGCTAAAATATGATTTGTTTTGTCTAGAGCGCCCAAATCTGCTATATATTTGACAAGGGTTTGTTGTAATGCTAAAACTATGGCGAATGCATCTATCATCATTAATGCATAAATAAAGAAATCAATTAGTATTGATTGAATTCCTTCTATGGTTCTACATGAAAAACTAGTACAAATATAACCTACATGTCCAATTGAACTATAAGCTAGAGGTCTTTTACTTTCGTTTGAGTCATGACAACCAGCACTCCTAGGATCATAGAAGCAATGCACAGAAAAAGAAGATTTGTTGCAATATAACACCATAAGAACCATAAATAGAAAGACATGAAATATTAGTTGAAATATAAATTTTAGGAGTAATGGAAAGGAATGCGGTAACCTGGGTGGGTGAACCCTCATAGATATTAGGTGCTCGCATATATTGAGTCAAAAAAGATATTGAGTCTGAAAGGGAGGGTATTTTCTTTGGGGCTTGAGAGATGGACAGATAGGGCTCCATAAGTTTGGAATTCTTGATTGATTTATTTTTCTATACTGATATTTAAATAACCACAAGTGCACAGCGTAGCTATAGCTAGCACAGACAAGTACAGATCGATCCCACAATGACTATAAATACTAGTAATTACCCTTTTGTTATCTAGTGTAAAAATATGATTTTGGTTTCAAATTAAAATTAAAATTAAACAAATAAACTAAATTAAGATTAACAATTATGGACTCGAGACAAGTAAAATGCAACGAAATTCAATATCAAACAATAATGTCTAAATGATGAATCCCCCTAAGAATCTTTGAATTGTTAACCTTTTATCATGCAATCATATTATTGATTATTGGACTATAGAAATTCAAATCTTATGTTAATAACTATCTCAAGACTATTAACAACTAATCCATCAGTTGAATAACATAAATCTTTCTAGTTAAAACCCTTAGGATTGCTTTATCAATTTATGAATTCTACTATTAGGTTTGTCCTAATCTTGTAAATTTATGTTGGCTTATCTCTATGTTTGCATGTAACTCCTTCCAATTCTGGTAGATCTATTCATATAAGAGAATTTCTCAATCTCAATCATATGAAATCAATTCATGCACTAATATTTCGAATATATTAGAACAAGAATAATATACATAATTGAATCACAATAATCAATTAATATAATTACTTTAAATAAAAGATTAAAAAATGTTTTTATCCCAATTTAGGGTTCATCACACCTAGACATTAAAAACGTTTAGTTACCAATCATAGAAAACGAAATCAAAGATAAACATGAAGAAAAATTAATAAATAAGAATGGAATTATAATTTTAAATCTCCCTTTTTCTTATATTGAATCTTCTTGCAAGTTTGGAGTTTGATGCTGTTATCTACTAAATCTCTTGATGTTAACTTCATGTTTTCCTCATCCTTTGATCATAATCATTGCCTCTCTAGGTGATCTATATCTCAAAACTGTTGCAAAACTCATATCTCATAGATTGTCCCTAATATACACAATATAAGCATATCAAAGTCAAAAGTGAGAAAGTGGAAAAGGATAAAAAGATAAAAATAACAATAAAGGAAATAAATAGAAAATATAAAAATAGAAATAACATAAAATTTAAAATAAAACCTATCCTAATTCATGGGTTGCATCCCATGTAGCACTTGTTTAACGTCGTTAGCTCTATATACCATACACGTTTACCATCATCATATGTCTATAATGAGTGACTTTCTTTCGCCAATTTCTCCGCATAGAGGTTTAGTAACCTATAACTATGTCACATGTTGTAAGATAATAATAAGAGCATAATTTATCAAACTAATAAATTCTATTGACTACACTAATGCCTTTTTTAATGACAAACTGTTAATAAAATAAGGGATAAACAAAACTCCCTGAAACTCAAACAGTTTGTCCTGCGGGAAGTAGGAACCTTTCGTACTTGAGGTGGCTATCAATGATTCATCAATAGTTTTCTCCATTGGTTCCTCCTCTAGTTCTTCCTCAACCACCTTTGTCCATTATTCTTCTTCTTCTTCTTTCTGGACAAAGGTTTCTAGCTCGTCTTCTTCTTCAATTATCTCTTGCTACTTCTCTACTTAGCTTCTTGAACAGAGGCTTCCTTGTCTTCTTCGTCCTCTACTTCTAGAAGCTTGTTTCCACTCTTAAGGGTGATTGTCATTTCACATTCGTTAGGATCTATTTTAGTAGTATTAAGGAAACTTCCCTGCATTTTGTCAAATAATATCTTCACCAATTTACTAACCCAATTCACCATGTTATGTATTAAGCCTCTGTTCTCTGATGCCTCATGTTTGATTCTTGAACAAATTTGGCCATCATATCCTCCAAAGTTGGCTTCTTAACATGAGGTGTTTATTGTTGTAAATATTTAGCTGGAGCGTAATCATTCCACCCATAAGCATAAGAGTTGTTCCACTCCAAACTATAAATACTCTTATATGGTGCACCTTAAGGTTGGTATTGCATGCTTGGTTGCTCCCATATATAGGTTGGTGCCTGACATTCATAATTGTAGTTATTACTCACAAAAATGTCGCAACATAACATGGAATTTTGTTAGCTTCCAAAAACATGTCACCAAACCTTTCTTTCCAATACGGTGATGTTGCCAAAGGCAAGGTCTCATCATAGCTCTTATAAGAGTATTGTCTGCTCTATCCTTCCATTGTAAGTTTGTCACTATCATGATGAATCTCTAATCCTCAGGGACGTAGCTAGCTGGGGCCCAGTGGTATACTGGGCCCCCCAAAGTTTATAAAAATTAAATTTTTTAATTTTTAATTAATATATATATATAAAAGGACATAGTTATTTGGAGCTTATTGGAACACTGGGCCCCCTAAAATTTAAAAACTTACATATTTGGGCCCTCCTATCTTAAATTCCTGGCTCCGTCACTGCTAATCCTAATAGTAAGCCACAAACTCAATGTTAAAGTAAAGAAGTTTAAAAGATAATTAAATCAATAAGTAAAAAAAACAAAGTGAAATATAAGAAAAATAAAATAAAGTGAAATAAAATAAATACAAAAATAATGGTTAGATTAATAGAATCTAGGCTTTCCTAATATTACAGTCCTTGGCAATGACACCAAAAATTTGATTGGTTTATTTTTATACCAATATTTAAATTATTTCAAGTGTATGGTGCAACTATAGCTAGCAGAGACAAGTACGGATCGATCCTATAAAGACTGTAAATACTAGTAATTACCCTTTTTTATTATCTAGCCTAAGAATCTGATTTTGGTTTTAAATTAAAATTAAAGTTAAAAAAATAAACTAAATTAAAATTAAACAATTATGAATCAGGACAAGAAAAATACAAAGAAGATTCATTTTCAAATAGTAGTGTCTAGGTGATGAATCTCCCTAAGAATCTTTGAATTATGAACCTTTTACCATGCAATCATATTATTGATTATTAGACCATGAAAATTCCTATCTTATGTTAACAACTCTCTCAAGACTATTAACAACTAATATATTAGTTTATTAACAAAAATCTTTCTAGTTAAAACCCTAGGATTCCTTTATCGATTTATGAATTTCACTATTAGGTTTGACCCTAATCCAGAGAATTTATGTCGGACTATCTCTTGGTTTGAATGTAACTCCTTCCAATTATTATAGATTTATTCATACAAGAGGATTTATCAATCTCAATCTTATGAAATCAAATCATGCACTAATATTTCGGATATATTAGAACAAGAATAAAACATATAATTGAATTACAATAATCAATCAATATAATTGCTTTGAATAAAATATTAAAATATGTTGCTATTCCAAATTATGGTTCATCACACCTAGACACTAAAAACATTTAGTTACTAATAACAGAAAAGATTTAGTTTTCTCAAACCAAGGTTTTCTCAAAGATTTAGCAAAAGAAAGACGAATTTTACAATTAAAATGTAGCACAAAATATCAATGGCAATGGACTGATGAAGATACTCAGGCAGTTCAAAGACTTAAAGAACTTTGTACCAAATTACCAACTTTATATAATTATCTCCCTCAAGATGATTTACTTGTTCAAATAGATGCTAGTAAAGATACATGGGCAGGATGCCTTTTGGCAAAACCACCCAACCATAAGAAGTACCAATTGTGCAAGTATATAAATGGGACTTTCAATCCCACTGAATTGAAGTATACAACTCATGAGAAGGAAACATTAGCCTGTCTCAAAACTTTGAGAAAATGGCGGATAGATCTATTACCGGTTAAATTTACAATTTAAACGGACTTGAAGTATCTATGTGGATTTACGAAATATACAATTCAAACGAATTACAACCAAGGTCGTCTTATCAGATGGCAATTGGAACTCAATCAATATACATTTTCTATTCATTATATCAAAACGACTAACAATTTTCTTCCAGATATTCTTACAAGAGAATGGAAGCAGTTGTAAAACAATTAGAAGATACATTAATACAAAAAGAAGCCGAATTGATCAACCTTCAGCAACAAACTAGTACAGTCACAAAGGAGATAAACAGACTTCGAACGACCATTACATTATTAAAAGGACAAGAACAAGCATCCAGCTCGGCAGTTGAACAACCCAACACTACAAGTACAATCCCAGTACCAAGTTCTTCCAGTAATCAAGCTCCTTCACCAACGAGTACTCTCCAACAAGCAATAAGTTCTACTATTCCATCAACAACTCCAGCAGCAGAATCAAAATTTTATGTCATCTACAATGGACCACAAGCAGGTGTTTATGACCAATGGGCAAAAATCGCGATACATATCACTGGAAAAAGCAGTATTATACACAAAAGTTTTGCGACAAGAACAGAAGCAGAACAATCATTACAAGAGTTTCAACACACATCGTTACGACCCCAATACAAAACAGTACTCACCAATGCGCCTCCAACACCACCAACGATGAAAGTTTTGGGAAAAGCTATAGATTTAGAAAGGATTCACAATCTACCTACTAGATCAATGGAAACAACAATCAATCAAGGAGCCATAATTATTACAACAGAGACATTTTGTGACTGTTTTCAGTCACTCAATGAATGGACTATTGAGCAGAAACCTCAACAATATTATCCACAAAACCGAGGACGATTTGGACCGAAAGCAATTATTTTTCCCGGAGCAGAAGCATTAACAACATTTTTATCTTTTCAATGCGAACTTGTTGACACCATTTATATTCAGGATTTAAAAATATTATCAGACTTCCCCGAAGGATTCATCTGTGCAGTGCGACAGTACAAAGATCGATTTGCAAAAGATCGTGAAGTATATCTAAAGGTCTACAGTAGTTATCCGATTTTTGAAGCATCAGACAATTGTATTAAAGCAGCAATCAAAGTACATCAGATTGCCTATATTCAAATTGGAGTCAGCAACGACATCTACCCTCCAGTAGATGAACCACCAAAGTACAAATTTCATTGGGATACTATTAATAAACTCAATCTCAATTACCTCGAAGGGTTATTCAACCAGTGCAACAAATTATATCCAGACACCATGCTCAAGATTAACTATAAAGGACCACATATGATTATGTTATCTGGTTACAAAGTACCACTTAGTACAGAAGGACTTCAAATTATTCAAGTATTCAGTCAGCCATTCACAAGAATGGATGGCATCTTTAAACCATTACCCGAAGCATGGAAAAATGCCATTTGTTATCAATTACGAGATTATCCAGCTCATAGATGCAATTATTGCCTACAAGCATCAACTAGCAGACAGCCAGTACAGGAAAAAGAAGATTCTCTTCATGACACGACCATTATAATTGAAGAATAAAGGAAAAGCAGGCAACCGACAAGTGCAAAATGACAAGTATGTAGGTCCCAGGTGACCACCCCTTTGTCTAAAGTGTAAATTATTAGGAATCTTACTATTTCCTTTACTTTTTCTTTATGTCTTTCACAACCGAAAGGTTGTCAGGCCATTTGTTTGGCTTTTAGCTATGTTTTAGTTTTTCGTTCCGCTATATATGTAAGCTCAATTGAGCCTTCAGAGCATGTTATGAAATACTAAATAATTTTGCTCATTCCTCTCTCTTGCAATTCGTCTACAGTTGACATTCAAGCGAATCAACAGGTATGAGGTTAAATTTTGTTTAGTGTTTTATCACATCATCCAATATTACATCATCTCACCACTCATAGCATTATATTTTGTTTTACAGAAAGAATGATAAGTTATTTTGACTTAAAAAGAACTCTGAAAGCAAATATTACTCAAACTTCTACTCACATTACCGAAATCGATGAATCAATTAGAACATATATTGTAAGTAATAAAAATGCTCATAAAATGTATCAAGACCCCATCTATAATATCCCGGAAGATCATCCTCTCTACCAAGATGCTCAAGCTATCAAAGCACTTGCCAGCTAGCAAATGAAGGATACAAATGAACTCATTTCATTACTCACCGAACTACGAACTGAAGTTCTTCAACTTAGATCATATTATCTTTCTGTAATTCAGTATCTTATTGATTAAAGATGTATTTTGAACTTAAACGACATTTAAAACAATTAATCCGGCTTTATGAAGAAGTAGAACAAGAACAATTAAAGTATCTAAAGTTTTATCAAGATCTCATACAATTAGCTACTCAGTATAATAATCACGAACTTTTAATGGAAGCACGAATGTTCTTAGGACAGATTGATTACTTTTATCAATCCATCAAAATGGATAAAGAAGAAGTTTTAGACCAAATCAAGTATTTAATTGATTAAGTACATTCGTAATACACATGGCACACATATGTTCATTCATTAATTATTGTTTACATTATTTGATTCAATTATTACATTATTTCTTTACTCTGTTTTATATTCAACCTTTAATGCTCTTTTTTTTTATCTTAGTTTACTGTTTATTCATCCACTAGATTTAGCAGATCATTATATCTATGCTAGTATGGATTATATAGATTTAAGTTTAGATTTTTTATGGAGAAAACTATTTAGATTAAATACTAATGTTCAATATATCATTTTAGAAGACGATATAGAATATATCGGTGATTATTCATCCGATTAGTCTGATTATACAGACGATGAATGAGTTGTCCTATTTTTATAGATTTAAATCAGCAAATTATCACGGTACAACATACTATAACAAAATATCAAGATCATATACAGTATAATGAAACACGTATCAATTATTTCAACATCTCAACATTACCATAGGACAAAGCCCTTATAAAGAACATTTAGCAGTAGCTAGACAATTATATCAATTGTACATTGAACAGTTACAGACATTAGAAACTATTCAAACAAATCATCAATTCTATCATTCCCATTAATGGCTAGTTTAACCAGACAAGAAAAAGATTCAAAAATTCTAGATATTGACAATTTAGAATTAACAGAATCCTTAGGAACATTTCAAGTATCAACTTTACTTTCTCAAGATAAACAAAACCAAATAGCAAAAGCTCAATTAGATCTAAAACCTGGACAAGATATTCATAAATCAGTTTTCAATAAAATCTTTAATCAACAAAATATTATTTACTTTGGAAAAATGCTTTATGAAACACCCGTACGAATCGATCAATGTACTGGACATATTAGAATTAGTCTTATTGGTCAAGAACAAATTGCAAAACAAATACAAAAATTACCCAAAGAAAAACAAAATAAAATTGGTTATATTCATCTATCTACTATACAAATTTTAGTAAAATCAACTTTTCAAGAAGGCATTAATTCTCCAATTAGAATGGCAAATTTAGATGAACGAATGACTGATTTAAATGACCAAATTATTGGCCTGATGAATGGCAATTTAGCATATGGAAAAATAAAATTCAATGCTAGGTTAAAATTAGGAATTCCTTTAGTATCATTAGATCTTCCAGATATTATTACCATTGCTTATAAATTCTATAAAACCAATCTAATAACCCAAGGACAATACCCATTCTCTATTACTTATCAGATTAGTTATGCTTAAACAAATTCTCGCCATAGTATTGATTTCAAAAATACTGATAAGATTTATATAGATCAACTGTTTCAAAATATAGCAAAAGTAGGAACCAAATTTCATATAAAATTAAGTCCATTACCTGCTATCCAATATCCTTTTATACAAGATCTACCTAAGAGAAGACATTCGTTTTCTGAACAATCATTTGCATTAAAACCCTTACTTACTTGATCATCTTCTTCTATTCCACAATCACTTCCATTTAGTATCACTGATCCAAAAATAGATGAAAAACAAAAACAATTAGATACTATTCAACAACAAATTTTGGATCTCTCAAATTATGTTAAGAATACTCTATGACGACAATATCATAACAAATTACTGACCTCAATAATCAACAAAAACAACTCGAGGAACAAATAAATCTTGTCATACAGACACAAATAGAAATGATAAAACAACTAAAACAATTAAGTGAACAAGTGGAACAGATAGTAGCGCACACGCATGGCTCTACGAATAAATTAAAAGATTTTAAAAAAGTTTTAGATGATTATATAGAAATTTTTCATGAAGATATCAATGATAGTCCTTTTCAAGTATGTATTTCAGAAAGTCACCGAAAAAATTGAATTATATATTCATAGCAGCGAAAAGTTACTACTACCACTACTACTACTACCACTACTACTACTACTACTACTACTACTACTAATATTAGTATTTATTTTATATTGTATATTTTATATTTTATATTATATGTATTTTTATCTTTATATTGTAGTTTTGATTTTTTTCCTTACCAATAATTTTCAAAAACTTTTTTCTTTTTCTTTTCTTTTCTCTGTGGGTCTATCATAAACATATTCTCTAACAGTTAGGGGTAATGTTGCGTACTTCTAGATCTTTCCAGACTCTACGTCTCAATAAGACTTTTTATGGGATTGTTGTTGTTATTGTTATTGTTATTGGTTCACTTATTCCACTCATATGTTTAATGGTTCAGTGTTTCTATCGAAACCCTCCAATGTAAATATTTTGTCAGATGCTTACTTTTACACCAAATCTCCACCATTTGGAGTATACAAGTACATAAGTCAAAAGGACTTTATTTTAGATTGTAATGGGGTTGATGTTAAAGGTGAGGATCAAAAAGTAAAAAGGTTAAAGCCATAAATACTAGCAAGGCATCTAAACATATGTAGGGAACCAACTTATAAATTGGAATTGTGATATACACCTCACTTGGGAATGCATAACTACTTCATGAGAAGATAATGGGTTGAAAATTGGATTTTCTTGTTGCTACCATTATTGATTGTTCTTCTCTTTTTTAAATAAATATATTAATAAACAAAAGAATTCGAACCATGACACAAGAGAGTAGTGACAACATATGATTCATGTCTCATACTCCTACAAAAATACTCATTTGATTCCCATATTCCCATTCCTAAAATTGTAAGAGATTTTTTTTCCAAATTTCCTACTAAAATTATGATTGGGTAACGATGTTTAAGTGGATAATTTGGCTTGTAATATGGTTATAACATAAAAGAAAAAGGTTATGGCTCAAAGTGGCTAACTAAGGATATTGAATTCAAGTGGCTTTCTAAGCTAGAGATTGTAAAATAACAAACGCCTTTTTCATTCTTATGTATGCATATATCGATATGGTCATCAAATAGTCTCATGTAATTTATACAGAAAATTATATAAAAGATAACATGTTTCAAAGAAACACATTGATTGATATGGATGTTTCAATCTTTTATAGTTCAAAATCTCATAATTTATATAAAATCAACTTAACTTCTCATAATGCCTTATCATTTGATCATCAAAGTTTATAGAAGTGCATAATCCTAGCTAATTTAACCATTCAACATATTGCTACTTTTATGCCTAAATGACTGAATCCTTTAGTATACATATAATCAAATTTCTTAAAAATGCATTTGATGAAACTATATATTGGGCTAGCTCAAAATTAACCAGTTAAAATTCAAAACAAAATCACAAAACTAGACAACAAACAAAATAAAATAAGCAAAACATGATTTTACACAAACTAAAATAAAACCAAATTAAACCTACCCTCACACTTAAGCAAAACATTGTCTTTAATGTAATATACAAAGTATAAGAGGTGATGAGTAAAAGGACTTCCCTGAATATGGGGGCAGAGTGGAGAAATGCACTCATGGGTGGTGATGAGTAATTCCTTGCTATAATTTGATGGATGTTGACATGAGTGCATTGTGGACGTTGTTGGGTGGTGTGGGTGTTACTACGATTGAGTGTGTGTAACGACTAGAGTGATTATTGGTGTTAGGTTAAGTGGCTATTAGTGGTTTTATATAAATGGTGGGAGTTAAATGGTGTGTTATTAGGTGACACAACTATAAAAGCTAAGTATGGAGGTGTGGTTAGCTATTGGATAGTGTGAAGAAGGTGTAATACTATTATAGCTCAGGTAAAATGGGCCAAATAACCTAAAAGAATTTGAATATTTATAAAAAATGAAAATATGCAAAATAAAATTTAAAGCTTAGGTTGCCTCCCAAGTAACGCCTTAGTTTATTGTCGTTAGCTCGACTTAATGTCTTCAACTATTGATCGGTACAAACGAGATATGCCAATTCTGTGTCTTTTATGTTTTCAACTTACAAACCATTGTAAAATTCAAGCCTGATTAGGCTTCGGGATACCTAAGTCTAATTGAGCTTTGGACCAAATTCGTGCCTAATCATAAAATTTTAAGCCTAGCCCGACCTATTGCCTCTTTTGTAAGCTTGTGATTGTTAACTTTGAACATTTTCAAAGTTGTTAAAGTTTGAATTTCAACTAAACCATGCAAAAACACATTAGAAACAACAAAAATTCCAATCCAACAAGATAACAACTTACCTGAAAATTATTAAAGTTTTGAATGATAAAGGAGAACTTTTTGTCTGACAAAGAATTCTTTCCTAGAAATCATTTTATCAACGAAAGCCTTTTTTCTCCTTATAAATTCATGAGCTTTAATAAGCATCACTGTAGATTCCTTCTAGTTCTTTCAGCTACAACTTCCTATGTTCACCACTTTCAAACAAATTCATATTGCTTCATTTAGTAGTCCAATATTCCTTATGTTCTAATTCAACAGGAAGATGGCATGACTTACTTAATATCAATCTATATGGAGACCTATCAATTAGTGTTTTATAAACTGTTCTATATGCCCATAATGTATCATCCAACTGAATACTCTAACCTTTTTTACTTTGGGGCTTACTATCTTCTTTATGATTGACTTGAATTCTTAATTTGAAACTTCAGCTTATCCATTAGTTTGTAAATTGTATGAGGTAGTGCTTTTTGTGTATAACATCATATTTTTTTAATAATGCTTGCACATTTCAGTTACAAAAATATGTTCCTTGATCTCTAATTAAAGCTGTCATAATATCATCCCAACTGAATATGTTAGATTTTAAAAAATCTACAACTTTAGAATCATTAGTTTGGTCGCCTTTATTTCTACCCACTTTGAGATATGGTTAAAAAAAAATTTAAAGCATCTAAAGATATGAATCATACAATATATAATCTTTAGCGACACCTGTGAGCTAAAATCAATAATTACAAATACTACAAGGGAATTAACATTTAAAAGGATGATCTTTAGCGGTCTTATCAAACTCCCACATACGAAATTTAATTTTTAATAGATCAAGGGTCAAGATATATTTGGTTATTTGATAAAAATCTTAGAAAATTATGGTGATAGACTCACAAATGCCTCGTGAATATCAACCAATATGTGGGAGCATAGTTACATTCTCACACAAATCCTTCTATTTTGGGCCATTTGATTACCCGAATCTAATGACCAGAAGTTTGAGCAATGATTAACTCTAAAACCCACCATCATTCCTGAATTGAAAAAGTAGACATGCCAACTCCGAAGAAACTACAGAAATATTACAAGACAAGATAAATATCACATTGTTTTAGACCTTAAGCCCATGTCATGAACCTTAATCGAACCAGTTAATAAGGAGAACCAAGAGGTAGATTAGTTATTTTCTCTAATTTTTTAAAATGTTTTTATTAATATTAGTATAATCAAAATTGGTCGGGCCGGCCGTGCAAGGCCCGGACCCAGTTAAGACAACCCATGGGCCGATCGGTCCATCCTCCATAAAGC
>JANKOD010000003.1:9601492-9614470 GCA_026284645.1 Erythroxylum acuminatum | reverse complement strand
TTGGCTTGGGTTAGTTTTCTTTGCCTTCCCTGCCTTTGTCTGTTTTTTGCGCTAATGTTGATTTTATTCAAAAAAAATTCCTATTAATCCAATAGACCACTAAAGATATACTTTCGCAAGAAAACTAAGTTAAGAACAGATAATGTAATTAGTTGGCAGTTATTAGAGGAAAAATAGGAAGAGATGGTAATTTCAAATTTTTAGCAGAAGTGGGTTATTTGTTAGTTTCCGATTTTCAGTAAAAGTGGTTACTTGTTATTTACAATTAGGAATTATTATTATCTATAATTAGGTCTCTAGGAGTCGGTCTATAAATAGGTCTATAGTAATTGTCATTAGGGTGTGCAACCGTATTTTTCCTTTCCAAAGCATATTCTTTATTTCCTTCTAGTTCTATCAATTTGGTATCACAGCCCTACAATTCTACCTTCTTTTACGTCACAACCACCTCCACGACCAACCAATCCAAACACAACCTCAACAGAAATTAATCAGTCTCCCGAAATAGTACTCCAACAACTCAACGCTCTTCTACAACAATTGGCTTCATTAACAACGCAATTGCAGAGGTTGGATAATCAAATCGAAGAGCTAGCACAACAAAAGGTTCAAAATAGCCAATAGACCTTTAGTGGAGAATCCAGTCGACCTCCGAAGAAAAAGAATGTTATTAGTGAAGAGGAGGAAGCATATGCTGAATGGGAAAATCATCACCCCCGAAAAATCCTTGCAAAGATGGATTTTCCTAGATTTGAAAATGGAGATCCACGGGAATGGATTTTGAAAGCAGAAAAATACTTTCGACATTACCAACCTCGGAAGATTAGAAAGTTGATGTAGCTTCGATGTATTTGGAAGAGGAAGCCTTGGAGGTGTTTTCATGGATCAACAGTAATCAAATCATTTATGATTGGGAAGAGTTAGTCAGAATACTACATGAATATTTTGGTCCAGCCAAGATTGTCAATCCTAATGAGCACCTTTGTGCAATCTTGCAAACAGGAACTGTTCAAGAATACTGTCAAGTGTTTGCTAGGAGGTCAGCACCAGTATCTAATTGGCCAGAACATTGTTTATTGGTAATTTTTCTAAATGGTCTCAAAGAAGAACTTCGATCTGATGTGTGTATTCAAAAACTCATGAATGTATACAGAGCCATAAGCCTAGCCCTGGAATATGAAGCAAAACTCGCAGTAACAAAGGGTATTTGCAGAAGTCAAACGGGTGGGGCTGGGTCTTCTTTGGCAACTCGAGATAATTCTTACTCTCCATACAATACAAACACCTTACCTTCTGCTGCCAGGAACCCGACAATGGGCAAAAAAGTGTCTAGCTTCGTCCCATGACAACTTATAAGGGAGCAACAAATCTGAAAGGATAAAGACTTGTGTTTTCATTGTAATGACAAATTCGGACCCGGCCATCAGTGCAAGCAATTGACTTTGGAGGTTATGGAAGCTGAAGAAGGAGAGACAAATTTCTGTGATGAAACCTTGGAAGTAGAGGAAGAAGACATGATGGCTGAGATGACAAAAATTTCGATCAATGCAATTTTAGGCAAAACATCACGCACTACCATGAAAATCTGGGGAAAAATTAAAGGAGGGACGTCCTTATCTTGATCGACAGTGAATCAACCCACAACTTTATATCGGACAATGTAGTCACTGACCTTCATCTTCCATTAATTCAAGTCCTTTCTTTTGGAGTGTAGATAGGTAATGAGGACACAATCAGCTGTAACACTTTATGTAAGGGAGTTGAGATCCAGCTTCCAGATCTCAAGATCACTCAAGATTTTTATGTTTTTTCGATTGGTGAAGTTGACGTGATATTAGGATTAGATGGCTTGCCTCTCTTAACACGGTCCAAGCCAATTGGAGTAAGATGCTCTTGATATTTAATTACAAGGGAAAGAAGTACAAATTGCAAGGAGAAGTGAAGCCAAGAGTTGAGGGAGTAACCTTCAAATCTATGCAAAAGCTAATCCACAACGAGAAGCAAGGAGTATTGTGCCAAATTATTGACAGCCTAAAACTCCAATAAGCCAAGAGAACATCATTCTTGACATCTAAAACCTACTCGATGATTTTCATACTATTTTCCAAACACCATATGGAGTCCCACCTAACCGAACGCAATCCCATGCCATAAATATCCTACCCAATGCCAAACCACCAAATATTCAACCATATAGATATCTTTTTACTAGAAAAATGAGATTGAACGTCGAGTTAATGAATTACTCGACGAAGGATTAATATGTCCAAGTTCCAGCCCATTTGCTAGCCCTGTTTTACTAGTTAGAAAGAAAGATGGGAGTTGGAGATTTTGCATTGACTACAGGAGTTTGAACAAGATTGCCATTGCACCCAATTTCTGATCCAATTGTCACCCAATTTTAGATGTCACATTCTCAACAAATCCTAATGCCATTTGTCAATTATTTCAACTGCTATTTGGCACTTATTTCTATTACCATAATTCAATTGTCTTACCACTTGACATTTTTTTTGTCCAAAAATACTCATAATTTTAGAAAATTTTTCAAATTTTCACCAAAAGTTCTAAATCAATAATTATACTCACCAAATTAATTTTCAAGACAAAATATTCACTATTCACATCATAATCACATTTATAAATTAATTAAGATCAACTATACCCGATAAATGTCAAATAAGTGCATGCACAGTCATTGCAATGTGTGCAATTATCAAATTCACGTGCATGTATGCTAATATTATATATGAGCATGAAATGCATTTCCTAATTTCTCAGTAATATCTCTCATATTCAGTATTCTAGGGTTCTAACCCTTAATATAGGAAAAATGGGATGTTACACATTTCTTGTGCTGGGTAGAATTTTCATTCAACAACAATTTCCATACAGCGACAATCACTACTCCTTTCCATGCAATGTATAGTCATGACCCTCCCACCTTATAAGTGTATTGGCACGGCGATACTCACATAGCAGAATTGGAAGAACAAATTGTTGAAAGGGATGCTATGTTACAGGTTTTAAAGGACAATTTACCTAAAGCTCAAAATCGGATGAAGGCACATGCGGATAAGAATCGTAGAGAAAAATCATTTGAAATTGGTGATTTTGTCTTCTTACGAGTCCAACCATACAGGCAACATTCTTTAGCTAGGCGTAAGAATGAGAAGCTTTCGCCTCGATTTTGTGGTCCTTAGAAGATTCTCAAACGTTGGGGTCCAATAGTGTATGAACTAGAGCTCCTTGCTAATGCCAACGGGCATCCTATTTTCCATATCTCACTACTTAAAGAAGCTAAAGAATAACTCCCCACCAATCTGCCAGCTCCATTATCTTTGAATTCCAATTGGGAGTTTGATGTGGAACCTCAAAAAGTGTTGGCTCACCGTTGGATTAAGCATGGTGATGAATTAGATCTGCAATTGCTCATCTTATGGCAGAACCGTCCTTCTGAAGATGCCACCTGGGAATCATATGACCTATTACAGCAACAATATCCCTATTTTCACCTTGAGGACAAGGTGACTTTCCAAGGGAGGGGTACTAATGGACCACTAAAGACATACTTTCACAAGAAGACTAAGTCAAGAGTAGATAATGTAATTAGTTGGCAGTTATTAGAGGAAAAATAGGAAGAGTTGGTAATTTCCATTTTTCAGTAGAAGTGGATTACTTCTTGTTATCTACAATTAGAATTTATCATTATCTACAATTAGGTCTCTAGAAGTCAAGTCTATAAATAGGTTTATAGTAATTGTCATTAGGGTATGCAATCTTTCTATTTTTAAATATATTCTTGGAGTTTAGGCAGCTCGAATTGTCTTTTGTTATTGGTGTGGTTGTAAATTCTCCGGTGCTCTCTATATTAGTTTATTTGCATTCAATAAGCAATCGTATTTTTTCTTTCCAAAGCGTAGTATTCTTATTTCCTTCTAGTTCTACCATAATCCTACTAGTTTTGCAGTGTCATAAATACTTGATCCCCTTCAGAGATTGATACATGAAACTTCCTTTTCATTCTATTGACATCTCAGCTGTTCAAGTGTTGGATTTCTAGACAGCTTCTCTCCCTCTGTTTCTCTGTTGTTGTGGTGCATCAACTCGGACTTGTATTTCACTCATTTCATTACGATATAATGAATGCTATACTAAATGCTTATTTAGTGCTCCCTGATCTATATATTCTGCTCCAGGTTGTGGTAGCCTAGTTCTAGTTGCTTGTGGCTATCAATGTCTCCCATTAGGCTCAAAGCTTCACAAATATTACTTGAACTTTCAAAAGAACTAACATTTATTAGATAAAGGGATATGAAATCATTAGTTGGCTACTACAAGAATAACAAAGAAAAGAAACAGCTTTTTTTTTCTTTTTGGTGAGACCTCAGGAAAATCAATAGTGCAAAATAATTTACATAAAGAGCTGAATGATTCACAGGACAGAAGAAAAGGATAATCATACAAAGAAGATGTTGATGATAGACAAAAGCATTCCAGTCAAAGGTTTCTTTTTTTCTTTCTTTCTATTGGCCGTCCATTTTGACAGCTTCAGATTGTACTGTAATATTACCCTCTTCTTGATGTCGTTCAGTTGGGGTTTTTGGCTATACTGTACACATAGAGCTACAGAATGTCAATGTTGTTAAAGCATTGGCCATATACTACATCAATTTGAAGCTATGCATACCCATGCCCAGAGATTTTGAATTTGTGATGATGATTAATTGTAGCTCTTTTATGCATTCAACCATGGATGGTCTCTCAGTGCTCTCTCCTCGAACACAACGTGATGCCAAGTTTGCAAACATGGCTATAGACTCCATTGTGTATGAAGTCCGACGCATGTCTGGATCTATAACCTTGCGTAACTTCTTCTTGTCGTTTAAGAGATGCTTAACCTGACGACAACAAAGAACCATTCATTTCAGCCAGCTTCAATGTCAATTTTCTGATTGGAACTTAAACTTTAATTAGAAGTTTTCGTACCTGGAGTACAAGGTTTTGATCCATTGGTCCCTGGTTTAAGTCCACAGCTCTACGTCCTGTGAGAAGCTCAAGCAGAACCACTCCAAAAGCATAAACATCACTCTGTAAAGTGAGTTTCCCTGTCTGCTAAGGAGACAAAATGACCTTAAGTGCAGCAGATATAATATCGGAGTATTTAGAGTGAAAGTTAGCAGTTTACAAAAGGAACTCATTGTGCATACCGAAGTATACTCAGGATCAAAATAGCCAAAGGTGCCTAGAACTCTGGCGGTCACGAATGTTTCCTGTCCCTCTGGCATCAGCTTGGCAAGCCCAAAATCTGATATCTATAAACCAACGTGAAAGAAAATTTAGCAACTATGTTGAATAACAAGAAATGGTATTCAAATTGGTTGTATGACGCCAAGGATCTGAAGAGTTGAACTGGTATGGTGATAAAAGCTGGTTTAGTTACCTTGGCATCAAACTTTTCACTTAATAGAACATTGGTGGATTTAAAATCTCTGTGGACTATTGGTATCCCAACAGAAGAACTTGAATGGAGATAAGCAAGTCCCCTTGCTGCTCCTAGTGCCACTTTGAGCCTCATAGGCCAATGCATTTTAGCTTCTCGAATTCCTAGATAGTAGCTCCATATAACTTAATCTCAATTATATACTGTATGTTAAGTTGAATAAAAACTTTTGATGAATACTAACCATTTAAGTGGTCTTGCAGATTCCCATTTGGCAGATACTCATAGACAAGAAACCTGTGCTTCCCATCAGCACAATATCCTATCAAAGACACCAGATTTGGGTGGTCAAGTCTGCTTAAGATATCAACCTCAACGCGAAATTCTCTCTCCCCTTCAGCTTCTTTAAATGGTGGCAACTCCATCTTCTTGATCGCTACAACCTTTTAGATTGGGGAAGAACCAAGTTTATAACTCATTCTTAGAAATTATATCTACTCTTATATTCCTCATGTCGTAAATTTGGGTTGAGTGTCTTTAATGTAAATAGAATTCCACGAAGATAGCAGGATTTTAGACTAAAGTAATTGTTTGGCTTAAGAAACAAGTCTCGTTTGAATTACAATTTTGTTAGGTTGGTGAAAAAATTCCATTTGAGCTTTACCTCTCCTGATCGTAGTGTGCCTCGGTAAACTCGACCAAATCCCCCTTTTCCAAGTAGATTATCATCGCTAAAAGAGCAGGTTGCCTCTTCCATTTCCTTGAGTGTGTAAACTGATGATCCATGAAGTCTTTTTGTAGGTTGGGGAGTTTGATCTTCTTCTAGTTGCCAAAATTCAACAGGTTTATAGACCCCTGGGAAACAGATTCAGAGGACATAGTTACGAGAAAATTTAGGCACTCAATGAAGATGAAAAGGGGGAGTATGAGAACATACAAGGGTCTGCCTGATCTTGGGACTTGCTTCTCCGGCGCTTGTTCCATGCAGAGACCAAGCCGAAAGGCATAATGTCTCTTCCTAGTTTTACTGTCACCTCCCTTTGAAGTTTTATATACGCTGTACTATTCGAAACAGATAATCGGTGGATAGCAAAGTTCGATCAGAACATTGAAGAAAGAGATCGATACCCTGATGTCACTGATCACCTGGAAAATATTAAAGGGAAGCTAATGACGAACTCAACTTGGTATTCCTACTCAGGAAAACAAAAAGGTATGCTAAAGATGAGCAAAAATGGTGGTAAGAGTAAATAATAGGGAATCATCTGATGGAGTACGTAGTGAGCAATTGAAGGTAGATTAGTACAATACTCAACTGAAACATCTTCCAACAACCTGGATCATGTAGAGAGAAACGTGCTTGAAGGAAAAGGAAAAGCAAAGAAAGGAAAAGTAGGTAGTGCTTGCTTACCTTTAGAGAGGTGAGTTTAGTGGTGCTTGATAAGGAAATACAAGCTGACATGCCAATACTATACTCCCTCCCTGCATTTTCCAATTGATGCCTTTATGAAATGGACAAGATGACCGTTGAGATGGAGCTTTCATTTTTATCATTTTTCCTTTCAGTGAGTAGATTATTAGTTGGTATTTTTCAAATTTCCCTCTCACTTGTATCAATCCAGGTCAGCTACTGAACATGACCAAAGAATTAGATGCCAACAACAATTTCATTAGCTGCAGCTCCATGTCTTGAAGCAGAAGCACATTGTGACACTGACAGGAAATTAAAACGTTCACATGAATCTAACATCGCCCAGCTTCACTTTGCTTATGTGATCGTATCACCTATGGGCGGAAAAAATGTTGATCACTAAAACAAAGAAGGGTATTGGCGACGAAGTATAACGTTGCTGAAAGAAACAAAATTGTCGCAAAAAGTATTTAGTGATGAAACAAAATCGTCGAACAAATGGTCGCATGAGTCCGGTAGCAAAAAATTATCTGCAACGTTTTAAAGGAATCGTCGCCTAAAAGATTTTGCTACGATTACTTAATCGCTAATAAGAATAAGCAACGAGAGGATAAATAGATCACTTATTGCCACATATAATTTTGGTAGGTAAAGGTAATTAGCTTCGTTAACGTTGGCGTATATAATAATGTTTACTGATGATTTATTTTCGTAGCAAAATATGTCTAGCTACAAAAATTAAAGCATAGCTAAATGTTATTAGGGAAGTTTTGGAGAACATAGGTAAAAAGATTTGGTGACAATTTTATATTTGTAGCTAAAAACTTTTAGTGACAAATATTTATTTTTAATTTAACTTCCCTATTGCCAATTTAATATTTAATTATAATTATGAACAACATTTTTAGTTCGTGTTATTGTTTTTAACATGGTTTGAATTATAATTTAGTCACATTTTGTAATTATTATTGGTGACATATTGTTTAAATAATAATAAAATAAATAAAATAAAAATATTTCATAATTAAAAATGAAATACATTTTATAATTAAATGTAAATTACAAAACTTAAGAAAAAAATTTATCAACAAACTTAGACTTCTCATCGTTGCTACTACTGATATATTGTGACCAAAGTATTTGTTTGACTAAGTTTTTTTAGCTTGGTCAACTTTCTTTCAGTACGATCTAGTTTTTGCTCATTACGTTGTAATTTTTCTTAAGTGTGATCTAACTTTTCTTTATTACATTGTAACTGAGTCTTAAGCGATCGGTTCTTCTCTTGAAGCGTCGTTATATATGATGGTCATGACAATGATGAACCAATTGGCTTAGGGTTATGCCTAAGACTTTTGATATACCCTGATCTTATAGCAAGGAACGTTGTTGCAAATGTCATCCACATCAAGCTCATTCCCATCAGACAACGATCTCTGTAACAATTCCTACATCTTGTCCTACAATTTAAAACATAAAATCGAGATGTATTTCAAATATTATGACTTAGTATTACATAAATAAATAAACTCTAAAATTAAAATTTTTATACTTGCATAATTATTTTGTGCTTCTTCAGACGTCCAACCTTTACCTTCCTTTTAGTGTGTCAACTTATAGAGTGTAATCTTATCACACTCTTGTCCATGGAGTTGAGTTTGGCTTTGTTATATGAATTTAAAAAATAGGAACACAAGAGAGTATATTGTATTAACTAATAGAATAATAACTTCTTACAAATTCTTATCGTACGACAACAAATCATCTATAGCGATGTTGTGAGGAGTTTTCATTTTTACTCTGTTAATCTTGGCTTTCTCACACTTTTTATAAATAAAGAGGAGAAATAGTCATTCGATGCAAAAAAAAAATAATGGAAGCAAATATGAAGAGAAAAAAGACAAATCCTAACATTCGCAGAGGCCCAACAATCTCACATTTCACACTAATTTTCTAGAGTCATCTGTTCTGGAACATGTCTCCTTACATCCTCATCTGAAGGAAAAGAATTGTGGTATTTATGAAGTCGATAACGATGATCCTTTGCCCTTTGTTTCAATAGTGAACTGACACAGTTTGAAACTTCAGGGTTCTTAATATCAACGATATTGAGCTTCATCTGTGAACAACACATATAAGTTAACTTACTCTTTAAATAAGTAAATCAGTAATGCATATAATAAAATGAATTAAAAAATTATCGAAACTTTGTCCAAAGCATTCTGTAGCAAGTTGTCTTCCTTCAACTACCTGACATGCTGAAGGCATAGCAATTCATTCCTGACAATGGCTCCCAACTCATTGGACAATTTTGTTGATTAGATCTTATCAACAGGACGACGTTGCATAGGGTCAATATGCACAGACAACTTGTTCATTGCAACATTTATGCGTTGCAACTCAGATCTTTTAATGATATCTTTACCTTTTTTTTTTCTTATGTCGGTATTGGAACCTGACAACAAAAGAATAATGATAAGAAAAAACACATTAAACATGTAAATATATATTTGAACATAACTGTAAATATAGGTGGTTAACAATAACAGACCTGAAGATCCATCAACATTAGTTGAGGTAGATATAGGTTGTTGCTGACTGCCTTTATTGATAAGGTCATATTTATTTAGTTGTTGTAAGGGAGGAACATCTTCGGTTGTTGCCACCCCTTTTCCCTTATTTCTATTAGGTCCCATTATATTGAATATCTATAAATGAAATATCAACATAATGCATAATCTTTACTCAAATATCAGCATTCCACATGAATACAAGTCAAACACAAGTCAAAACTAAACATTTTGCATAAACATAAATCAAACATCAATATTTTGTATAAACATAAGTAAAATATCAACAATACGCATTGATTCATCCTGAATAAACATAAGTAAAACATCAACAACATAACTCAAATATGAACACAACGTTTCAAATTATATAAATAATTTATTTACATTCAATCATCATAATCAAGATTTTGAAAATCATCATCACTAATTACATTATGATTGGATTCTTCATCATTAATATATTAGACCAAAGTATCATCGTTGCCATTTAATTCATCCTGATTATAGTCTTCATCTATTTGATTGAAAAAATTGGCTTGGACTCCATCCAATTGTACTATGTTCGGATCAACATCTCTCATATGGAATGATGATATATCTACATCTTCTATTCGAACGTTTCATTATTAAACTCCAATCCAATCTTTTAATAAACTTCATCTACATCCTTATTTAATTGACTATTATCTGTTTCACAAAAATCGAAGACATTTTGGTGTTGAAACTTTTGAACAACCTTCCAATTGCTACCCAATACAGTATCGTTGAAGTAGAAAACTTCCTTCACTTGACTTGCAAGGACAAAAGGATCATTATCATACGATGTCTTCCTATCATTGATACTAGTACTATTCCCCTTCACTTTCATGTCAGTAAGATTAAACCATTTTCACTTAAATAGAACAACATTTTTATCCTTGATGTAGTGTAACTCTATTATTTTAAAGATGACATCGTAGAAGTCAATAAATTCGTCATCATGAGATCCCTCAACAACAACCCTATAATTTTAGCTTCTAAGTCGACTATCTTGATCTTGTATGTGAAATATCACCTTATTAACAATGCAACTTGTATATTTTTTCCCACAAATATGAGGCCCACATGCCAAACTATATAATGTTGTTGTTGCTTCTTGCACGTTACGGTTATGCAACCGTATCATCTATATGAAAAACTGAAATTAGAAGTTATTAAAAAATTTCATATGTTCATAATATGTAATTAATATGTAACTTACTCAATTTCTAAACCATGATACAAACTCTAGCTTATGTCTTTGTTCACAATTAATAATCCATTTGTTGCGAATAGACTCTTTGTGCTCTCTAGTTTAAAAAAGAAAATGATAGTAAGGAAATGAGATTCAATGAACAAAATTCTAATATGATTGTTTGAATCAAAAGGAATATACATACTCCATATATATATTTTGACTTTCTCGCAATTGTTTAAAATATACCAATGGACAATTTGGATTTCTTCTTTAGTTAATTCCACATATTTACCCACACTAAGTGGCCTAACTTTTTGGAATAAATTGACAACCCAAGCTCTTCATCAAAATCAAAGTTACGTTTTGGTCTATTAAATCTTATTTCCACATCACTTAATTTTATTGAACAAAATGTCAAGCATTCATTTTCTATATAAGCCTCTGCAATAGACCCTTCAAGTTGAGCTCTATTGTATACATAATACTTAAGAAAGCACAAAAACCTTAAAAATATAAATGATTAGGAATTATTACTAACAAATGAATTTTTAAAAAGTAAAAGTTAATACGAATTACCTTTCAATCGGGAACATCCATCGAAATTGAACCGGTCCATAGAGTTTTGCTTCATAAAGTAAGTGAATTGTCAAATGAACCATAACATCAAAAAATATGGGGGAATACTAGTTCAAGCTTACATAGAATGAAAGCTATGTCTTTTTCCATTTTGTCAAGTTCTTCAACTTCTAGTGTCTTGCAACATAATTGCTTAAAAAAACTCTCCCAATTGACCTAAAGTTGCAGACACATCCTTTAGCAAACACCCACATATTCCAACAGGAAGTAATCATTGCAAAAGTGCATGACAATCATGGCTTTTCAACCCTGATACTTTTCCCTCTTTAACATTTACACAATGATCTATATTTGATACATACTCATCAGGAAACTTCACTGATTGAAGAAATTGATAGAAGGATTGTCTCCCCCTTTTTGACATGTTGTAACAAGCAAGGGGAATAATGTATGACTCATTATCTTTTCTTTTCAAATGCAAGTCTTTTCTAATATTCATGTCTTCCCACTCAAGTATAGGTTTAATTGTGCCTTTCGATTTCCCATCAATTCCCATCACAGTTCCTAAAATTGACTCGCAAATATTTTTCTCAATATGCATCACATTAAGATTATGCCTTAATAGTAATTCCTTCCAATATGGCAAATTCAAAAATATGATTTTTTTAGTCCAATTAAGTTCAACATCGTTTCTTTTTGGCTTTCTATTATTTGAGTGTTTGCTAGGTATAATGTCACCTAAATGTGATAGCTTGTAAACAATATCATCACCAGACAACTACAATGGAGATTTACCCAATTCTACTTTTCCATTAAACAATTTACTTCTTCTCCATCTATGCCCATGTTCTAAATAATGACAATGACTTGTATAACATATTTTACGTCGTAGCCTCATTGAATAAGTTTGATGGTTACACACAGGACAAGCCATAGAACCTTTAGTGCTCCATCCAAAAAATACTCATAACTTGGGAGATCATTTATAGTCCATAAAACAGCGGCATGCATTATAAATGTTTGACCTTAAGCAACATCAAAATTTTGTAATCCAAATTCCCATAGATCGTTTAAGTCATTAATTAATGGTTGAATGTATACATAAACATCCTTACCAAGAGCAGTAGGCCCTAGAATGAGAAAAGATAATAACATAAAAGGTTCCTTCACACACTTCCATGGAGGTCAATTGTATGGCACTAAAATTACCGGCCACATGCTGTATGAAGTACTCATATTACTAAAAGGATTAAATCCATCTGAGGCCAATCCAAGTTGAACATTATAACAATCCTGTGCAAACCATGAAAACTTTCTATCAAATTCTTTCCATGCCATTGAGTCTGTTAGATGACACATAATGTTATCATCAATACGTTTGTCTTTATGCCACCTCATATCTGCTGCTGTTTTTGTTGACATAAAAAGTCTTTGTAATCGTGGTTTAATAGGAAAGTATCGCAGGATTTTATTCGGTATCTTTTTCCCTCTCCCATCTTCCACTTGCCACCTTGATGTACCATAAATTGGACACTCCTTAAGATCTTTACTTTCCTTCCAAAAAAGAACACAATCATTGTAACATCCCATCACTGATGGAAATGATAGAATTGTAATTTAGAAGGGTTTATGAGTGTTTAGAATTGTCTTAATATGTTCATGCATACACATACACGTGGATAGTGAATTTTGCACATGTAAATGATTGTACATGCATTCATGACATTTCCCGGTATAGTTGTGAATAAATGTGGTTGTTATG
>JANKOD010000003.1:9585356-9596200 GCA_026284645.1 Erythroxylum acuminatum | reverse complement strand
TAATGATTGAGAATTGTCCCATTTGCCCTTCCATTTATGCCTTATGTCTTTTATACTTAAGTGTCTTGCCAACAGTACCCTTGAACAATCTAGCATAACACTTCCTTCTAGAAAAATGTCCCCCATTGTCTTAAGTTTCTAATTTCATCGAAATCATTCAATTTGGTTTAGTGATTCAAAAGATATACTTCAAAAAATTTTGGACTGCTCTTGTCCAAAACAGTATACTATGCACAACTTTCATCTGGAATTTAAACATTTTAGAGACTGAATTAGATTCCAATTTCTCATATTATTTGTATCTCCATGTCTCTAGTTTATCACAAATCAAAAATCATCTCATTTGGAGCTCTACCGATCCAGAAATCATCAAAATAATGAAGTATATTCAGTGGAATAACCCCAGTTCATAATATTTAAGAACACATTCACTGTACCCGTCCCACGTTTTTCACTCAATCTTTCTCACTTCATTTCAGATGGCTATGATTTTTGTTGGAGATATAGATCAATGTCTTACGAGTCCAATGGTTCAAGAATCAAGTGATTTGAGTGTCTAGAGAAGAAGTTATGGCCAAAAGAATCCAATATGGTTTTATCCTCAATCATATTGAACCTACCGTGGGACAATTCGTATAACGTTCTCTAGAGATATCAGATTTAGGTGTTCTTTAAATGGTTCGAAAGAGGACTTCAAGAGATACAACTTTCATGAAGACCTAAAAGACAAATTCTATCTTCTGAAGGGTCAAAAATAGGAACAAAAGATATAAGATGAACAGTGCATAAGAAGATGAACAGTGCATAAGAAGATGCACAGTGCATAAGAAGATGAAGAAGATCCACATAAGAAGATACAAGGTCAACATAATAAGATACAGAATGTCAACATAAGAAAATACAGAAGGTCAACATAAGAAGATATTTCTGTCTATAGTGCATAAGAAGAAAGGTTTCTACAGGGCCTTCCTCACATCACCAAAAATTTTGAATCACTAACTACATTCTCCAGAGCATCTCCACTTATAAAGATCATAACTTTTGACTCAAATGTCCAAAAATTCCATATTATATATCGTTGGAAAGTTAGTAAGATAAGTTACAACTTTCTAGAAGACTCATTTGCTTAAATCAGCTTAGATTAATATAGATTTTCCCCCGAAGTTAGAACACAAATTTTACATTCATCCACCAATGTACTGCAACCAATTCTCAACTTCATGACAAAATTTTGAGATTCTTAGAGATAGAATTTAATTCTATGTCTTCATAAGAAATGTAACCATATGTTTCTAGTTTAATCCAAATTAAGAGTCATCTCATTTGGATGACTAGACAAAAAGTTATAGCTAACAAACTGAAGCACACTCAGTGAACATTTTCCAGATCAACCACCACTTTTGTTTCCAAATATTTCCTTATCACAATTCATACCAAGATCACTCTTTCAACTCTCTCTACTTCTCATTTTCAATAAAATCACATTTAAAAACAATCATACTCGGAAGTTGTCAATGAATGCATGTACACTTATTTTTGTATGTGCAAAGATTCAAATTTACATGCATGTATACTGACATGCTGCTGGGCATGAAATGCAAATTTATCCAACTCTCACATTGCTATTCTCTTCATTTTGAAATCTGGGTTGTAACCCTTAATATAGGGACGAGATGTTACAGTGTTTATCTTTATATATTATGTTATGTTTTAATACTAAAGGTAAATCTCCTAGAATAATTGCTATATAATTGAACTTATGATGAGATCATAATTATAAGACTCAATTTATATTTATGTATTATTCCCAAATTGTGCCAAGTTGTAGTTCATTAAGATAGAATATTGATGAAACGATAAAACTAACACACATTATATTGATTTCCTATGAAGAAAGTAATTGATCTTATAAATTAAAGTATGAAAATATTTAAACTAACATGAGAGTACTTATTAGAGAATAAGGTCACTAAATTGACCCGATTATAAGGATCTAAAATAGAATATTATTTATGTATATATGGATTTCCTGATTATGATAATTGTATAATTGATCCTTAGACTTGAGATTACCAAGGTATCTCATGAGGGAATTATTGTGTGTTGATACTCCTTATGACCTGTCCTATTTAAGGTAGCTAAATTGATAGTACTAGATACAGTATGATCCATATAGAGATAGTTGAGTAAGTCAATGAATGATTATTCACTCTAAAGTAATTATATAGTATGTTTTATTATTTTTTACTAGTAGTAGTTTAAGAAATTCTCTAGCTAGAGTGAATTGACATTTGAAAATGTATTTTTAAATATCAGTTATAAATTAATTACTAATTAGCAAAAACGAGTATAATTGAATTCGAAAGAGTAAACACTATATCCATACTCTGTCCAATGGAATATTAGATAACGAAAGAATTAAATTATGCATCATAACCATACATGGACAAATTAAGTCAAATCATTTTGACATTTATGATATTTGGGTGGTCATGACATGTTATTAGATATCAATCTTGGTATATGATTATAAATTGTTTAGTTGAAAATTGAAGATATACTAAAATAAGTTTTAATTTATCTAATTCTAATTATGAATTATAATTATAATTGTAATTTATAATTATAATTGTAATTTATAATAGTTGTCAATATATTAGGAACCTAATAGGTTACAAATAAATAGTAGTTTGAAAGAGAAAAATAAATTTCAATTAAGTTGGACTTAATTGTAAAGTTTGAAAAAATTTAAGGGATCAAATACGAGATATTTTATTTCACTAAAATTAAATTAATTATAATTAGAGTTTAGTTTTAATTGTAATTGAAATATTTAATTTTAATAAAATTAAAACCCTAATATTTTCTATTTATAGGAATAAGCTTAAGGGAGTTAGCACTCCTACAAATTTCTTTTAAAAGAGTTGGATGTCTTTTTATTGCTTTATAGACATTGTTAGAAAATGGACCTGTGAATAGCTTGTGCTTGACACATCAAAAAAGTTTCGAAAAGATTTCAATAAGAATATCAAATCAATATGATTTTATATTTTATAATTCATGTTTTCAATTTACTCAATTATCGTAGTTCAGTTTAAATTCGTAATATTTTTTGTTTTTTTGGCTCGTTCATGATTAAGTAACGATTAGTTTCCCAACAAAGCCACTGGGATAGTCCTATAAATAATGAATTAAACAAACAAAAGGGTTCCATTCTTATAAAATTACTTTGTGAACCTCCACAGGTAAGCTAACAACATCCACTCCTGGAAAGCTTTATCCAAGAGTTCTGTCCTTCATCTAGACTAGTGTATCTTCTTGAAGAAGAGAAAGGGTTTTCTCATCAGTACACTTGATGCTTTCCACATAGAGATCCTTGCTTTTATCATCTTCTCTGATTTGGCCCCATATTATTGTGTAATATCCCACACCAGAAATTGCTGCTCCTATTACACTGCACATATCCATCCGAGTTTTTCATATTGCTCAATACTCCAAAAAAAAAAAAAAAAAAGTGTGTTGCAGTGTTTGACAAAACAGCTTAAGGTTGTGGATTGATAATTGTTAGGACATGGCATTTATGAAGTTTCCCAAATGAATTGATATGTTTGTACCTTCCATAGTGAAGACTGTTCACAAAGAACCCAATACCGAAAATGGATGCCCAAACAATCCTAAATGGTTGGAATATGAGCACATAAAGAGAACCTTTTAAGCGTGTGCACGATATGTGAACGTAGCTTCTAATAATACCGGAAAAGAGTGCCTGCGGGAAACAACGTCACTGCCAATAAGATCCAAATTATCGCCATTCACGTCAACAAGATTGGAGCTCGTTATTGACTTACAGTGGCAAAAATAAGCAGAAGTTCCATATTGAGTTTCAATTTCCAAGCATTCACGTCTCTTTCCACAATCAGACAAAATATTGTAGATTGAATTGTCCCAGCTAAGCTATAAAAAGATGCTATTTTGATCACTTGGGGATATTCTCCGACCGTTCCTACCTAGACAGAAACAATAAAAATTAGACATGAGAAAGAAAAGATGATAATAAAGTAAAAGAATGTGAAGATGGAAGAAGAAATCTACCTGGATCATGTTCCAGATTGATACACATAAAGAAGAAGCTGCAAGCAAGAGGCTACCAAGCAACCAATGGTTGGATGTTGAGTAGAAAATGAAAAGTTGCCGTTTGTGTTGAAGTTGAAGAACAGAAGATGAAGCTCTGCGTATATATGGGCCTTTAAAATGTTCCACAACGATAGCTCCAGTGAAAGATATCAAGGTCCCAATCACCTTGAAATGAAAGCTTGAACTTCTGCAGTCTAGCTTTGTTATCCTGAGACAAATTCTTTCCCTGGTCATATTGTTTCTGTAGCGAGTTATGCTTAACCAGTGATCGTAAGACATACCTGAGAATGCTAGACAAAATAAACGAAAAGGCAGGGATCAATAAACCCATTTCACAGACTACTATTGGTGAAGTGAAACTTAGGCCCAGGAATGCAAGATTCTGCGACAAAGCTATCCTACACAACACAAAAATGAAGCAATTAACTTGTAAGATTTTTTGTAATCGCATAATCAAGTGAAAATAATTATCATTAGTAAATTAAATATTTGGGGTTAAAAATGAAGAGTTTGGTGTCTCCAGGCTGAGAATTCAGAGAAACTGTCATCTTTAACAACTTAATCAGGAGATGATTGTAAATATGGATTGAACTATTTCAATATTCCTAGTTCCAAGCAAGACTCGAACATACAGAGAATCTAGGCTTCATTTATTTGTCAGCAGAAAGGGCCATCTTTACTTAGTCCGACAAATAAAAGGTTGTTACATAAAACCATGTCAGCTACAAGCTATTTAGTCTCACGTCTGCGATCCGTGAGAAGGTGGAGAGATAGAGAGCGAACCCCGTTAGACCCAAGAAGAAAATTCGCACGAGAAGACGAAAGGTGAAGAATGGCTGCTCTACTCTGCAACATTGCAACGAACATTTGAATAAGGTGAGGTCGAGAAAATGAGGAACTGAAAAACAGAGACATATGTGTAGGATCCGAAAGAACCTTTCTTTATGGTACAAGAAGGAAAAAGGAAAGAGAAGGGAAGTGGCTAGAGCATTGGTATACACAACAAAAACAAAAGGGCTCATCCCACCAGACATAGCCGTTTTAGCCAATATAGTGAGTCCTATGGTACACCCTTCCATCATCACCATCATAGAAAACGGCACTACTTCGGCTAACTTACTCCTGTATCTCATCTCACACTCCCTGTTCTCTGCTTGATGGTTCAAGATGCTCAAACTTTATTTACACTTAATAAGAAACTGAAAGCTCTTAATGTCCCCCTCTGACCTCTTGTATTCCCTCTTACAAAGAGGGAGGGAGTAACCCTTCAGCCTGTTTAAAGCTCTTTGAGAAAAAGCTACCCGTCTTGGCGGGCATGAAACCTTTTGTTGGTGGCCACAAAATCCTCTTTCCCGTTAACCTGTTTCAACTTTGTTTTTTAAACTAAGGTAACGTTGTATTGAAATAAAAATAGGGCTAAAATAGATTAATAAGAACAGGAAATACAAACCCGTATTAGTGTCTCTAGCTCTAGTCATAAGAGAACAGGAAATATAAGCCGAGCCCGCACGGGTAGCTCGGTTGGCAATCTAGCAGGGTAACTTTGGACAAGAACTAAGGTTTGATTTCCGGTAACGGGAGCGCATGGGCCGCTCTGCTAAGTGGTCGACCGAGATCAAACTGTGGTTTAACCCCTCACCATATGGTCAGGCCCGGATGTGGAGGCAGTTGGAGTGACTGATTTTACCTTTTTGGGACAAGAAAAGGGTGACGTGGCTATGTGGTTTTTTGTATAAATATCATTTTTTTAATTAAAGGGGAAAATACGAAATAGGTTACAAAACAAGTCTGAAAAAACAGACATCCGACATATCCTTGAAAAGGATACGTCGGCATCCTACGAGTATAGTATCAAAAAATGTGACATCAATATCAGAATGTTCTGTGTGAGTGGTCATCTAGTCGATACATCTATTGCTTTCTTGATAAACGTATCGTTGAACAACAGACCAATTTCACGTGAACAATTCGTGAATATCCGTGATAATGGGATTAAAAGTCGTGGAGCGATTGCCCGAGAAAAAGATGATATGGTGCATCGCGAGAGAATCTACCTCCAATTCTAGCCCGCGGAAGCCTAGGTCCAGGGGAACGTATAACTATCAATTTTCTTCTGTTCTTAAGCTCCATCTTGAGAAGTAGTCCAGACTACGTTGTTTTTCCTTTAGTCTATTAATCTTGACGTGTCATCATTAATAAATCGGTAATATGTTTCTGTTAAGCATAATTAATCGCTAATGGCCAAAGTGGAAGATTTATTTCGTACTTTCTTGGGTGAGTTTTGTGGTCGACCTTGGAAAAGGCCCCACCCCCAGCGAGTATTTTAAAGACTCGGTGTCCTACATTACATCACTTCTTCCATTATTGGTTCTTGATTTTGAATCTCCCACCTCATAAGGGCAGGAAATGTAACTACACTTGTTACTTCGATGGTTAGTTCGGCAACAATACATCTGATTTGACATGAAAGTTGGAGTTTAACCACATAAATTTTTTATTATTATTTTATTCTATTAAATCTTAATCACATATTTACATATATTTAACGTAAGTAAATAAAATTTAATAGAATTGATTAACAGTAAATCCAACTCATACGTGTTTGAAAACTCGATCTTCCGTAGTCAGATTCCATCTTCTATTCCTCTTCACACTTACCACAGCCTCCTTTAGACTGCTGTAGAATTTTTCAGATGTGTAGTTCTTAGGTCTCCTTTCTAATGTTCAAGAAGAACCAATATCCTGATCACTGGAGCAAGTTGTCTGAGAAGTTGCTAACGATTCAAGTTATAGATAAAGGATCGAATAAGTCCTTAAAATTTAGCATATAATACAATAGTACTTAACAGTTTTCAACTTTTAATTAATCCATAATGTTAATTAAATCAAATGATTAACTTGTTTACAAGCAGATAAAGGTATCTTCTGAATCCCTACTAAAGAAGTGACCACATGAGACAACTTCTGTTCGTTGTATTACCGCATTCTTAAATAGCCTTGTGAACGAGAATGCACGTAATGTTCATATTATATTTCACGAGTGACGAGGACGAGGAGGAAGTGATTTTTATGTCAGAAACTAGTTTAACCCAATAATTTAAATTTTTTAATGAATTCCTATAGAACCGGCCACTCGAGAATTCCAACACATAAATCCTACACCGAAGAATCCGACACACAAAGCCTACATGGAACAGAAACGAGCATGTTCGTGCATTTCAAGAGGTTTCTTTTCTCTTCAGAATAATGCAAATAGGGAAATATTCAATTCTAGAAGACGTTAGCATGAACAAAACCAAAACCAAACATTACCATCCAAGAATCTTACGCTTTGATCTATAAATAGAAATGCGAAGAAACAGGGAAAAAGAAAATACAAACGCGTTAAGAAAGTTACGTACTCAGCAGAAGTGTCAGTGGACAAACTACTGATGTAACATGCGGACATTTGTTTGAAGGGATGAAAACCGGAATTGTGATAAAGAGCATTTGTAGAAGAACAGAAAAGGCAGAGTCTAGAAGCTGTAAATATCCATGAGTTTATTCCCTTTTCTCAATCTGATTTATAGCAATCCGATCAGTGAGATACATTTAACAGAAGCAACATAAACAAGTAGTGGCTTACCCGCTTAACAACTGGAATTTGAAATGGCAATAAAATAAGACAACTAGAACATGAATACTACTCCTAATATCAAGCAAAAGTTCATGGATATCTGTTGATATGATGCACGACTTGCTGACTACATCAACCCAATAAACCATGTTGTTGACTGCGTCTATGCAAAGCCTTCTCTTGCAATATGTGATCATGCTATCTGTCTCTCATCAGTCCATCCTCCCCAAACTGTCCTTGTCCTCAAGGACAAAGTCAGAATAAGTGCGAGAGAACTGCCTGTAAATTTCCCATGTAGCATTCGCAACATCAGTTCCCTTCCAATGAACCAAGACTTCTGTATAGGGACGATAACGACCTTTCTGGACTTTGCGTTGATCCAATATCTTTTCTGGTGAGAGAAGCACCCTGGTCACATCAGTGACAAGAGGTAGATCCGTAATTGATGCCGGCCTATCTCCCAAGTGTTTGCGAAAGAGGCTCACATGGAAGACATCATGAATCTGAGCACCTACAGGCAAACGCAAACGATACGCTATTGGACCAACTTTTTCCAGAACTTCATAAGGTCTGTAGAACCTGGCTGATAGCTTAAGAGAACTGTAGAGAGCAACTGAATTCTGTCGGTACGGTTGTAGCTTAAGATAAACAAAATCGCCAACTGAAAATTGAACCTCCCGTCGCCCTTTATTTGCTTGTGACTTCATACGATCTTGGGCCAGCTTTAAATGGATCTTCAGGTCACGCAGAACTGCATCCTTATTGTGAAGAATTTCCTCAACAGCGGCAACGTTTGTTGTTCCAAGAATATAAGATGTGAGTATGGGAGGAGGTCGACCATATACAATTTCAAAGGGAATGAATCGAGTGGCTGAATGGAGACTTGTATTGTAGCTGAATTCCACCCATGGTAGCCAGTCAACCCATTTTTTTGGCTGATCACTTATGAAGCATCCCAAATACTGTTCTACAATGCAGTTGACAACTTCGATCTGTCCGTCTGTTTGCGGATGATAACTGGAACTCATTAACAGTTTAGTATTCTATAATGTGAATAATTCATTCCAGAATGTGCTAGTAAAAATTTTATCCCTGTCACTCACAATTGTTTCTAGTATCCCACGTAAACGAACTATTTCCCTCATAAACACCTTAGCAACAGTAACATAATTGAAATGATGTTTCACAGGAATAAAGTGACAGTATTTAGATAACATGTCAACTACCACAAGAATTACCGTGTATCCATCGGAAGAGGGTAGACCTTCTACAAAATCAGCTAAAATTTCTGACCATATGCGATTGGGAATTGGAAGTGGCTGGAGGAGGCCAGCAGGTTTGGTGGTCTCATACTTCTTGCGCTGACAAACTTCACATTCACGCAAAAACTTTTTCACTGCTTGCCACATTCCTATCCATTGAAAATCTCTTTTAAGTCTGGATAGCATTTTCAGATAACCAAAATGACCACCTGTAGAAGTCGAGTGACATTCAACTAATAGAGAGGGAATTAAAGAGCATTTAGGACTCAAATAAATCCTGTTATTGAGGTATAAAATCCCATTCCGAAATTTCAGCTCACGTCCAGGTGGGCAAGTATGCACAGCTTCTTTGTAAAAAGGATCAATATTGACTTCTTCTTGCAATTTAGGCCACCAATCAGCTACAAGGAATGACAAAACAGTCATGTTACATTCAACTCTTCTGGACAAGGCATCAACTCCTTGGTTTTCTTTTCCTTTGCGATACTCAATACTCAATTTTGTAATCGTAGCCAAGAAGTTTTGATAACCATCTTACTTGGGCTGTTGTAGTAATTCACTACTCTAAGAGAAACTTCAAACTTCGTTGATCCGTACGAACCAGGAAAAGTCGTTCTAAAAGGTAGGGTCACCACTTCCGGATAGCTTTAACGATGGCTAACATTTCTTTCTCATAAGTGGAGAGACGTAATGTCGACCCTGTTAAGGCCTCGCTATAATATGCAATCGGGCAGTCGTCCTGAGACAATATTGCTCCAATTCTGGAACCATTAGCATCGTTTTCCACAATAAATTCCTTGGAGAAGTCAGGGAGAGCCAGAATTGGTGGAGAAGATAAGGCTGTTTTGAGTTGCTCGAAGGCTCTAGCTGCCTCTGCATTCCAAGAGAATCCAACTTTTGTTAATAGCTGAGTAAGGGGAAAAGCGATACCTCCAAAATGTTTGATGAACTTGCAGTAGTATCCGGCGAGACCTAGAAATCCTTTGACACCCCTTGCTATTGTCGGCTTCGCCCACTCAAGTACTGCTTGGATTTTTTTCGGATCCACCGCCACTCCTTGTTCTGATATCACATGGCCAAGATAATCGACCTCTGTAACACCAAATTGACACTTGCTATCTTTTGCAAACAACTGATGCTTCTCCAATATTTGAAGGACGATTTCTAAATGCTCAAGGTGGGTTGTCCAAGTCCTGCTATAAATTAAAATATCATCAAAAAATACAAGAATGAATTTTCTCAAGTGAGGACGAAATATTTCATTCATCAAGGCTTGAAAGGTGGCTGGAGCATTTGTGAGACCAAATGGCATAACAACGAATTCGTAGTGCCCCTCATGTGTTCGAAAGGCTGTTTTGTGGATATCTTCATTTTGAACTCGAATCTGGTGATATCCAGACCTTAAGTCAAGTTTAGATTAAAACTTAGATCCATGTAATTCATCCAATAACTCATCAATAACAGGAATCGGGAATTTGTCCTTGATGGTTATTTCGTTGAGTGCTCGGTAATCAACGCAAAATCGCCAACTTCCATCCAATTTTTTTACAAGCAGTACTGGTGAAGAGAATGGGCTATGGCTTGGTCGAATCAATCTAGTGGTGAGGAGTTCTTGGACCATCTTTTCGATTTCAGTCTTTTGATAAAAAGGGTAACGGTAGGGTCGAACTGAAATGGGTTTGCTGTTTGGTAGGAGTGGTATGTGGTGGTCATGGCTTCTTTCTGGTGGTAAATGTTTTGGTTTGTTGAAGACTTGGTTGTAAGTCAGGAGCAAGTTTTGTATTTCGATAGGGTGAGTTTTCTGAGCGAGGGCAGTATGTAGGATATTTGGA
>JANKOD010000003.1:9561969-9574522 GCA_026284645.1 Erythroxylum acuminatum | reverse complement strand
TAGTCGGCCACGGACACCTCAATAACGAACTTATTATTCCTCTTTTTCAGGTACCATGCCTGACATTGGTCGTTGAGAAAGATGGTGGGCTCGGGGATTGGTTCCTCCTGAACCACATTTTTCCCCTTCTTCGACCTAGAGGATGGCCCCACATTTTTCCTCACCGTTTTCTTAAATCTTGACATGATCACCTCTAACTAAGTCAAGCTCTATCTGTTCAACACAATAAGGCAATTGTCAACAATTTGCACTTGTTGATCTCAACTAATCCTAAGGACCAAACAATTTCTAAAATCACCAAAGCAACCAAATCTCTCCAATCGCAATAATGCAAATTCAACACGCACACTCATGCAATTGGACTCCTTCAATTTCTTGGCCAAGATATACGCACAATTCAAAGTCAAGGCCCAACAAAATTTAACATCCGAACCTTAACACTCCATTACTCCACACCCAAAAATCTCAAGCAATTGGCAATTTCACAAATTTCGTTACTGCCCAATATCACCAGCCAAAGGAAGGCAGATGCAACAGCCACAAGTTCCACAACCAACAAATATCTCCAACCCCAAATAAGACAAGTTCAGCAATGCAAAACAACAACCATTATTTTCCAAAATGACCAATTAGCACCAACCCAACCTAATGCAATTGGAACAGATAAACCATGTGGGAATCGACTCCTCCAAAATCAATACCGTAATGAATTAGAAACCCTAAAATTGAAACTTGTCCTTACTAGATCAACAACCCAACAGTCGAGAGGCACAACTGAGTCGATAGCGAAGTGGGTTTGTGAAGTGATGTCCCGTTCTCGTCAAGCCTCTCAGTCCTTCCTTCTTTGCCAAAACAATTACTGCTAAGGTTGTGGGTGAGGCAGAAACGCAAAATGGAAAGGGAGAGAAGGTAGGAGATGAAACTAGGAAGAACACCAAGAGCGTAAGGAGGTCGATGGTGGAGGTGAGAAGAAGAAAATCCCCGGCAACGGCGCCAAAAACTTGATCGATTATTTCTACAAGCGCACAGATTCGTCCTAGTATCACCACAGTAAATATTCTAAAGTCGTCTCCCTCAAGGACCAAATTGTTCATCAGTTAAATTAAATCTAACAATTTGCAAACGATAGACAATAAATCATAAAAGTGATTGGAGTTGGGTAATTAATGAAATTGCAAGTAATAGCAAAACAATTAATAGAGATTTAATCAATGATTTAAAGACTAGGGATTGGGGTTCACTTATTCAAAAGGTTGAATTGCACAACATGGAATAATTGAATGCAGGCTAAGAAAGCAGTGACACTAATAAACCTATATCCTCTCTCAAGGCATACAGGAACATTCAGCTAGAGATACTCATTCTTCAATGTAATAATTCTCTAACAAAACCCACTAAGCACAAGCCACTTCAAGCTCTCACCCTAGCTTAGGTTATCTCTAACTCTAAACATAAGATGTTCACCTTCCTAAAGCATAAATCATGGATCACTCTTCAGCATACCCAATGATTCCTAAGAGTGCATCTATGGAGATCAATCATAGAGACATAATGAAGTGCAAAGAAGATGAACAAAGCCTGGAAATTTTCATTAAAACATTCAATCATCCATATCATGCAAAACTTCCTTCGAATAAGCTACATCCCTCACCCTAAGTGAGGTTTAGTTCCTGAACATCGTAACAAACATCATACACATCAAGAAGTTCAACATCCTAAGAAGAGTAGAGATAAAAAGTAATAGAACAGAATGATTGCCGCCCAAATCTCTTGGTTGGATCTCGGAAATTCTCTATCTTCCTCTTAGTCTGTGCTTCCAGAAGTCCTCATCTCGATTACTGCATCCAGCCTCCCTTCATTAGGTCTAAGCAGTCGGTTTTTATATTCCTCCCCTCCAGAAACCCTAATTCTTCAAAATAAAAACGTGTTGTCCACCTATGTCCGTTAAACGAACATGTGTGTCCATATAGCGGACACATTCGGGTCTGGAATGGTGCTTTCTCGCTTGATGTCCGTTAAACAGACATATGTGTCCGCTTAACGGACACTCTCGGGTCTAGGGAGGTCCTTTCCAATATCTGTCCGTTAAACGGATACAGCCTTTTCTTCACTTTTCCTCCTTTGACCTCCCAATTGCCATAATTTCTTCTTGGGGTCTTCTCGGGAGTAGCCGAGCTCAGAGTTCTCTTTTGCACTCATCCTTAATTGGCTTTGGTCCGGCATTTCCAAGGGAAGTCATGCCCCTTTTTTCCCAAAATTACGCATTTGTACCTATCAAGCAAGAAACTCAAATATGAGCGAATTAACTAAATAAAACATCAAATCCGCAAGGAAACAAGTCAAAATCTATCCAATTCATTCCACAAATATCTATACAAATTCAACTTATCAGTGGGGAAACACTTTTTTTGGATGACCACTCATAGCAATCACTCGCCAAGCACACACACATTTATGAAAATCATAAACTCAAGTAAACAATGGTGGCATAATTAAGCAAAGTACATAATGCAAATATTCTTCAACCATATGTCATAAATTCACATTTATAATCCAAATATTGATCTCTAAAGCTCATAAATACAAATTATTCATGTTGTCATGTTGTATCCCTTATTTATAACTATTTAATTTCCTTTCTGTGTTAGGTCTGCACATTCCTGTGGGTGTGGATAACGGGAGCTGTGGATATTCGAAGATATCAAAATGTGGATATCCAAAGGCATCGAACTATAAATACTCGAAGGTATCGAACTGTGGATATCTAGAGGTATCTAATTGTAAATACCCAAAGGTATCAAACTATAGAGACACTATGGTCTTGAAATGAAGACACTAGCGGTGTCGAACTGTAACAGCTATACTGTAACTCTATAGGCATGCCTATCTATCCATCACCAAGACAATGAAGCAGGCATTATAACATTTCCTTTAATCATTTGTCAATTTCATAATTAATATATTGACAAATCACATGATATTTATTTGAAAACATAAAATCTCTATTTGCGTTCATACATGGAAGGCATAACTTACCACCATTAGAAAGGTATCAAAATCACACTTGTATAATCATACTATACACATATAAGCAATAAATATGCATAAAAATCATCTATATAATGTAAATTTCCTTTAGCATACATTATGATCAATCTTAAATTTCAACATTTAATCACCCACTTCACATATGGTAAGTCATATCTCATTTATTTCTAAGTATTTGCAAAGTTTCATAAACATCCTAAAAGGTTCAGATATGATTTAGTAAAATCCAGAAACGAAAGCAAACTCATAATGTAATTTCCTTCTCGCCATGTCCCCTACCCAAAATTCATACCTCCAATTATTCCGATATTTTCACATAGTAAACATTCGAATTAGGTTTTGAGGTCTTCCAAACATTTATTCCCTTATGTCTCCAGTTTCTATAGCATCAAATGTCAGGCTTTTTGGACTTCTAAATCATGAGATATATGCCAAAAATATCAAGCTTCTCTAAAACAAGGGCAGCATCAGGTCACCATTTTCAATCTCCATTTCCAATGTCGTTCAGCCATAATTAGATTCAGGACTCTTCTAGAGATTTTTAGTTATATGTCTTAGGTTTCATCTTCAATTGGGATCACCCAATTTGGAGGTATGTAGGCCTAGTTATGGCTGAAACGATGGGACTGGTTCAAATGAACCCTAGACAGAATTCCACTAAACATTACTCTCTTGTCATATTCAACAAATTCCATGCAAAGTAACATCAGTACACTATTCCAGCAACCATTCCATGTCCAAATCAATCTTTGTACACATTCAAATATGCATAAATAGAAAGAAAACTAAGTGTAGTCTCAAACCTTGGAATTTGCCAATTAGCTCTTCTTCTAGTACTTTTCCTTCTCTTCCCCTTTTGCTTTGGCATGATTCACTAACTAGAAACACCGCAAATACGTATCTCAATCCCAATTCCAACCTTATAATACCAACTCTTCATGAGCAAAGCAAGAAAAGATGAAGATGAGAAGAAAAACTACTAACTTTTACCTTGATTTTCACCTAGGATTAACTTGACTCATGCAAAATGATGTGATTAAGGAGGTGGAAAGGAAAGGAGATGAGAAGAGAAAATTTTGGAGTTAAAACTTTACATACACGTCCCTCTCCCCTCTCTTCTACTCCCATTTTCATGAAGTTTCTAGTCTTAGGTATATATTTCAATCTCATTAGACCATATGTTGATTTTTGACAAAATTGCACATTTGGTCCTTCTTCTTCCTTTGGTTCCCCCATTGGCATATAACATCATCAATTGATTTCATTCTAGTCCATATTTCACATATAATTATTAATGTCCCTGTCAAAATGAAGAAATTACCAATTTACCCCTATATTTTAAATTAATTACCATTATGACTCTTATTATGCTTAGATACACTTAATTCTTTATGTTTACTTCTTAATACACCCTAAACATATTATAATGCTTCTAAGGTATATATCAGGGCCTTACAGTAGCAAACCTTATATTTAATCCTTTAAATTTTTTACAAAAATTCAAGGGTATATTATGAGGTTCACTTAACCTCTAGGGTTCCATATAATGTAAGTTGGGATCTTATAACTTACATTAATCATTTTTATAGTCTTTTATATACACATGGTAAGAGTCATGTGCTATGGCATTAACTCTTATTAATTCAGAGCATATATCTTTTATAAATACAATACCATACAGATGTTGGTTAACATATCCTTAATGTATAACCTGAGTTCACTTGTCTACTTTTAAATTTATCTTTCTGAACTCCCATTTGGTAACTTAAGACAAATATGGTGGCTATATGATCATTCTAAATCAACTTCTTTTTGACATATTATCTAAATCAGTATTCACAGTTTAAGTTTCTTACTTTAGCTCTTTATTATCACATTGATAATAAACTTAAAACATGTCCCATCTCCACTCATCACAAATACAAAAGTTGATTGTTCGTGTAAGAAGGTCAATCTTTTGATTGTCCAACATACTCTTTGATTCATACAAAAAAATGTCATACAAAGTAACAATGCCAACTTAAAACATGACAATACATTAAATGAACATACATAAAGAAATGTTATTCAATTACATATTAATATTTACGTAATCGTAGTGACTTCACATACTCAATGTATATATCTTGAGAAATTAGTTTTGTCATTGGGAATGCCACCATGTCTCATGTACATATTTACTTCATGCTCACTTTTTCTTGTACAACTATATCTTTCACATAATTGTATTTGGTATCTATATGCTTGGTTTTACAATGAAATTTTGGGTCTTTAGTATAAGTAATTATTATTTGACAACCATAGTTGATTGTTACTAGATTAATCTCACTTTCAGTGACTCCTAAACTAACCAAGAATCATCTAAGCTACATGGCTTATAATATTGTTACTAAAATTGCTATAAATTCAACTTCCATTATAGATAAAGTAATACGTGATTATTTCTTACTTTTCCATGATATAGCACCATTATTTAGTAAGAAAATATATCCATAGGTAGATTTTCTCTCATCTAAATCTAGCATAAATCATCACCTTGATAACACAATACATAATCAACTATACCCTTTAGATACCTCAATATTCTCCTTACTATTAGATACCTCAATATTCTCCTTACTATTTTCCAGTATGTTTTTCCTAGGTTTAGCTGATATTTGCTCACCATTCTAATAGAGTAACAAATATTTGACTTTGTATATATCAAGGCATATATGAGACTTCCAACTAAATTTGAATGGGGAATTTTTTTTCATTTGTTCCCTTTTTTATGGCATAGATAAGCAAGATTTCTTTTTAAGACCTTTAACTTTAGCAATAGGATTATTTGTTTGTTTGCAATCTTGCATATGAAATCATTCTACAATATTTCGAATATAACTCGCTTGAAAAAAGTGAACAATCTCTTGAAATCTTAACTTCAAGAATGTATACAGCTTCACCGATATCTTTTGACTCAAATTCAAATGAAAACCAATCTTAATTTGCTTAACAAATTCACAGTCATTACAAGCAATACAAATGTCACACACATATAAAGATAAAACTGCAAATTTGTCTTTAGATCTTTTAATATATAAACAATGATCTTCATCAAGCATATGAAAATCATATGAAATGATTATGTTATGAAAATGTATATACCATTGTCTTGAAGACCACTTTAAAACATTAATATATTTCAATAACTAGCATACTTTATTCTTAGCCTGTCTCAATGAAACTTATAGGCTGCTTCATATAGATTTTTTCTTCTAATTCTCCATTCAGAAAAAAAAACAGTCTTTATATCTATTTGATATTATTCAAGATCCAAATTGGCTATTATAGCCAAAGTTAGATGAATTGAAGCAAGCCTTACAATATGTGAAAATGTCTTGTCATAATCAATTCCCTCATATTGTTTAAGTCCTTTTGCCACAAGGTGTGTCTTATATCTTTCAATACTGCCATCATTATTTCATTTTATTTTGAGATCTCATTTGTTCCTAATAACTTTGCGCCCATTAAGGAGGTCAACCAAGTCTTAAACTTGGTTCCAACTTAAAGAAGTCAATTTTCTTTTATTGCATGTATATGTTCCTCTTTGGCAGGTCTAGTAATAGCCTTATGTATATTCCTTGGCTCATCATCTTCTTTTGGGATAATCATATGAATTTCCTCTTCTAAAAAAAATCAGGGAATCATACCATAATTAATTCAACATAAACATATTTCATTGGAAATATAGTATGTAAACTTTCTATAGGTTGTAATATTAACTATCCTTGAGATAATTCTTTAAGTTCTAGACCACTTCTACTTGGATAAAATCCCTCTTCATGTATTTTGATCAAGAGTTTCATATGGAAATAGGTGTTTTCCTATGTCACTCTACTTTAGAAAGTCATCTTCTAAAAATGTGACATCTTGTGATTTAAATTCAATTACACCTTCATTAACTCGTTTGCAAATGAACATATACCCTTTTAAGTATTCAAAGTATTTAATAAAGATACTTTTATTCCCTCTTAGGCTAGTTTCCTATATTTATGAGAGAGATTATAAACGTGGGTAGCACACCCCCATGGTCTTAGATGTTTCATGTTAAGTTTTCTTTATGTCTATAACTCATATGAAGTGTTCGTAAATGAATTCATAGGTACTCGATTAAGTTCGTAAGTGATTTTAAGCAATACATCACCCCAATAGGTGATTAGTAGATTTGCTTGTGCCATAATGGACATAACCATTTCTTGTGGCATTCTATACGTCTCTCTACAAAACCATTTTATTATGGGGTTCGTGGAATATTTAACTGTCTTTCCATTCCTTTTTCATCACACATCCTGAACTTATCAAATAAGTGTTCTTATCCTTGATCAGCTCACAATGCTTTTATTTTCTTATCTAATTGATTTTCTACTAAATTTGTATACCTTATAAAATAATTTAATGCTTCTGATTTGTGAGAAATCAAATAGACCTGAACATACTAAATACAATCATCTATAAAAGTGAAGAAGTAATCAATTGCAATGCATAAGAAGCTTAGCTTATGTTCCCTTTCTAAATGACTTTTGTGCCTTTTTACCAACTAGAAAATGTTCACAAATAGTTAAATTTGCTTGATGTAAATCAACTAAGAGGCCTTCTTTCACTAATTGATTTATTCAATTTTGACCAATATAACATAGCTTAGTATGCCACAAAATTACATCCATATTGGAATCACTACACAATGTAAACAAAGTATAACTTATAGTATTATTTAAATGAACAACATCTAGAATAATAAAACTATACAATATAAATATATAACCATAAGGAATATTTCCAAGATATAAATCCATTCCACCATTATAAAAATTTACTTAAAAACCAAGACTGATTAACTAACACAGAGATAAGATTCTGTTGAATATTTAGTGCATACAACACTTCATGAAGGATAAAGGATCAACTATCACACATGTAATTTGCAAGTTCCAATCCCTTTTACAACAACCCATATAAGATTCTGTTGAATATTTAGAGCATATAACACTTCATAAAGGATCAGGGATCAACTATCACACGTGTAATTTGCAAGTTCCAATCCCTTTTACAAAAACTCATAAGTTGTCTCATATATAAACCTGTCATATTCCATACGGGATTTTATGGAATTTCATAAAGGCATCTCTATCTTTTGCTACATGGTTAGCTACTCTTGAATCTGCAATCCATAAAGAATGTGATTTAGTTAGAAAAATATAATAAGAGACATTAATAAAACAAATGTCTGTAAAATAAGATTATACCTTTTTAAGCTTGTTATAATTGTGAGTAACATGACCCTTATTACCAAAATTAAATCACTTATCACTTTCAATGTTCTGATTTTTAAAGGACAATTTTGTTTTCCATATTAATTCCATTTTGCCTTCTTGGAGTACTAATTATAGTGGGTATTTCTCTTACTCTTTTTTCATTTAAGCCCACCATGATGCTTATGCTTTTGGTTCGTAACTTCATATGAGCTAAAAGTAACTATATATAACTCGAAAGACATTTTAGAGACTTCAAGACATTCATTTTCTAGTATGAGATGCCTCGTAGCATCTTCCATTGTCTTAATAGCTTCATTGTGAGTTAGATGCATTTTCATTTGCTCCTAACTATAAGGTAATAAACAGATCACAAATTGTATTTGTTGCTCATTTAAAAGTTTATAACCAACATCATTTAACTTACTTATCATGTTTGATATATGACTCAAATGCTTTTACACTGTGTGATTCGACCATTTCTTATATGTATTAAACTTGATAAAGAGTAACCTCACTTTGGTCACTAAGGTGCCTCCAAAATGTGCAACTAAAGTGGACCATATGTCCTTAGCAGTTTTATATTTTTAAAACTCTCCATGCTGCTGATCCGAGCGTTAGTCTTTGGGCTATTTCCTTGGTTACTGAATCAAAAATTTAATTCCAAGGATTGCAATATAGAGTACAACCTCGGGTCGTCTCACTTCATTGGAACCTAGCGCAAATGATCTAAGCTAGCCTAATTGTCAAGAAATGCAACTAAATTGATAAAGGGGGGGTTTGGATCATTGGTAAAACTTAACTAAATTGACTAATTGAAAGAAAAGTGTATAAAAGATATTTTTGGATTTTTGGGAAAGAAAGTTTAAAAACTCAAACGATGATCAAATTGATAAAATCCTCTTGAAAACGAACTTTGGCTATCATAGTTCAAAATAAATCTTTTTGGGAGCAAATATCACTAAGTTTCTAAATGATAAACCTTAAAGAACTCTTTAAGTCCAAGGTTTTAATCAATGAACTCCATTTCTTAAAACCTTATTAAAAGCATCTTAATATGTGTTATTTAAGTGTGGGAGAGCTTTTCCCACTTTGTTACTCTTGTTTGTGCTTTATTTTGGCCATTTATATGTTGGTGTTAGTTAATTATGCAAAACGTGCAACTAAAGTGGACCATATGTCCTTAGCAGTTTTATATTTTTAAAACTCTCCATGCTACTCAACAACGTAATGCGAGCTGATTAGTTCTTTCTCCTCCACATTTTATAAGTATCAAGGTCTCTTTTGTGTTGGGTCATATTGCCTTCCTTATGAATATCCATGATTATGTTTAATGGTTAGAAAGACTCTTGCTCCTCCGGGACATATTGGATTTTCATGTTTTAAATCTCATAATTATCACCATTTAATCTCACCATTGTCGAGTTCAACAATAATATTCTTTAATGCAGTGGCTATAGTTAAAAACACAAAGTATATACAAAAAGAAAGAAATAGTATATATGTACGTCAATGTCATGTCATACGTATATATTTAGCAAATAATTGGTTTTTAATTATCTATAGAATCAAAAGAGCACATATATTCTCAATCATTATGACAACTAAATACCAATTGTCGTACTATTGTCAAGTAAACATTCATTTGTTTTGATAAATTGGACAGTATTAAACTTGACGTAATTATCATACTATAATTATTCTATTTTTACTTGGAAACTTAAAGAGACTCTAGGAGGTAGAGATTTGATGATAGTGGCACTCCCCATAGATGGACCATACACTAGTGAGCAACGGTGACGGGGAGAATGGTCCTCTCCACTACCACCAAACAACACTTCTTGTGCTTCTATCTTCAGGCCTCATCTATGTTTGGTGGGAAAATTCTGGAATCTAATTGGGTTTTTGTTGTTCCATGTCAAATTTTAGAATCTAATTGGGTTTCTATTTTATGTCAAACATGAGTTTTAGCAGGCCATCAAAAATAGGAACGAGTAATCTTATCTCACACAATGATTCTAATTTGTCTAATGTTTGGGATTATTGTTATGCCTGGAATTCCATTAGTTATCAATCTATATATTGTTTGTTTTGTAATATATACAGTGTTTGTATTATGTGAATTTGTATTTGTTATCATATCATTTTACTAATTACTTCATAATAAACTCAATGATAGGCAAAACATCAGTCTCACATAAACCTGATTTTGACAGATAGCAACAAGTTTTATCATAAACAAATTTCCTAAATTGAGAACCACATCTAATAAGAACTATTGATTTCAAATTCGACAAACGGATTGTTGATAAACAATAGTTTGCAATAATTCATTAATAAATGGATTATTGGACTATTAAAGAACACACTCCAATTTAAATTTAACACATGAATTACCTACTATGGAGGTTTATTATTAAATCCATTCATTATCAAAACACAATAGATACCGAAAGCAATTCTTCAAAATGCATATACACATAGGCTTTAATACCAACAATTATATATAACACATAGATAAACACAGGATCTTTCAAATCATATACAACATTTGTCAAATCACTTACTTGGATTTGATTGTATTCCATCAAAGTATAGGACTCCTAGTACGAATCTCTTTTCTTCCGCATAAAAATTATCTCTTCTTATATTTGTATGCTTCAGAAGATTATCATCAATCGTTTTAAGTGATTATTATCTATTATTTATAGATGAAGTCATTATTTTTATTTAAAAAATAATTATTTAAAAGGGCATCAATCCTTTCAAGTGATTATTATCTATTATTTATAAATAACATCATCAATTGTTCTTTAAAAATTAATTATTTAAAAGGTCACACCTTTTAAACTCATCAGGAGTGTACTTTTATGATCACATACAATTAGCAATACGAGATAAAGAGGAAATAAACAAATTGAGTGTGTCTTCTTAAAGTTAGAGCATTTTAACTTTACAACACAGTCTTACAATAATACTTTAACTTAAAAGTTTGGTAAAGATGGGATTTGAACTTAATATTCGTGCCTAAGGCTTTTTAGAAGTTTAAGGAGTATCCACTAGACCATCATTTTCAATAAGGAGTATCCACTATATCATCATTTTCAATTAAATGAAGGGGAGTATCATAGGGATTATTATGAGAACAAAATCTATATAAAAAGTTTCACCATGACCCAATCAAATTTTTAAACTTAGTTTTTTAGTGTTACTTTGTCAAACACTTAGTACCTTAATATAATTTGGAACAAATGTTTGTACCAGATAATCATAAAACAAAAATAGAATTTTTATGAATGTAAAAGATGAAAATATAACTAATGTGAGATTTAATATAGCCTGATGTCTCTTTTATGTTAGAACAGATAGCCAATAGTTATAGACAAATTATAGATAATAACTAACGTAACTATTATATTTGAATTAATTGTTAATCAAAAATTGTCATAGTAATTGCCACTATTTGAGTCCACTTTCAAGTTAGACTATTTATGATCTCTTCAAAATCTGTGTATTGAACTATTATTTAATAAGTAAGGTTGTGCATTAAGTTGTAAAGTTAAATACTTGATGCCTTCATCAAACTATCCAATTTCTTTAATAGAATATGTCACTACCATATGTAAATTGTTGGTCAGTGTCAAATTTGCAACGGACCTACGAACCTACACGAGCAAGAAAGTTAGATCACACACAAACCCAAGTTAAGTTCCATTTTAAAACCAATTGGCAATAGTTGGAGTAGCCTACTAAGCTTATATGTTAGTTTTCTTTCCCTTCTTTCTTCGATGTGGGACGTATGTGGGTATTCTCAATAATTTCCTTCACATGTGAGTCTCCTTTTTAACTTGGGCAATCTGAAGAAGTACGTAAACAATCCTCATTAAGACTGGACTTCTGATTGAGGTCAAATAGGCTCCCTCCTAGGGTAAACAATATTTTTGAGCTATTTGCTCCATGTAGACTTCAAATTCTTCTTCAGTTGCTTAAATGATAGGCCCTCTTCTAGGGTAAACAGCAGGTCAAGATCTTCATGGGCTCTAATTGTAACATCCCATCACCGATGGAAAAGGTAGAATTGTAATTTGGAAGGATTCTGAGTGCTTAGAATTATTTTGATATGTTCATACATACCCATATATGTGAATAGTGAATTTGCACATGAAAACGATTGTACATGCATTCATGACACTTCCCGGTATATGTGTCTAAATGTG
>JANKOD010000003.1:9503407-9531854 GCA_026284645.1 Erythroxylum acuminatum | reverse complement strand
TGAAAAGTAATAATTTGTAATATCAATTGTCCTACAATTTAAGGGAGTGCAATTGTTAATTAATTATGACAATTTGAACCTCAAATTACATTAATTTATAACAGGCACTCTTAGGTCAAATTAAGCATAATATCCAACAAAAAGAGCCGAAAAGTGTAACAAAAACCATGAAAATGTCAATAAATAATATAGCAAACTTGGGTTCAATCACCGTTCCTTTGAGATACTCTTGCCAGTTTAACATGTACTAATCTATGTTGGTGAAAGTTGTAACACCTTCCAATGCTTCTATGTCACAACTTTGCAAGCTGAGATACTGAACATAAATGATGAGAATGACAAGTTGCTTAAAGACATCAATGATATGGAAACATGTTAAAGAACTACCATAGTCGTCAATCACTCGTAAGGTTCCTAACAATTTTTAGATTTTGATGCAATATTTACTATCAGTTTAATATCAAATGTACTTACCTAAAGTTTATACATTAATATTTTTCTCATACTACTTTATGACTGTAAAGAAGTGGAAGCTGTTAGTTTATGCCCTTGCAGCCAATCAATTGGATGCAAATTAATATATGACATTAATTTTATTTAATAAAAAGGCTTTATTTATCTTTATATATTAATTTAATTAATATTTTATGTTTTAATACTAAAGATACAATCCTTGGAATAAGTACTATGTAATTAAAATTATAATGAGATCATAATTATGAGATTCGATTTACACTTATGTGTTATTCCTAAATGTTCCTAGTTGTAGTTTCATCAAGACTGGATATTGTTGAAATGGTAAAACTAGCATACATTATATTTCTTTCTTATGAAGAAAGTAATTGATCTCATAAATTAAAGTATAGAGATACTTAAACTAATGAGTGGATGATTATTAAAGAATAAGTCACTAAATTGACCCGATTATGAGAATTCTAGATGGAATCTTACTTGTGTATCTATGGATTATATCATAATAATGGTTGTATAATTGATCCTCAGACTTGAGATTACCAAGGTATCTAGTGTAGGAATTACTGCGTTTTGATGCTACTTATGAATCGTCCTAAGATAATTCAATCGGTAGTAATTGGATACAGAATGAACCATATGTAGATAGTTAAGTAAGTCAATATAGGATTCGTTACTCTAAAGTAATTAGAGAGAATATTCTACTATTCTTTTTTTAGAAATTAAAAAAGAAATTAAATAATAGAGAAGATTACATTTGGAGAGGGTCTCTCCCACGTGGGATAGACTCACTTGGTTCACTACGTACATCTAAGATAGCAGAAAATGACCACGTTTAGCAAAATAAGGCATATCGTTTAACATTTAGGGTATAACGATCTTTGCCTTTCCCGAATATTCGACTATTACTCGATTAGGGGGGATAAGTGATGACGCTCTGATGGCGATGCTTGCGGTGGCTCCATGGATCATCTCCTACTCGGTTCTTTGCTCAAGTAAGTACTCATCTCAGTTAGCAGACTCCACGTCAGACAACCTTTAGTGACTAGGGCATTTTATGCTTCGCTACGAACTTGCTTTATTTTCGGAGGAGGAAGAAGACTTTATGAGGGCTCAGCTCTTCAGAGACGAGCCAGTAAGGGAGATCACGACTCACGTAAGGGTCAGTAGTGATTCCATACTTTATAACCTTCCTTAAATCCATTCTTTAACCGAACTCTATAGTCATTTTAGGTAAGGATAATCTGAGTTCCACTGCTAAGGGTTTGATTTCCTTAAAGAACTGCGGAGACTTCGGAATCTAGCCATAAAGAGAGAACGTAGAGGAGATCTCATTCACAAAATAGGTACGCGGTTCAAAGATTTTTAGAGCTTCCTTTTTTTTATCTTAATTCTACTGTTCTTGATTAATTATGATTTATGGAATTCTCTGGCCAGAGTGAATTGATATTTGAAAAGAAGTTTTCAAATTTCAATTATAAATCAATTACTAATTAGCAAGAACGAACATGATTGGATGATAAGAGTAGACAATGAATCCATACTCTGTCCAATTAGAATATTGAATGACGAAAGGAATAAATTATACATTATAGCCATGCATGGACAGGTTAAGTCATTCACTTTGACATTTCTTATATTTAGGTAATCATGACATATTGCTAGACGTCAATCATGATTTATGATTATGAATTATTTAATTGGAGAATTAAAAATAAATTAAAAGAAGTTTTAATTTATCCTATTCTAATTGTAAATTAGAATTATAATTTATAATCATTACCAATTTATTAGGAACTTAGTGGGTTACACATCAAAGAGCAATTTGTGAAAGAAAAATCAATTTAATTAAGTTGGACTTAATTATAAAGTTTGAGAAATTTTAGGGATCAAATATGAAATCTTTGATTTTATTAAAATTAAATTGATTAGAATTAGAATTTGATTTTAATTATAATTAAAGAGATTTAATTTTAATAAAAGACTCTTATGATTTTTTCTATTTAAAGGGAAGAGCTTTTTAGAAGCTATCACTTTTGTCTTCTTCCTCTCAAATCAGTTTGAGAATTGCTCTGTGGATACCATTAGGAGATGGACCCTTTTAACAACTCCTGATTAATCAATCGGAAAATGTTTCAAAGATTTTTCAACAGAAAAGCGAACAAGGTACGATTTCTAAATCGTTTTATGTTTTATTTAAGTTTATTCAATTATTGGGATCCGCTCGGAATCTGTAAAATTTTTGTTTTCCGATACTCCCGTGATTCGATCACGGTTGGATTCCAATAACATATTCACATAAGTCTAAGTACTAAAGTACAAAACAGCAACATGATAAATCTGACAAATTAGATACAAATTTCTTTTGTTCCTGAACATTACAGAGGATCAAGGACATTTACACAGTTTATCTCTTCCACCAAGATCCTTTCGAAGATAGAGATCACAGTAATATATAATTAAAGCAAATCTTCAGGATTTAAGAGGAAACAATTTAATCAAAGTGACGGCTATTCCTGTGCTCTTCTTAACCCAATTGTTGATTATACATATATCTTTCTTGGCACAATGACCTTGTCTTGCCTGAAATGGTAGCCTTCAATTTCTTTACATATCTAAATTGAATATTTTATCACGTTTTTTCCTTGTAGATAATCTGATAATCTCTCCTTCCCCAGAGCAGGCGCAAAGTTGATAGATATTTGTTCTTAAGAGCCATCTATGGAATTATCATGATAAAATAATCAGCTTCACTAAATACATTCAAATACCATTTTCACTTGCTCTGGCCAGGGTGGGTAATTTGCCATTATCCTTCACAGTGAAAATGGTACAAAGAAAATGATTTAGCTCTTGACTGAACTAGTGTGTGGTCGAAGGTGGAGAGTAGCTTGTCAATGCCAAAACAGTTACAAGCATAGTATTATCCATACATTATCTTGTTTGAGGTTTCCTAGCTAGCATCTATAACATAGGTTAGATTGTACTCAACTAAGTTTTCTGCTGTGAACGTGCTATTTCTTTAGCACGCGAAAGAAAAATAATGTCAAGTTAAGTTGTTAAAAAAGAAATTAAAGGACCAAAGTGCAATTTAAGTATGACTTTAAGCTTTTTTTTCAATGATATTATGACTAAAACATGATGCTCGAAGAAGTAAAATTGTGAGAACACTCTCTTAAATGAATTCCCATTTTGTAAGAGTATTGGTTAATGCAAGATACTAGCTGAATACAATGTGAGCACAGTGACATAACGGTGTAATATTAGTATTACGAAAGTGAATATCGTTTTACTACTCAGCAATAGTTATTCCACTGCAATAGATCCGGACAGGAACGCTTGTCGTGAAGCTTGAATTCGTAAGTGAGCATGAAAAAGCAATTCCACAAGTAATCCCAAACAAGGTCGAACTATAGCTAGCTGGGGAAAGGTTAGTTTGATGAATATGACCTGATGCCTGGCGGATTGAGCAAAAGGAAAGGTGACCAAGAAATGGAGTAATTCCTTGACGATGGTGTTGTCTACCAAAAGAATGGAAAGTAGAATTGATGTGAGTTAGTGGGTTGTTGTGCCAATGGGAAACTACTGTAGGGCATTCAGATTGAGATCGTGTTAATCTTTTTGATGGATCAAACTTTATATTGAGAAATAATTTATCCCACAAGGACAAAATTTGGTTATTTACTTTCCAATTCTAATATGAATTTCTATCTTCTTATTCATTATATATATGTTTAAAATAAATTTTAGAATAACTATTTTCATTGCATTATATATTTGAAACAAATCTTAAATGATGTAATTATAAAGAGTTGTTTTTGTATCCATTTTAACATATATAAACATATTTAATTTCATTAAAATGGTAATAATTAATAAAAGAATTCCAATAATTGATACAATAACTTGTTAATTGAATTTAAGAAGTTACACAACATGCATATAATTAGTTACAACTTACAAGTTTAGATGGTATATAAATTAGTAGTATTCAATAGTAATGCATACAAATGGCTTTATAAGAGTAAATAAAAAACTAATGATAATTAATATTAATTTTTATTGATAATTTATTAATAAATATTATATAAGAGATTGAAATTATTTCTCTTTAAATTTTATTTAATATGTAATCATCATCCGTAATAAAAATATAAGTATATTAACGTTAATAACTAAATATTTTTTTGTTTTTATTTGAAAAAACTAAAAAATACAACAGAAAACAAAAATGGAATCAAATATTTTCTAAGTGAAATAGTTTGAATTTATGACCCTTAAATAATTATTTTTTTGTTGGTTTAAAATATGTGACAAGGAGATATTAGGTTTTTCTTTTTGTAGAAGTTCATTGCCTATTTCAATTTAGTATGATGAGAATCAAGAAACTTCGTGCCCTTGTAATATTCATGTACGTGATGTAGTGCCACATGAGAGAGAATATATCTAAAGCACGTGGAAATCACATGCCGATCGAAAAGGATAGTGAGCGAGGAAGACGCTGAGCGTAGTGTAGCTCCTAGCTAAGCACAAAACAGAAGAGTATTATTAGGGTATGATCCTTCCCAGCCATCCTCTTGACGTTACGTATATATTTTCGTACATGATTGCCTATGACCAAAAGAAAGCAGAAAGAAAGAGAGAAGGGACAAAGACTAGTCGTTGCACCCAATTAGCCGCTATAGTACCAAGTACATCTTTCTCCGACTCTGACTCCTGCAAGTAAAGGAAAAAAAAGGAAGAAAAAAAAGGCTCCCTTCAATTAGCAGTAGCAGTAGTCGTAGCATTAGTAGGCATGGTCCCTCCCTCTCCTCAAGCTTTTGTTTGCATCTCCTATCCTACCCCTCTCCTTGTGGGCCTTTCTCGAATAACATCTTCTGCCATGTTATGGTGCTCCAGGAGAATTGGCAATGCCCTTAATGAGTCATGTTTTTGTTTGTAAAGGGTCATGTAGATTTTATTTCTTTTGTAGATATACTCTAAAATTTCACTCTATTCTAATTCTCCCATTGCATGGTGTTAGAATGATTGACATGTGCATTGGCAACAGAAAAGTTGGCGATAATCGACTGTTAGCTACTCAAGCAATGACGATTCATTTACACCAATTCATCCACTAAACGGGCCAATGCATTGAGCCAGAAAAGAGCAAGAAGTTAAGGAGGTGTTTTTGTTTTTAATAAGGGTACAAAATAATATTTTCTCTTCGATCCATGGCCTACTGAAAAGTTTTTTTGATAAGCAAAATTTTATTTTGCCTACTGAAAAGTTGGTCCGCCAAGTTGCTAATGAAACGGACTAATAACATAGGCATCTGCAGATTTACGTAACACAATCAAAGCAACACATGTACTAATAGTACTAGAATGTCCATGTTATTCACACAAAGATGTCAACAATGGAATTCTCTTAAATCAACAGTTCAGCCAGATGAAGGGGGACCCAAAATTGTATGGCAATTGCCTGATCTTTTTGGTTTAAAAAGAGGTTGTCCGATCAGAGATTCACTCTCTGACGAGAAACATGTACGAGTGTGTGAGCTATAATTTGGTAATTTTTTTGGTCCAAGAGGCTCCATTAGTGAGTGGTGTTATAATCTGAGATACACAATCTTTTTGATAACTGAGAACAAAGAGCATCTCACTTACACAGTGGCCATTCCCCCATGTGCAATCCCTTCTGTAAAGACATGGGGATGGTGGATAAAAATAATTTGTTGGCAAAGTGCTGTTGTTTTGACACTGAAATGACATTTGTTGGGACATCTTAAGAGTTAATAGAATAAAGAAATTATCAGTAGTTTATAGACATACTATGGTTGGTAGTTAGGGAGAAGATGCTTGAAGTTGGCACAGCTTTGCCAGCCCTTTTGAGGACTCCAAAACCAAGTGTTCTACGAGAGAGAGAGGGCGAGTAGGACCTTGCAATGGTGATTCATTTAAATATAGAAAATTGGAGTGGGGGACACTTTCTTGGTAATTTGATAAAATGTCTCTGTCCTAGTCCCCACATATCTCAGTTACACTGTCCTCGACCACACAGAGAACTCTTTTAACATGCCTATTCTATCTCTCTATGATTGCAACTCATTTTCAGTTCTCTGTTGGCTAAAGGAGCTAACATCATCAAAAGCAGACTTGATGCAATCATAGCCTTTCTCAAGCTTAACCTCCTACCTTAAATTCCACCAACATTATATCTGCTAATAATCTATAGTTTGTCAACTAATTAACAAATAATATGTCCCATAAGGCAATTTTATTAATTGATAACAGTTCCTTTCTCATGCATCCAACTTTAAAACACCACTTATCACCTGGTACTTGGAATTAGCAAGTTTATATAGGTTTTAGTCATCAAACCTAAACTCCGGACATACTACTTGATGTCATATACACTAATGAGATCTTCTGTGCTATTTTCCCGATTCCTAACAAAGAATCTCATTTACAAATTTCCCTCTGTTATCCACCAATTTGTGAATGAAATCCTCTTACATTAAGTGGGAAGTGGGGAAATGAGACGGAGGATCTCATTCCCAGAGAAGCGGCACATCGTAAACAAGTTGTCTTCTCGGTTGGCTTAGCTAGATACTAGCATTCAAGCTAGTAATTTTAGTTGCGATGGTGATGGATGACCATGATAAAGAAGATGGTGACGAGGAAGGACATGACTAAATGTTTACAAGCCTTAGAGAGCGAATATCTGTATCGACAATAGTGGAAATGTGGACCCTCATCATCATCTGGACCGTCCAGTATATTGACCATTTTGGTGGATGATTTTCAGAGTCGATCATCAATCACTTTCCGTTTGACCTACATTGGCAAAATCGAGCCAACTTTTTTCACCGTTGGTATGTAAAAGAACTGATCAAATGCAGACAATTTGTCCCTCCAGCTACCCATTTGGACAGCTTAGAAGTTAGATCCAAAGACAGCTAGTTCCGTTCTTGATGGTAGGGTAAATTGAATCGGCTTCTGTACATATGTATCTTGTGGCCTTAGCTAGGTAAGGTGTATCTATGTACACATCTGAACTAGAGTTCAGTAGCAAATCCTGCGGCCGTATTTAAGGTAAGGAAAATAGTAAGTTCATAGAAATAAAAAGGGTAGGAGTTATGGGACTCTCTTTTTTTTAAAAAAATTTAAAACCAAAAAGAAAAAGGAACTTGCTTTGGTTTTATTTTCTTATTTTGTGGGTGACAAGCTTTATAGACCTAGAATTATATATAACGCCATCACGTGATGTCTTGGAATTTATCTCTGCCTGGAAAAGTTAGAAATTGCAGTGTTTTTGGAACATTTGACCACTCTTTTAATTGCTTAGGAACTCAGTCTCAGAATACGAAAAGCAGTGATTACTTGTAGAATACCACTTAGCCAAAGTTCTCATTTCTCTCGAGCCTTGACATGGTATTAGCCTTAGAAGATTGAAACTTAACCAAGGGTTCATGGAGAAGAGCTGTAACAAGGAAGAAGAGTGACTTGTTCAGGGTTCTCTCTTCTCTATCAAACAGAAAGAGAAAGTTTGATGAGACATTTACAGCATCCATGCTAATCCGTATTTCTGCGTTATGGTGGATCCTAAAACAAGCTGTATGGCATTTTTGACTTACATGTTCAATATCACTATCATTTTCTTTCGTTATTCTTTTTTGGGCACTTACGACTGGTGAGGCCTAGCTACATTACATGCACAGGTCATGGTGTCCAGCTACTACATTATTGGCATTGGACAACTACTTTATGTATATCCTTCCCCACTACTGGTCTTAACAGTTAACAATGTGAAATAATTAGAAAATGTCGGTTTACATTAATAAGATGTAACACTGTAGTATAGTGAGAAGATTATAACTTGTTTTGTCCCAACTACACTACATATCAAAGATGGCTATTTAGACATAAATACACTACTTACTAGTGACCAGCTTCGTAATTAATACCGAGAGAAGAAGTATCTCCTCATTCACAAATATTAGGGCCTTTCTGACCTGACAGGTGTTTTTATCTGAAGAGTCTACTTTTGAGCCGTCGCTTTCCATCTTCTTAATATCTTAAGCTGGATACATATAGTTCCCTGAAAATGAGTAAATTAAGAGCCCTAGTCTAGACACTTTGTTTTCTTATATTACTATTGAAGAATGCATGCAAGCAAGGGTTTTTAAAGAACGCAGTAGATATAAGCAGAAGGTTTCGTTTAAAAAAATAAGGATTTGGAAGACCTGAAGAACTATGAAACACCCACGTCGGAAAGTGTACATTCTATAACATAACGTTAACGAAAGAGGGTAAAGAAAAAAACAAAGAGCTGTGCACAGAGGAAGAGATATTTGATCATTTCAAGGAGCACTGAAGTTTAGACTGCTGGAAATCACCTATGCGGCTGCTATGTATAATGCATGTACCTGAACTATCTTAGCAATTAAGTAACAAGTCACTTAGCTGAGACCTTTGTTTTCCTTTTAAGACAGAAAAAGCAATGCAACCTTATTCGTGAACTGAGAATGTAGATTATAGAATATAGTACCAAATCAAATATTAAATTAGTTTCCATTCATCAATCCCATGCCATCTTTTTCTTTCTCATTAAAATTGGTATCAAATGAGAGGGAAAGATTTGCCTGCTTTTCAGTTTGCATTATTAGATATTGTTTCTGATATTGTCTGGTAATCCATATCTTCTTCACTTATCTGTAAATAGAAATAACTTGCCCACTTCTAAGGGAAAAAACAATTTCTCTTGGATTGTTTGTATGATGGGAGGGATTATTTTAATATGAAATGGGATTGAGGAGGATGGGAAGAGCAGAGATTCCACATCTTTAATGGAAGAAAGGGATGGGGCATTTACACCATCTGTTATCTTGACCGAAGACTATATAATCTTATAGTGCCACTCCTGCCAAAACAAACCTCTCCAACTCCCATCATCCCATATAAAATTCTTGGATCTTTTATTAAAAAACAACAAAGAACCAATATAATGTGGACAATAGAACCATCACCACCATCAATAAAATCCAACCCTCATTTACTTGGAGCCCCAACAGACTCCTCTTGCTTACATCATCGAACCAGACTCTGTCTCCAACCCTACAAATTTACATTGACCGTACTTTTTATGAGCTGGGAATTTCTCTCTTTTTATAAATGTAAAATACCATTTCATTCCACAAATGGGGTTGCCTTCAAAAGAAGAGAAGAAGCCATGGAGAAAACGTATGCAGCAGATTCCACTGTTGTTCAGTATCAAGTAATAAAAGGGTTTAAATGCAGGGTTTAGGTTGATTACACAGTTAATGAAAGGACAGATTCTCTTAACAAACGGTCAAAAAGAAAATGTAGTGACCTGTCAAGTTTGCTTGGTGTCAGGAAGGAGAAATGAAAGCACTGAAAGCCCCTTTTAGCCACCACGTTCGTGTAGCTTTGCACACGCGCACACAAACTAAGATCGAGCGATATAGAAACACTTGTAGCAATTAATTTAGTAACAGAAACCTCCTTCACTTTTTAAAAACAAAACCATCATACGATAGCTTCTTTAAAGACATCTTATGCATAATGAAATAGATGTGTGCATAGACATTGCCTAGTGCTCAATTCAATAATTATGTGGTACTACTGTTTTATGATAACTTGAGTTTGTATCAGCAAATCCAGAGCTTTGAACTAATCACAAACAAACCTAGACACTGAAACCTTGGGGAGCTAGGTGATGTCAGAGGTTTTTGTTACATGTGTGCAAGCGCTAGCTGGGACATATCCATCAAAGTTTGGACTACTTAGCAAACAAACAACATTTGATGTTTGATCTTAACAGAAAAAGAAGACATGCTTTCTCATTCCCATTGTAAGGTAAGATAAGTAGATATTGTGGCTCCATAAAAACCACATTATCAGCCTCTACAAACTCATTTTTAAATCCACCGGATTTTCTTACTTTTGTCACATTATTATCAATTATACGTGCCACCAGAAAAGAGGCAATCTTAGTGTCAGCTATTAATGCTTCGAAACTTGGCAAAGGTCAGAACATGCAATGCAAGGTAAAAGAAAAAGGGATCCAAGAAGGGACCAAATTTTTTTTAAAAAAAGACTATTTTTTCAATAATAAAAAAGATATATATAATTTATTAATCATTTTATATTAGATATTTGGGATTCACTGAAATTAATAAAATTTCAATATAGTAAAACAAAAATTGAATTAAAAAGTTCAATATTTTAAAAAAATTAACGTTTAACTTGAGAAGACCAAAAGTATAGTAGTGCTGTCTGCATTCTGCAATGCCGTTTGTTCTGAATTAACATTTTATTTTACTTTGACCTAATAAATGAAGAAGGTAAGGAAGAAAATTTTCCTGGGAATGAAATGAGTGGTGATGCTATGATTATGTCAGAATGGTAAGAAAAGAGAGAAACTAAACAGACATTGGAATTGGAAGAGAATCAAAAACATTATAGGAGGCCATCGTTATATTTCGCAGGTCATGATGAAGTGTAAGAACTAAGAAGAACAAAGGTTGGGTCTTTCTGATATTTGTTGGATCATAATTGAGATACGAGCAGAAGGCAAAAAAAAAGGCACTGAGAGAGTAGGATCGATAAAGAGCGGACGGTACGTTGGGAACCGAGAAGACAAAAGAGTGGGCCTCAAGAAATCATTTTGGTAAATTTTGAAGCATGATTAATTAACAGTACCGGGAGGAAAGAAAGAAAGAAAGAAGGGTGTTGCGTGTGTGACTGTGTGTGAGGGAGAGAAAAAAAGGTGAGGTATAAATGTGAGATTTCCTTGTTGGTAAGGCTTATATAAAGGAAGATGGGACACTGAGCTTTGCCTTCTCTTTTTAAAGAGAGAGAGACAGAGAGGAGAATATGGAAGCATAGGGAACGGGGGGGAAGAAAGAGAGAGAGAGAGAGAGAGCGTCACATACAAGAAGACATTCGTTTTTAAGGATCATCGTTTGATCAATGGAGGAACATCTCAGCCCGTTAGCTGTTACTCATCTTCTTCAACATACCCTCAGAAGCTTATGCATTCCTGACAACTCTCAGTGGGTTTATGCAGTATTTTGGAGAATCTTGCCAAGGAATTACCCTCCACCCAAGTAAGAGAAGCAAAGATAGATTAAGCTTTCACAGAAAAGAAACACACTTTTGTTCGTTTTCAGTGAAGAGAAGGATCTACATATCTACTATAATACGCCACCTTGTTGCACAGTCAATTAAAATGTCTCTTTAGTTTAACACATATATTATCATCTTTTTGTCAAGATGGGACGGCCAAGGAGCTTATGACAGGTCAAGAGGAAACAGAAGGAACTGGTATATATACTTTTTCTTTTCCCTTTTGTTTCCTAGATGTACTGTATGCAAGCGATAGTGCCCTTTCTTTTGGTTTTTCTTAGCATATTATTCGTTTCGTTTAATACACTTTCTAGGATATTGGTTTGGGAAGATGGTTTCTGTAATTTTCCTGCATCAACTGCTGAGATCAACTCAGGTGACTGTCCAAGCTCATCTGCTTATGGAAACTGTGAACTCCAACACTATCAAAGTCTGCAACCAGAGCTCTTCTTCAAGATGTCTCATGAAATCTACAACTATGGAGAAGGGTAGGAGAGATATGCCTGAGAAATTTGTGTTCGTCTAAAAGTTTTGATAGCCCATAAGTTTATTTGTCTTCTAATGTGATCAGACTGATAGGCAAAGTAGCAGCAGATCATAGTCACAAGTGGATATACAAAGAACCAAATGAGCAAGAAATCAACTTCTTATCAGCATGGCACAGCTCAGCAGACTCAGTAAGCACTCCTGGTTCATCATCACTGTTATTTCATGCTTGCTAAAATGTTTCAATAGTAGGAGGATCTGTTGATCTTTCTGATCACGTGTTGGTTAATTCGCAGCATCCTAGGACATGGGAAGCCCAGTTTCAGTCTGGTATAAAGGTATGCTAATCAACAGTTGTAGGTCTGAAATAGATTAGACTTTCTTGGCTGATTTGATGATCTTTTGCAGACTATAGCCTTGATCGCAGTTCGAGAAGGAGTTGTTCAACTAGGAGCTGTTCACAAGGTTCTCTCTTTTCTCTCTCTCTAGTACTTGTTCCCGTTATCTCTTCACTCTCTCTTACAAACAAGAACAAACTATTTATAGTTTCCATTTCCATTGCAATTTTATAAGGTGATTGAAGACCTGAGCTATGTGGTCTTACTACGAAAGAAATTCAGCTACATAGAAAGCATTCCTGGGGTGCTCATGCCACATCCATCATCTGCTGCATTCCCTTTCAAAGTTGATGGCTACAACACACCAGACACTTGGCACTGCCAAGGAGCTGTTGCACCACCAACTGAGTTCTACGACCACTTCAACCATCAAATGCCCTTTAAAATTACACCTTCCATGAGCAGCCTTGAAGCGCTACTCTCCAAACTCCCATCAGTTGTGCCACCACATCAACAACCACCTTCCGGATACTGCGAAACGACACAGCCACCATCAGAGGCACATTATGTACCAATCCCAAGGCCAATGGAGTTCATAGGAATGGAAAAGGTGGCAAAAGAAGAGATAGATGAAGACTACAGGCCCGAGCATGACGTAGGTGAGAGTAGCAGCTCGGTCTCAGCTTATCGTAAGCAACAGTTTCAACACCAGCAAGATCTGAACGTGAGTAACGGCAGACCCAACAATGGGTTTTTTGAATAACATACATAGATGTCACCTATACCACTACTCGACTAGGTTCAAGTAGGGATCGGGATTGATTGTCATCATGCTCTAACGTACGTTGTGAACTTTCCTCACCTTTATGTAATTTGGTGTTGCTAGAATTTGCCACTAAGCCTTTTAGCTTAGGTATCTTTGGGCAGTGGAAGATTATTGAGATTACCTAGATAAGATTCCTAGATGTATATGTGTCAAACATCCCGGTCCTATATATCCCTAGAACCATTGAACGTGCTTTAAAGTTGACTTCCTTTTCACTGTATGTGTAGTTGGTGCATGTTTGAACGCGGGTGTGGAGATGGGAATATGAAGGAGAGGAAAGAAAATCAGAAACTTCCACTTCTAGGTCTTTGATGTAAAATATATGAAAAGATCAAAGCCTCAACTACACGAGTGGTGGTTTGATCATTCTCTTATGTGAGTTAAATATATGAAAAGATCAAATCCTCAACTACACGAGTGGTGGTTTGATCATTTCCTTATGTGAGTAAACTGTTTTGGTAACAGCCATGACCATCGAAGCTTGATTCGTATATGAACTTCAGTGCCAAACTGCGCGAGATGGTTTCGTTTTGTAAACGCAAGATTAGATCAGGTGGGACCAGATGAACGCGGTGGCTCCGGAAGAAGATGAAAATAAAACCCACTTGCTACCTGTTATCATCTTTATTTAACTGGTAAACTACACTCTTTTAAGTCCTCGTCATTGGTATCTCTATATTTTGATTTTTGTTAATATTCTATATAATTAATATCGTATGCACTCAGCTTCTGTAGATTCTATTTTTTATTGTTAAAAACCAAAGTTCGGGTTTGGTGTAAGCCAGCCATTTTGTCGTACATGAAATCACCAGGAATGTGTTTTAATTTCTGAATGTAAAATTATAGCAAAAGTAGATTGTACAATTCCAGAAATGCAATCTGGGAAGCAAATGCTGATACACAAAGAAACGATGGTAGAAGATGTCTAAAGGATTTTTGGCCGCAAGAGTTTGACCACCTTAATTTCCATTGTATACATACAAATCAAGTATGAAATCAGTGATTACTATCTAATGATATGCAGCAACCTCATCCCGTAAGTGTTTCAATAGGCTCTCAAGACTCATCACAGAATGGTCCGACTTGTCCCTGACCCTCACGCTTACCTGCAAATAAGAAATGACAAACACCCATTCCTACATTAGCTATACCCAGACTAAAAATAGAGAGTATCCCATCACCCTCCAACAAGATGAAATCCAAGGGTGAATCTTTTTCACATATTAGATAATTCAAATTTCATGTTCCTGAACCAATGATTACTGTGGTATCCGTCTGTACCTGTCCAGTTTTTGTTTCCTCTTCACCAACAACCAATATGTAATTGTATTGCGCCAACTGAGCTTCTCGAACCTGCACAAGGACCAAGGTATTAGCAAACTATTCATAACCTTCTTTCATCAATAATATTTGTCAAGTTAATAATGTTATACTCTTCCAATGCTCAATTTAACATGTCTAATTGGAGGAAATCCTGTGCATCGATGATGTATGAATTAAAAAGAGAGGCCCCAAGCAGTTACAGAGTACAGAATCAGTCTGAGAAAGAGGAAATTAAAAATGAAAAACAACTTAAACAGAATCAAAAAACTCGTGGCAGGATACAAAAAAATATCAATTGCTGCTGTATAAATGAAAGAAATTTCCGAAGCCTGTAATTCTAGCAACTTGAAACAATTGGATGTATCAGAGCAATAAGTTTATCTACAATCACATTTCATTAAGGGTTAAGGCAAAATAAGTGGGGAATGATAATTAGAGCCTGCACCATGTAACATCTAAGAAAAAGCATTACTGCTCTCATCACGATTACTATCAAGAACAGCAGCAAGCATTTGTCATAAACATACTTCATTCATTCATTATTTTTATTAAGCATGCATTTCATATTGCCAAAGCTGAACTAGTTGAAGCCAACTACAAAAAGTTTCGACTTTCCTGGTATTCAATGTTAGGTCCCAACAACCTCCAATGTTAAGATTATGGCCACATGAGTTCTTGCAGAATATTAATGATATTGATTTCCAAAGAGTAAAGCAAGTAATCAGAATGCAAGTGGAGATGGCAATTTTTTCCCGGGTTCGAGCTTTGAGCTTGGCCAGGCTCAATCAGGCTTTGGGCTGGCCCAGCCTGAACAGCTGTGAGCCTTGGACTCTATCCGGCTTCGGGCTGGGCCCGGTCAAGCCTAAATGCTAGCAGCAGCAATTTATGTCATGCAAACTCTATGTAAAGAGCAGGGTTATAAGTACCTTTTTCTGAATCTTCCTATCAGTTGTGTCGACATCCACATAAAACCCAGCTTGATGAATCTGATCATGCACCTATAAGCATGCAGAAAATAAAAAACATTACAATAAAATAAAATAATGATGTAGCCAGGTATGAGTTACAAAGCGAATGACTCAGATCTTAAAATCGACAATAGATGTGAGCAAGGAATTACACCAACAGAACTTCAGCATTTGACAAGAAAACACCTACCCTTCATGGATCCAAGGGCACAAAGTTAACCAACCTGGAGTCCATATGGCTGCGATTTCTCAGAAACAGGGCAGACAATTGCTTGTCGAGGACTAAGCCACAAAGGCCATTTTCCCTTGTAATGCTCCAATAGTATAGCAAACATGCGCTCACAAGACCCCAGAATAGCTCTGTGTATCATGACAGGTCTCTCTCTCTTGGCCTCATCCTCGGCCGAGTAATCCAATTCAAAACGTGCAGGTAGCTGGAAGTCAAGCTGCAACCACAGGCATTGATATCTTAAGTGGTGATCCTCAATTCTTGAACAATCAGGAAGGAAGTTGGTAAAGCAAACACAGCTAAAAGAGATGAGGAGAATTTGACAAAAGGAAAACCTGCAATGTAGCACATTGAAACTTCCTATTAAGTGCATCAGACACGCTTATGTCAATCTTAGGTCCATAAAAAGCACCATCACCTTCATTTATCTGCAAAAAGTAACCATTATAAGCTACAAAACAACCATAGAAGAGAAAATCACTAGTTGCCAACTAAAACTGCCCTATAACTAACAATGAGAAAACGCAGTTCGTTGAAGCTTAATGTGGAGCAGATTGCAATAACAAAGAGGTCAAAGAAATTATGTTACCTGCCAAGGCTTCCCAAATTCATTTAATGCTTCTGCAAGAGCAGCTTCAGCCTTATCCCATGTTGCCACATCTCCTAGGAATTTCTCTGGCCTCTGCAATACAAAAATTGGATATGGACATACTGACCAGTGAACAAATAGAACATTGAATGGGAGAAGAATTTCAAAATTAAACATCAAACTTGGGTAGCAGATATTGTCATGCTAAACATTTCACGACCACAATTCTGTCAATCAAAGCATGTTTCGCAAGAGAACAAAGTGTATAACAAATAAAACAAGTAATTTGAAGTTGACTACCGTAGATAGCTTGAGATCAAAAGTGAATCCAAAGATTTTGTAGCAATAGTCAATGAAATCTAAGCCAGCTCTCACTTCTTCTTTGACCTGAAGACCATCACAACCGATTACATAAGCTTCAATTGGTGGAACAACATTTAGTAGTTCTTTAAGTTTCAATTACACAAAATCACCTGGTACTCCCTGCAGAATATATGAGCATCATCCTGTCATAAAAAGCAGCATCTTTTTATTAAAAGAAGGATAGAACCACTACCACATTAAACAATCATGAACATGGTGACTGAACCAGAAAACCAAAACGAATATAGATCACTATGCTCGATAAAATATAGTATAGAAAAAAGCTTGAGTGAGTAATAGACATTTAGATAGATGTAATGCTGAAAAATTAGGAACAAGGCACTGATAAAAGGGTTAAAACACTTTTCTACTGAAAGGATACCTGCTGAAATCTTCGAACACGTGTTAATCCAGAAAGTGCACCACTGGCCTCATTTCGATGCAAGGCCCCAAAATCTGCCAGGCGAAGAGGGAGTTCTGTAGACCGGGGGGAAAAAAACTAGATTAGGTTGGAAGCCAGAACAAATTAATAGAATAATATCAACAAGGAAAAATGTAATTTATAGTTGTATCTCTTTTATCAGTTCCTCACAAATAGGGTGCATAAATAAATAATGCAATAATATCTAGCCTTTAATAGGGCAATCTCCTGCACTCACCAGATACAATAAAAAAGAAACTAGCAAAGTGGCTTTGCAGTATGATGAATTGACGGATGAACTTTACCTCTATACGATCGTACCCTATGTTGAAATATCAAACAGTGTCCAGGGCAATTCATCGGTTTCAGTCCAAACTCTTGCTTTTCAATCTGTATTCAAGAAAAGTAATATCATCAATTCTCAAATACTTGAAAGAGGAAGACAATAATGTCAATCATTTCCACATTTGCAAACACAATTGTCAGCTATGGAGCCATCAAGACCAAATATTTCGGCTATTACTTGTCTCGTATTTTATTTTACAGATTTTCAGATAGCAAGAAAAATGTCCAAGTTAATCCATGCACCAGGGCTGTTTCTACGTTAACACTAAGTAGGTTTTCTTCTTTCATCCCTGACCTCCAGCATGGACTACCAAGAAGATACCATTAATAGGTGGGAAATATAAACATTACACAATTTCTCAAAAACACAATTACCTCAAGCAAAAACATATTCTCCTTGTAATTAGCAGCATGACCAGATTTCTCCCAAAGTTTCATGTTAAAAATATTTGGAGACTTGACCTGTCAAAGGTAGTAAAATTAAGCCATTACTTGCACAGACCACATATGAAGCAAAAGTATAAGCCAAACTCAAATTCTAACCTCTTCATAGCCTCTGACTCTATACTGAGTTCGTATGAACTCCATCAGTTTGTTGTATATCCGAGTTCCATGAGGAAGGAAAAACCAACTTCCTGGGCTAAAATCCCCAAAATACCAAAGAATCAAAATCATTATGGATAGTATTGATCATTAAGATACTCAAACATGTAAGCCAATTTTGCACCTTAGCTCATGACAAAAGAAAAGTTCCTGCTTGACACCCAATAACCTATGGTCGTACTTTTTTGCTTCTTCAAGATGTTGGATATATTCCTGATCAAATAAAGGAGTTATGATTAGGACAAAAAGAAAAAAGATGACATTTCTCTTGAAGAATGACCTTGGCAATGCTTTAATAGCTATTACACTGCTAAACCAAACCACAAACAGAGCTATTCGCACACAAAAATACTTCATATATATATATAGAGAGAGAGAGAGGGAGTGGGAGAGGGAGAGAAGAAATATCTTCAGCACTAAGTTGACAAATTACAAATCTGGGCCAAATACTTGTCCACTTAGAGCATCTTTCTTAAACTAGTACCATAGAATAGGTCATGAAGCAACCAAGAAGCACTCATCACACATTCGCATTAGTCAATACACAAATTTAAACTACTACATAAAAAAAAGGGCCTTAACAGCTTCACATTGACGATAGGTGAGACATCATATATGCCAAAAACATCAGGACAATTTTTAATCACAAGAAGTTTCAGGAACCATGTATAGAAGACGTAAACCAATGCATAAAAATACAATTTAAAGAGCACCGAATCAAAGTTACCTTCAATCGCTTTTGGTCAGGATAGGATATTCCATAAACCCTTTGTAAACTTTCACGATCTTTGTTGCCTCTCCAATAAGCAGATGAAGCCTGTCATTCTCAATTCTTCAGTTTTTTACATACATATGTCCTTTAAGTGAGTATATACGGACAGAAAGAAAGAGAAAATTTCAGCACTTAGGAGAATGCCACCTTCAAACAAGCAAATGCTTTTACAAAAGAAGTATTTGGTATATGAGGTCCTCGACAGAGATCAACCAAAGGACCACATCGGTATACAGTAATAGTTTTGTCAGCAGGAAGATCATTAATAATTTCAACCTGGTCATCATCATCCATGGCAGAAGATAGGAGTCAGAAAGAAGATGAAAAAAGAGATTAAAGAAGAAACCTAATGCAGTAGCATAGCTAGCAGCTCAAACTTGCCTTGAAATTATTGTCTGAGAACATCTCAAGTGCTTGATCTCTTGTTACTTCAATGCGCTCAAAAGGTTGCTTTTCCTGAAACAAAAATCTAAAATTGATATTTCTAGAAGCCTTTTAAGACCCATTACTGAAACTAAGAAGCAATCAAAATTCTATCCTTTTTCCCATAATATTATTCATAGATGAGATACATCAAGGTTGGAATTAGGATAGGAACAATTTTTCTTTTAGCCTCCACCAGCATCAATACAGTTTAAGCCATTAACTCTTGCATTTTGTTTTGTATAATGATGTTAGTCATCAAGAATAATAAATGAAAAACTCACGACTAACATGAGTAACACTATTTTCCATTTTGCATATGCTCTTTTCAAGCTTCTATATTATGAAGTACAAAAGCTTCCTCAAATAAATATTGGACCTATTTTATAGTGTTTCTATGATCCAACAGAATCACTTGTACATTTTGCACATATTTTCAAGCTTTTATATTACAAGCTACAAGAACTTCCTAAATATGAGTATTCGACATGTTTTTCAGTGCTTTTATTAGCCAACAGTAAGAACATGATTCCAGCTTCCAGCAATACAAAGTCATGATATCAATATACAAGCGTTAAGAAACAGAGGGAAGCAATACCCCAGCAGCTTTCAACGCCCCTGCTTCAATTTTCTTAAAATGGTCATCGTTCAAACCCAACTCTCCATAGAAGGCATCATAATAGAATCCCTACAAGATGAAATATATCTTGTCAAGTCAGCTCAGATTGAAATTTTGATAAGAGGTGGAGCCTGGAAAAATCAAAGAGTTACAATTAAGAAATACAATTATATTATCATACTAAGCAACTAATTCCTGTTTTTCCTTAATAGATTCCCTTGGGGTGGGGAGAGCGGGATGGAAGAGCAATATGAAGAATTGTAGAAAAGAAAATATCACACTGACTATTAAAGCTAAAAGTACATTCACATAGAGTGGCATCAATTTCTGGCCATAAACAGACATTGCATGGAAAAGGAAAATTTAAGAAGAATAATAAATTTTAACACATAGCTCCTGTCTACAACATAATTCTAAACCAAAATTTCAAAATAGAACAACCTTGAAGCCTAGGTTAACTTTTCTCTAAAGTCTCATTTTTATTTCACGTCAGGATTACCACTAATTAGATTCTAAAAATTCAAGTGGACATCAATGAAACAATAATGCAGTTAAGATCACGAACATGTAAGTAACTTCAGTAAACAATGAAACTAATAATACCTCTCCTCTAGTGGTACAAGGCCCAATGCAAAGTTTGCAGCCATATTCAACCTCAAGTGACTGCATTAATGCCACAGTTAAGAGTAGCATCAGAATTCCAAAACAGAAACAGGGACTAAAACACTAAAATTATCCAAAATGTCACATAGAAAATTAAATCTTTGTTGCAGCTAACAGACACAAATGCACTATCTCTACTGCTATCGATAAGATTACCTGACCAAGAATGTGAGCGCTGGAATGCCAAAAGGTGTCTCTACCCTCATCACTATCAAAATTAAAGATCTTAAGTTCGCAATCGCCTTCCAAAGGGCGAGTCATGTCCCACAACACCCCGTTGACTTGAGCAATCAAGGCATTTGCCGCCACACTCTTGGCAATCTCCCTCGCCACATCCATAGGAGACGACTGCCATCTCTTCCCTTCCTTAACTGAACCGTCCGGCAAGGAAATCCTACCAAAGCAAGGAAAAGTCAAGCATATAACCAAAATGATCTTACCCAAATTAGGGCTTTGGGGAGTTCTACTTGATGGAATCGTGCGGGAGGGATTGGAGATTGGCCAACTGCTGCGATTGGATTGACTCAAAAAATTTGATACGCTTTGGTATCACTTTTTCGAGATATGCTTCGTCTTTTGGGCGAGTGACCGACATGGATGTTGAGGAGGATAGGCGGCGGCTATGGGGTTTAGAGCGGAGGACAGAGGCGGAGTAACGGCGTATATTGAAGAGCAAAGTGCATAGCATATATGAAAATGAGAGGGAGAGAGAGAGAGAGCGCGTAAAATGCACGTTATTGGTGGAGGGTTTTAGAGATTTGTGGGTTTTAGTGTCCAATTACGTTGCTGATGGGTCAAACAAGCCCAACTAAAACCCAATTATTCTCAGACCAGTTCATGGGCTTTCGTAAGGTTAAAAATGGTTTGAAAGCTTTATTTTCTAATTTTATAAATATATCATAAAAGAAACTGATGTGTTTAGAATTTTTAATAGAAAGAAGACGAGGAGAACGAGAGGAGAGACTTGGCTTGTTTCATCTCCTTCCTTTATTGAAAATGGGGTTGACTATTTATAATAGTCTTAGAATACTGAAAGTAACTAATCATGCCTATAATTTGACAAAACAAATTATCTCACTAAGCTAAAGTTCATCAGTCAAGCTACAGATCAAAAGATCATAGCCTTATTAAACAAAACAAAAAAGCAACTAACTAGACTAGGTCCATTCCTACTTCCACTTCCAGTTATAGTGTTGTGCTTGTATCACTCCTCCTCGCTTAAAGATCCTTGTCCGTACGGATAAATTTAGGATATGACTTCGCAAAGTGTCACTTGATTTCTTAGGTGGCGTCTTCAACTAGTGTACCTTTTCATTTGACTAAGATTTTAGACTTTGGTCGATATTTACCTTTACTAATAACACGTTGATCAAGGACAATTTCAAGTTGTGGAAGAATGGTAGAATAATCTGTAATTGGTAGCGGCTGAGGAGAGGTCGGAGGTATGGGTGCCAAATGCTTTCGCGATAAACTAACATGAAACACATTATGTATATGAGAACTGAAAGGAAGACCCAAACGATAGGTCACTGGTCCTAACTTTGCAGGAATTTGATATGGACTAAAAAAAAGGGAAGCAAGATTCATTAAGCTACGAGAAGCCACCAAAGTTTGTTGATATGGTTGAAGTTTTAAATACACATAGTCACCGAAAGCGAAAAAACACGTCTCTGATCAACTTGACATTTCATTCAATTTTGAGCCATTAAAAGATTGTGACGTAACTTGCATAAAATAATGTCTCGATCATATTGATACTCATCAATAGCTTGGACACGTTAAATGTTCGGTACATAAGTTATAATGTTTAGAGGTGGAATGTCATAAATAGCCTCGAAAGGTGTCATCTTGGTAGAGGATGAATTAATGTGTTACAGCTAAATTCAACCCACGGAATCCATTTAAGCCATGTCTGTAGTTGGTCCCTTGCAAAATTCCGTCAATATTGTTCCAAGGTGCAATTTAAGACCTCTGTTTGGCCTTCATATTGTGTGTGGTAACTTGAACTCATGCAAAGCTTGGTGCCTTGTAATTAGAGTAATGTCTTCCAAAACGAACTGATAAACACCTTGTCCCAGTCACTAACAATTGATGTTGGAATACCATAGAGACGAACCACATTAGCAACAAATGCCTTGGCGACGATGGCTACAGTAAATGGGTGCTTTAAGTCTGTAAAGTGAGCATACTTTGTTAATCGTTCGAAGATTACCATGATGACAATATGTTCGTTAGATGTGGTAAGCCCTTAATAAAATCCATTGAAACATCGGTCCACATCCGAGTAGGAACAAGCAGTGGCTGAAGTAACCCAATAGGTTTCATACTATTAGTTTTGTACAGTTGAAAGATATCGCATTGTTGCAAAAATTCCTTAATTGATTGGTGCATATTAGACCAAAAAAATTATGCTTAATGCGAGAGAGAGTTTATTGAAACCTAAAGTGCCCACCAGTTGGTGATGAGTGGCAGTTTGCTAGTGTCTGTGGAATCAAAGTTGACATGGGATTCAGATAGACTTTGTCAGTTGTGAACCACTCTCCATCTTGTTGAATCAGTTAGCGGTGAGATTGTGTTAGGATCAAGTTCGCATAGAAGGGATCTTGTTGAACTTCTTTATGTAGAATGGGCCACCAATCTGCATATGGCATTGAAATGGATAATAATTGAAATTCAACTACACGTGATAAAGAATCTACACCTTAATTTTTGGGTCTTCTTTTATACTCAAATTTGTAATCATAACCAAGTATCTTTGGAAGCCATGGAGTTTATGTCGAGGTAGCAATCCGTTGTTCAAGTAAGTATTTGAGACTTTTTTGGTCTGTGTGAATTGTAAAAGGTTTCCCGAGCAGATAAGGATGACATTTTCAGATTGATTTTGACAACTAATGTTTTTTTCTCGTAAGTGGACAATACCAAGGCCAATCCCTTTATGGCCTCATTGAAATAAGCTATCGACCGATTGTGCTGGGAAAGGATGACTCCAATTCCAATTCCACTTGCATCACATTCAATCACAAATTATTGAGAGGAATATGGATGACACAGAACTGATAGTGAGGTCAATGCTTCTTTTAATTATTGGAAGGTTGCCTCAACGATCTCATTCCATTTAAACCCATCCTTGGTTAAGAGTTGATTTAAAGGAACAACTATAGATCCAAAATTACGAATAAACTTTCGATAGAAGCCTGCTAAATCGAGGAATCCGTGTACTCCCTTTATTGTTATCCGTGTAGGCCAACCAAGGATTGCTTGTATTTCAGTTGGGTCAACTACCACTCCTTGCTTAGAGATAATGTTGCCTAAGTAGTCAACGTGCGAAATCCCAAAACTGCATTTTGATCTTTTTGCAAACAAATTGTTAGTTTATAATATTATTAGAACCGTTTACAGATTTGAGAGATGATCTTCCCAAGATTGCGAGTACACCAAAATGTCATTGAAGAAAACAAAAATAAACTTTCAGAAATAGGGACGAAAGAGGTAATTCATGAGACTTTGGAAGGTTGTAGGTGCATTGGTGAGGCCAAATGGCATTTTAAGGAACTAGTAGTGCTCTTCCTGTGCTCAAAAAGTTGTTTTTGGAATGTCTTCCTCTTGTATACAAATTCGATGATAACTGACCCGTAAATCCAATTTGGAGAAGAATTTGGCTCCATAAAACTTGTTGATAATAGGAATTGAGTATTTGTTTTTTATTGTTATAATGTTTAGGATACGATAATCTACACAAAATCGTCAATTTCCATCTGCCTTTTTAACTAATAGAATTGGTGATGAGAATGGGTTATTACTGAGAGGTATCAAACCGGACTGTAGAAGCTAGTAATGGCAAAATTGGCTTGGCCTGACCCAACTTTAGCCCTGGTTGACCAGGCCACGGATTGAAACTACTCGGCTTGACTCAGCTACTCACCTAATGCCATCCCTTGTAAAAGCTCCTTCACTAAGTTCTCTATTTTGGTTTTTTGCTAATAAGGGTATTAATATGGATGCACACTAACAGGCCCTACATTTGGTTGCAATGAAATACGGTGGTTGTGTGACTGCTTTGGAGGTAAGCTGATGGGTGGTTCAAATACTTGAGAAAATTTAGTTAAGAGATGATCTATGTCAAGTGGGTATGAGTTTAAGTGGATGCTATTACCAGAAGGAATGATTTGGAAGAGAAATCCCAGTGCCTTGTATGCTATTGAATTCCTTGTTTGTTAAAGCTTCAATGTTAGATCGCTTCACCATGGAAGGTATAGGGAACTCCTTTAATTGTGAAGGTCATGGTAAGCTACTTGTAATTTGTCTCGATAGGTCCAGGAGTTTCAAGCCACTATATGCCCAAAACCAATTGACAGGCCTCGACGGAAAGAATATAGTAGTTTGCTGTAATGGAATGGCCTTGGATGTTGATGGTGAGCGCTTTACATTGCTCAACACATTCTATTTTCTCCTAGTTTACCACCATCACTTCAAACTTCTTGTTTTGGTTCACCGGTAAAGCAAACTTAGTGACTATTTCTTGGTTGATGAAGTTGTGAGTGCTACCTCCATTTATTAGCATAGTTATATTCTTGTTTTTTAGCTTACCTAGGACACGTATTATTTGTGGATGCTTGATTCCTGCAATTGTGTGGAAGGAAATTTTAAACATTGATTCTTGACTCTCTGGTTCTTGTTGAGCATTGTTATCCTCATCAAGGCATAAGGAAGGCATAAGCGTGGTGTATCTTTAATCATTAATAATTGTGTGTAATATCTTGTTACCCATGTTAAGGCCTGTATAGTGTATATATAAGTTTAGTGAGAAGTTAGAAAGTGCATTTCACGTTCATGCATAATTTGACATACACATACACTTGAATATTGAATTTATGCATATTAAAATAATTGTACATGTATTCATTGACATATTCTGGGTATAATTGTTTATAAATGTGATTATATTGAGAATTGTGGTTTTCATATGTTGAAAACTGATTTAGAGAGTGTATTTAGTGATTAAAATTTTTGGTAAATTTTAGGAACATTTGGGTAATTTTTGAACTAAGAAAAATACCAAGTGGCAAGACAAATGATAAATGGCAGTAGAATTAACTATCAAATGGAAATAGAAATTTTGACAAATGACTTTGGGATTTATTGACAAGTGTTAATTAAAATTGGGAGGCAATTGGAGTAGAAATTGGATTTGATTGGACTAGTTAAATGAAAGAATCTATTTTAAAGTTATAAGAATTGGACGTGTGGCAAGTGACAAGTGTCACTTGCTAAGCCATGTCTTAAAGCCCCCAATTCTTTTAATTTGAAACACCATCTTGTTTATCTCTCATGATTGCTTTATGCTTGCTTCTTCTTCTACATTTTCGTTTTCTCCACTCACTCTCACCTCCACCAACACCAACGTTAAACCTAGCCCTCCCATCTTCACTTGCTACTCTCACCTTATTGTCTTCTTCATTACCATAAGAAGACCTAAACCTCCCAACCTCCATAATGTTGTATGTGGGTTTTATATGAAGATAGGGATTCTTGGTGTTCTTGAAGAGTTTGAAGATGGTCATTACTAGTAATCACATTCTTTGTAGGATCAACACTCAACTCACCTAAATTATACTATATAAATGATAGGTACATTTGCTTTTGAGATTTCTTCAGTATTTCTCTTTATGTTTATTTTTTCCTTTTCATATTAAGTCTTTAGAATTGTTATTGTGGATTGTGATATTAGGAAAGTTTTATTTTATTAGTCTAATCACCTTTTTCATTTTTTTATTTTTAAATCTTTCTTGATCTTATGTTTGCTTACTATATTTTTGGTTAAAGTTCTTTGGCTTACGACTAGGAATAACTTTAAAGCCTTATTAGATCCTAATCCAAAAATCAAATGAACAACAATTGAAAAGAAAGTATTTTTGGAAAAAAAAAGAAAAGAGTTTTTGGATGAGCAAACAAAAGTAGTTGAGATTAAGAGAAGAGCAACCTAATAGGTATAAACATGAAATCCATCAAGATTTAATAACAACTTCAACTATACAAGGACCATAAGGATGTTTTCTTTGTCTTCTATTCTTTCATTTATGTATAATTTTTCTTATTTTATCATGAGTTAATAATGACATAGATCTTAGTGGGATGGGCCCTAGGACTTGATACACTTTAACTAATGCTTTAATTTAATGAAATTTCTAGTTTTCTTGAGAATTGTTCTGGTTTCTATATTATATTGAATTGAAGTCAAAAAAATTTGAAGATTTAATAATCATATTCATATATTGAGATTGAGAGATAATATGGATGAATAGGTTATAAAATGAATAATAATAATTGTATGAGTTGCTAAAGATAGAACTTTATAATATTTTTAGGTAAGGGTGAAACCTATCATAAGAATTCACAACACGAGTTAATGTGTTCTTAGGTTTTTTTTTATTAGAAAGAGATATTAGTCAAATAGATATAAGAATAAGGATTGTATTGATTAAGAGAGAATATATTTGTAACTTAGGGATTTCCATCAATCTAAGGAGTTAAAATTGATTATTAAGTTAAAGATAAAAGTCAAAAGATATAAGGGGTTCTAAAGAAAAGCCGTACTTGGGTTCATTTTAGTCATTTATTGTTTTAGTCTTGTTCACTACTTTATATTGGAGATTGTAAATTATGTTATTTATTTTTTCTTTAAATCAATAATTCATTTTATTATATTAGATAATAGGAAGATAGCCATTACTTGTAGTCACAATCTTTGTGGGATCAACACTCAACTCACATAGACTATATTATTGGAACGATAGTCATACTTACTAGTGGCATTTCTTTACTCCTGCTCTTTGTGTTCCTTTCATTCTTATCACATCAAAGTGCATGCGAGGAGAAATCATACTTCTTGGATATGGAATGTTCCATATATTTCATGCAAACCTTCTTATTTTCTTTTAAAGATATGATTTTGAAACGATCACTTACCTTTTAATTAACAAGATTCCATAAGATATGTAGACTAGTAGTAGAACAAAGTTATGTGTTCGTAGTGATTTGCATGTTTACATTTTATAGCCTTCAAATACTGCAAATGCACGGGTCATGATTGTAGTAAGTGAAAGGTTGATTCCACGAGGAGGGTGAACTATTCTAATCCTATATTATCTAAGACTCAAAAAATTAATAAAATGAAAATAAAATTGCAACTAAAAGTAAATACGATAACATGAAAAGAATTAAAATTGAGAAATACAAAAGTCACAATGGTTAAACCTAAAGAAAAATTTTCAGGCTCCAACAGGAAATCAACCAAAAGAAATTACCAAGTTATGAGAAAGGGGATTTTCCCTATCAGTAATACTAACCTAGCCCTTTATGTGTTAACATGGTGTCGGTTCTAGAATATAGTAGAGTTGATTACTCTCTCTTGAGTTAAAAACATTAAACCCTAATTGAATTATGGATATTACAATCTCTTAATTAACAAAGACGTATAACCCTAATTAGATCTTAAGCCCTCTAATAAACTATCAGGTCTCATACGGGATCTCTCTCCACACAATAACCAATATGATTAATCACATGATTTATGGATCGCCCAGCTCTTATTAACCCAATCCAATCATTTTTATCCAATTTTCCCTGTCGATTTATTGTCGAAGTATGCAAGGATCGTAATTAATCACAACACCTAATCAATAAAACACATAAATGACTATATGAACATTAAATCAAGGCAAAATCCTGAAGGAAGAGTTAGAACATCATCAACAATCTAAAATCCATCACCATATAGTACATTTCAATCTTATACATTAAATGTGTTGGGACCCGTTTCCGGAACCCAACTCATAACGAACGAATCATAGCTTAACTAATATCGCTTCATTTTTTT
>JANKOD010000003.1:9489832-9503307 GCA_026284645.1 Erythroxylum acuminatum | reverse complement strand
TTGTGTTATCTTCACTACTCTCTTAACTCTCTACTTTTAATTTCTATTGTTCTATACAAGTATTTAGAAGTTAATTGTAATACATAGTGATTTTTACTTAATAGCTTTGAAAAAGCAAGTTTTTAAAAAAATATAAAAGGGGATTGTATTCAAGAAAAAAGATGCACAATACACCCCCTCTCCCTCCCCCTCTTCTTGTACATTTTGTATATTAAACCTAAAATTTATACTAACGTGTGATTTACTTCAACGTTTAGTTTCGCCACCTAATTTGATGTTTCAGTTATCTTACAAGTTTAGGTCATAACAAACTTTAAAAATATACACTTTTTTTTTATAGAAGTCCCACTCATACTTGTTCTTGCTCGCATGGACAAAGTGGGAGTTGGTTGGCAAGAGCCAGTTATGACCGGTGAAATAAAAGGATATGGGTTCGGGAGCGCAAGGTTGGAGGACCTACCAAGCCACAGACTCTAGGGCACCACAACACAAGCCTATGTTGGGGGCGAGTAAAAATGAGTCCATATGCGGCCATGTGCTTTTCGATCCCACCATGCGGTATAGCTATGACAATCCAACGCCATCCACCAATAGCCTGACCTGAATGCCACCAAATTGTACCACATATATAAGCTCATCACCCACTAATACTGCCACCGCCAGACCAGCTTATTACATGTTCCTAGCCAGACATGGACAAGGTTAAAGGACTAAGGCGTGCCTACACATTTAGGCATATCATATCACGAGAGGCAAGCCAAGTTTGAAGACAGTTTTCTCTTTCTCAGCAAAAGACAAGAAACAATGAGAGATCTTGATCATAAGGTGACAAAACAAATAATTATGACCCTATAGCTATTGCTATGTATAAACTGAGGCCCATATCTCTAGCTAACTAGGTGCTGCAGTTAAGCAACTACTGTATTCACTAAAGAATATGGTGTTCAGAGATATGGTCGCGTCTCTTCATTCTAAGGAAATGGGAGCGCAAGAACTAAGAACTTCCTCAACTTATTGAAATGGATGTAATTTATCACTCATTCAAATCATACTTTTAAGTTTAAGCTAATTATCACAGTATAGCTTACAATTTGCAAATAAAAAACTTACTCTTAATTATAACTATAAGTTCAAGCTGCATCTTTCTTTCATAGCACATGCACTCTTTTGTTATAAAGGAAAAGACAAAGCAGCAACTAGCAACTGCTGCTATAAAGCAATTTAACCCTGATAGATATAATGTGGGATGGTAGAGATAACTCCTCCTTTCACTTGACGTTTAATATTTATGCAGAACCAACCAATGCACATTAGTCTCCTTCACTGTCGATCATGACTTCTGTTTGTTTCTTTATTTTGGTGGCACAAGGAGAATGAAGATGCGCACAGTTTTAATCTTTTATTTCCATCTCCACGACAAGGAAACCAAAGAATGTGCTTTCCATGAAAGCTTTAACACGTTGGTAGTCTGTCCGGAAGAGTACCTATGCTTGCAAGTATGTGGGAAGAAATTATTAGAAAGTGATGGATCATACACCTCCCAAATTCTTCTATATAAATCGATCAAGTATGAGACCCTGATCGAGTACGCACTGGGTCATGATCAAATCTAAAAAGCGAACTGTAAATTTCATTCAAATTAGTTTGTACGCATGAAACTTGGAATTTTAAAATTATGAAAAGATTTGTTGATATATAGTATAGGTTATTTGTAAAGGATTTTACTATGGTAGCTCATGAACAGTCATGATCCATATGAGTTGGCAAGCCACATGCACAGTATGGGATGTAGGGTGCAAAGAACTATTGTGGTTTGATGGGCCTTAGGAGAAGACCCCATGCAATCAACCCTACCCCCAACAAAGCAAATCAGTTGATCATGCATTACTACAACTAAAACTGTCATACAATATCCTCGTGCCATTCATATACATATATATATGTACTTTTTTTTCAAGTCCTGATATCGAACTCAGGAGTTTCTGTGGCTGCAATGCAAGCGACAGCAAGCACCAGTCACCGGCAATTATACTTCCTCCAATACTGACGCACCATGAGTTGCCAATATCATATGGGTCACAGCAACTACATGCTAGGTTGGATCAAGAGGACATCCTCTTCCCTTTTAGTCATCAAATAACTTGGTTGCTCAGGAATAGACTTGAATTTAAATTTTCTGTTTCTTTCTTATATAGGAGTTTTTGTACTTTTGTGAGTTAACATTCATGAGCTTAATTTTAGTATTATCTAGTATATAGATATTAAAATTTTCAACCAACAAATATTTTTCATTTTTGTATGATGAAATCAGTTCTTAAAGAACTAATTTAATTAAGTAATATATAAGGAAGGCATTAATTTCAAATTATATATTTAATTGAAATATTAGCCTATGAATGTATTGAATCATATAAAAAAGTTAGAAAAAATTAATAATGGGGAAGTGATTTCAAAAGAATTTGGACCGAGCAAGTCTTAACTTTTTTATCAATTAAGCTAATTACTACATTTTGCAAGGACTCAAGAGGCAATTTAAGATCTTAAGTTGCTACATAAAGCATAAGATAACCCTATTGAATTACATGTCTATTAAAAAAATTGTACTGAATACACACACCTTTCCTTGTACTGAAAGAAAAGAAATGAATGGTATGATTAATTAAACACACATATCAATAATAATGAAGAACATGATAAAATGTTCAACTCAAAAAGAAAAAAAAACTTTAAAATAATGAGCAACAAAAGGGATAATGAACTTGTACTACTTATTTCACTAATAGTTGATGTAGAAAAGGAATAACGTATTATATTCGAATCAAAAACCTACATAGGAGTTGTATTCGTACAAAACCGAAAGTTAAAAAAATTCCAAACATATATAAAAAAGAATATCTAAAACCAGCCATATATGCTATCTGATGATCTTTCCCTTTTCCCCCTTATCTTGTAGGACAACGCACATGAGGCTTTGCCGCCCTCTCCACCCCCACTTTTGAGTGCAATAACTCATCCCACGAGCCCCATAGGTACATATCTGTCTTTCGCTAACATAATTAAGCGTATACGTATATCAAACGATAATGATACTACAACGCTATCCTGTGAAATAATATCGTCAATTAATGCACATGTACGTGTATATGTACCTTAGATTGTATATACATACATATACACATATATATTAATCTTCATGGCCTGAAGTCACTGGCTGTCAAGAAGTTATCATCATCCTTCACATGGCTTTGGGATACATACAAATGTCCTCGTGAATCCTGGAAGTTTCTGAGTCTTCAAGAAGGGGACCGTTTTTGGTTCCTGCAAGCTCGATATCAATTTCTGCAACTATACACAGGGACAGGGTCTCTATAATGTATATCCACAGCTGTTTTCACGTAATCCATATAGAAGTTGACCCTTCGGTATGATTCTTTGCCAATCTTGGATATACATACGTGGTGGCTCCTAAATATTACCTAGATTGATCTTGGCCCATCAAGCCATCTCTCAAGAATTTGAATTTCTTATCATTATTCCATAATCTTTTTGATACTCAAATATATATTATTTTAAAGCGCATATATGTTGAAATTTTTTCCTACTTTGATGAAAAGAAAGCACGATTATTACTTGCTGTAGCAACTTAAATCCGAGTCATTTAGGAAGATGAGAACGTTAGAATGTATCTTTTTATCTTTTCCTCCTTTTCGGTTTTATCATTTTTTATATATAATCTTTCTATCTTTTTCTACACCCTAACTAATGCAAGGTTCTGCGGTACAAAGCACTATGCAGGTCGCGAAGGAGTTAATCCCTGACGTTCACCGGCGGTTCCTGCAGTAAAAACAGTCCCCTTTAGCAACCCATGTGGTGCAGTTAAGTATTTGCATTAACTTCACAACAGTTATATGTACTGGACTTAAGACTCCGGAGGCTGTTCCCGGAAAGACATTCCTAAGATTATTTATTTATTCATTCATTTGATTTTTCATTCGCTTAGCTGTGTCATTGCCAAAGCGATGGGAAATTGGACCGTTGTCTCAAACTAATAGAAGTGAAAGATAAGGTAGCATGTTTGGGTTAGGACGGAATTTAATCAACTAAACTGCCTATGCATGCACCAATAGCCCCTGATCATATTGGTGCATGATTTTAAAACTAGCAGCTATCGTATAACGTGCTTACACCACCCATTTATGGATAACAAATAGACATGTAGAAGATACTGACATCTTTATGGAAGATTCACGTGTATGACAACTTATCGTGTTGGAGAACTGAGATATTATGATAAAAGGGAAGAAACATCTATGTATTAATTAAAAATTTAATACTAAACAATTTGAAAAGCAAAAGACATATACCTTAGTTTGGTAAATGACTTACCAACTATTTTTTAGTGGATTGAAAGATTTTAGTTATTTGACCATGTTAAACTACTAATAATTATGTTTAATAATCAGCTAATTGAGTTGGTGGATTGAACTCAATCTGTTGATTTTGAAAACGCTACTATAAGGAGCATTTTCTTCTGGTGGCTAAGAAATTAAGGAACTAAAAGACTATTATATCCAAAAGAATTACTCAAGGAGATAGAGATCAAGATAGAGATATAAATTTTAAAAAAATTAGTCATTAGATTAAAATTTTAAAATATTTAATATTAAATAAAAATTTTCAAAAAATTAAATACTTTTTAATTTGTTATCTTTAATTATATTACATTAATTACTTTTGTATAGACCCGATATTTAGGTCCCTTTTTATATCAATATTTAGTATATAATATTATTATCACTTATATATTGTCTTTAATTCAATTCAATTCAATCTAAAATTAATAAGTCGAATTTAAATTAATTATTTTTATTTAATTTTAAATTTTAAGAGATTAATATAAACATTTTTTCAAAATAATTTTATTTCAATTTAATATATTAAAATATATTTTCAATTTTTAAAATTAAAATAGAAAAAAAATATTTCCTCAAATTAAAAATTAAATTGATATCCATTTTATAGACCTAATTTCATATTAAGCTTGTCGGTGTTACATTTGAGGAAAAACTCTTGGTGTGATCCGACTGAGCTCATTTTCAAGCTTATTTTTAATGACATTTTTGTGATCTCTCAAGTTCTTTAGTTAGCCTTTCAGTGTCCTTAAAACTCGATAGAAGATATTGAAAAAAATAATGGTGTTATTACTCTATCTAAATTCTTATAAAAATATTTAAAGAAATACTAAGATATAAACATCTAATATTAAATAGTTAATTTTATCAAACATTTTTAAATAAATATTGATGTTATCTATTGGTCAAATCAACTATATTAATCTGCTGTTAGTTAAACCGCTAATATAATCAACTAATAAGTAATACAATCTGTTAATTGTCAAACAAAGTCATCTGCTTTTTCTATAATTTAATTTTTTAATCTAGTAATCTTTAAAATTTTGAAGTAGACTATAAATTTAAGTTGAATTTAGTTATATTAGTTTAAGTTTAACAGTTAAGTTAGATGTAAGCAATATCTGATTGATCTATACTTTATATTTATACCACATATATTTCATAGTTATTTTTTAATTGAAGTCTAAGATAAAGGAATTTTTAAAAAATTACAAATTACAAATTTTTTTTTTAGAATTCTAAAAAATAAGAAAATTTTCAAAAAAAAATTTAAACTATAAAGAAGCTTCATGCCTTTTACCCCAAATTTGGAAGATTTAAGGGAAATTTGTCAACTTTATTTTAATTTTTTCAAATTAATATTATTCTAATAATTATTTTAACTTGACAATTATGTCATTTGTAGGACTTATCGTTTTTTATTCAAATATAGGACTTTTCATCCACTCACTTTGGAAGAAATTTTTTTATAATTAGGTCCAAATTTTTATTTGATAAATTTAATAGAAAATATAATTTATTTTTAGTTATATATCTATTTTCAAAATTAAATATACAATTTTAGACCATAGAAAATTTAAAAAATAATTAAATAGTAAAAGATTCTAAAATGCAAACTTCTATTTATTAATTTTCAAATTCATTTTTAATTATATTTAAATTATACATATATAGAAAAAACGAAATGATCAAATTTTGAGAGTGATTGAGTTGAAGTCTATATACTTTCGTGAAATCAGTTTTAGGTGGACTATATATATATATATATCATTGATTGATTATATGGAGACATAAAATACTAAGATGTTTTGGGTTTTGCATTTACCTAAGGTTGGTAGCGATTAATGTTAAAAGTTTTAACAAATGAATGCTAATTTTTTACATTTACCATGTTGAACTGATATCTCTCTGTATATGAATGGAATTATGCTTGAGCACCTTCGATTACTATTGCTTTTGGCATTTGCAATGATTTGGGAGTCCTAAGCAGATGGTCCTCGTATAAAGCTTTTTTCTTCTTTGCTCCATGCGTGCTAACTTTTTTGTTCGATCTAGGCTCTTGTAATTTAATTTACTCTTTTGATTAGGCTACAAATTGTGATCTGCTAATAATTAGTGTAACCACAAAATTTCTTTAGAATGTGGAAACAGACAGAAATATTCTCCAAAATATTGGGATGACATACAATTTAGTTCTGATTTGATTTAAAATTGAGTCCAGAACATGTTAGAATGGCGAGGAATGAGTGTGTCACCCATTACAATATAACACAAGGAAACGTGCAAGTTCAGCGCATTATTTAAAACAGAATAAAGTAATTAATAGTGGGTGGAGCCATTCCACAAAAAGTATCCCAAGAGACGAACGTATGTATATGTCACAAACCGATTTTCCCTCCCTAGCTACCCCATCCTGAGCAAATTGAAGTAGCTAGCTAGTTGGCATAATAATTGCCATGTTCTTGTTATAGCTATAACCTTTACCAATTTAATTCCTTAAAATTTCAACTATGACCAATGATGAAAATTCCCATTGGGTGTTTGGAGAATAGATTAATAAAAAGTTGTTCCCATGGTCATCACTTACAATATACACGATCACTTAATCGATTTAAATCTGGTCAACTTGTTCCCATGGGTCATCACTTACAATATACACCATCACATCACCCACGATAAGTTTCACAAAACCAGGTTGGACTGACATTATTTGTCATCTATGATCTAACCCTCACTCATGTGCACCCATTTCCCATTTCCATTCTCTTTTCCACTTCAATCACACCGGCCGTCTGCCTCTACTGAACATGGATTCAAAGCTATTCTCTGTTTGTATACACAGCTGGATCTTTCAAACTCTTACACTATACTTTCATCAACATTACAAACTCCATTATTTATATTTGATAACGATATGGTTGTAGTTTTACGCTCATTCCATTCGTAGACTTGTTATATCATTTCTATTATTTACTATATCTATATTCTAATTAACTTTTATAGATATAAAATAAATGTAATATTATAGGTTACGGGCAGTGTGCACCTTTCTTGTATAAGCCAATGATTAACAAAATGGGTTGGAGTTTATAAAAGTTACAGAGGTTTTTATAGCTAATTATTTATAAATTTTGGAATAATCGGTAGATTTGTTTTTTAATTATAAAGTCACAATTTCAAATCACAAAAATAGTTTTTTTTATAAAAATATAAAAAAGACTATAAATATTATGACTCTTCTCAAACTTTTGCAAAGCGAAAATTTTTATGTACTTGTTTTGTAAAAAATATCTTTTTCTAATAATAATTTTATTTTTTTTCTTGTTTCAAATTCTTATAATTAAATAAATATAACTGCTTCTAATTCTTCCAACATAATGGACGACCTATTAAGGATAGATAAGATGACGTGGAAAAAATAATACGTAATTTTCCAAATTTAGAGTGATAAATCCACAAGAAAGATGACGTGGCAGAATAATCAGGACACGTGTAGGCGGAGTAAGTGGTGCGGATTCGGGGATTACGAGGACAGATTATACGGTTGAAGTGAGAGTGAGCGGCTGGCGTGAGCGTGCGAGAGAGCTGTCAGACACGGGCGTAGGTCCTTAAATTACTCAGGGCACTAGTGGTCCCACACATTTCACTAAACGACAAAATTTACTCCATATACAAAATAACCAACGTTACATAAATAATTAATAACAAAATGAAAAAATGAATTTCAATATTTTTTTAAAAATAGAAAGTCCTGAAAGCATTGGCTCGGCTCACATGGCCTCGTCCTATAATTATAACTACTACTACAACCCCCATACCACAGACAAAAACCATAACCATAACAAAGGCTCACAGAGACTCTCCTCCGTTGTACTCACTTCTCATTTTCTCTGTGAAATAACCCCTAATCTCTGTTAGTATCTGCTTCTTTCTCCATTTCAAGCACTGCCCATTTTGTTTTCTTGGTTTTTGAGGAGGTTTAGCAAATGGGGTTTGATAAGTTCAGAGGCTTTGACAAGTTGAAATGGAGAAGAAGGCGTAGAAGAGCAGGAAGGAGACCTGGGACGATGTCGCCCACCGTTCAAATGAAGGTGAAGAAGCTTCAAAGGCTAATCCCTGGAGGACAAGGATTGCAACCGGATCGACTTTTCTTGAGGACGGCGGATTATATCTTGCATTTAAGGTTGCAAGTTAATGTTTTGCAAGCTCTTTCCAAGATTTACAGTACACCATGAAACCAGAAAGATTCTGGATAAGTTCTCTATATATATGGACTTATTAACTATTAAGGTTTCTGTAATATCAATATTATTTGGTTTTAATGCATATTTCTTATATATGCACCTGTTTAATGTGTCTTCGCTACTGAATATACCGATTGTTATTACACTGAATTAATTAATCATATGTTTTATCACATTATATATATATATATATCATGTTTAATTAGTCCTCCTACAGACAATGCATTAGTTTTAAGCGTTAATTAAAGAGATTTGACGTCCCTTCTGCTCTTTTCATCGTCTTCAATGTTGGGATAATACCACATTTTCTTCTTTGCCTACGTATTCAAAGCGAGTATAAGGTTTTAAAGTTGGAGTTCTAGTGCTCTTGGTACGTATCATCACTCAGGGATTTCTCCTTTAGCCTCCCTCTTTAAATGCATACTTTGAAGAGCCCTTTGTCTTGCTCTTTTTTTGCGTTTTGAAAGCTTAAAATCAAACCCATCCTTCTTCTTATTCTTCTTCTTCTTCACGGTGTGCCTGGCTTTGGAGTATCCATTTTCGTCATATAGTTAGGAGTAAACATCAAGCACAAAAAGACACACACATATGGAACCTTCAAAATCACAGCTGCTGATAGTAAAGATTTCAATATGCTTCAAATAAATTGTTGTAGACTGGGACTTGGGACGAGAGAAAACTGAAGATCTTGTACATTTTGGTCGCGAGAAGGGATGAATGGAACAAATGGTGGGGATGGGATATAGAGGGAGAAATATCAGGCATTAGAGAACATTATTATATGACGAGTCCTGCATGTCTTGTCTCACATTTGTCTCTTAAGAGCTAGTTTCATTACTGCCAACGGAATGATTCTGAAAATTTGCAACTTCAAAAACAAAGAGGCGCATGCAGATGATACTTTAATTAACATATAACATTATATCTGACAGGTCGAGCTGCTACTTAAATGGTTTAAGCTTTAAAGCTCGCAGCTTTGCATTAAGAGTCATAGAGCTCAATTCAATATCTGACTTCAATAAAAGAGAATGACAAATGAAAAAGAAAGGTAGTTAAACAAATGTAGGCTCGAAGCTGTACTCCGTGTAGATGTAGTTACTTCTGTTTTTTGTTTTCAAGAAGGGAAAGCCGAAAAAGCTAGTGAACTGGATATTAAACTAGAAATTTTCTGGTATTCTTAGAATGTAGACGTATTCAGATGCTATAGATTGAGGTTGACATGTAGCTGTTTATAAATTTAACCTGAACAGTTTTCTTCAATACGGATATTTTGGAAGCTGCATATCTAGAGATAGAGAGAGCAAATGGAAAGCAATGTTATTTTAGAGAATCGATTCGTAACTGCAAGTAGTGCCTTGTGTTGAAAGAACAAGGAAACCATTCAGAGAGCTGTGACAATGGTCAGCAGGATCGTCGGTAGGAGCAATTTATTAGAGCTCTTTTCAGTTGCCAACTGATGAGTTCTATGGACCCACTTCATATGAGGCTCTCAAGAAACCTTGATCACGAGGGCACTTGTTCTCTTTTGAATTCTACTGCTATAAATGGTAACACTAAGGACGTGGCAGCATGTAACTGGGCTTGGAGGCGCAGCCTGATTTTATAAAATCAATTTGTGTCAACAAAGATTATCTATGATTAACACAAGGGGTGTGGTTGAGTAATAGGGACTCATTCATCCTTAACCAAAAGTCAGAAGTTCGATTCTTGTCTTTGGGTACGGAGCAGCCTTAAATTCTTGGACCAGTTGTCCCACCCTGTGAGGTGCCTACAAGCTAACAAAGGGACTAGTCACTGGGTCCGCCGGTGGGTACCATGGTCTAAGACGCAAAAAAAAAGAAGATGATCTATGATTAATAAAAACATATTCTATAATCATGTCATTGCAACTTAATTACCAACTGAAAATATATGTTGATAATTAAGGAGTCCTAATTGAGCGAATCTTCAAGAAATTTAAATCCATGCAGTTTTTCCAAAAATGAAATTCTAATTAATGCCACTCTTTTTAACTTTATTTTACAACCATATAACCCCATTGTTAATTGGCATTAAACCCTAAATCAAATTTTCAAAAGGATTCCTTGTAACTGATATCCATGTAATGGGAACTAAACTCTGGTTGAAACACGACTTTCCAAATATTGCAATGCGAAGTGCATGCAAACGACAAATCAAAATGAACACAGACTAATCCTAAATATTGCAAACAAAGAGTCTTATCAAACATTAAATCAGACCACCTGTGCATGGGACAAGAAATCCTCGATGACCACATAAGCCCGAGGAATCTTGTGGCTTTGTACATGGAATAAGGAAAATTGAAAAAGTTGGTGCAAATTTGGAAGCAAAGAACGTGGAAGCAGTGGCCTACTATCTTTTCTAGCTTTCTCTGACAACCATACATGGCTGTACCAACAAATTCATGTGTTACCAACAGGTAACATGCATTTCCCAGTGGGTTCAGGATCAAGGACCTAGGGGTCGTTTCCTAATCAATCACTTTGTCGCTTATTTATGTCACGAGTTGACATTGTTCTTCGATCGTTTCATAGATGGCCTCGTGCAATTGCTCAACCTAGCCCCGAATCCTTATTTCCATATATATCACAAGTGGTAGATCAGCTGATGGATGGTAGTGTAATGTTGTTTCCCATTGTCTTTTTCTTCTGGGCCACAAATTGTTTACTTTGGAGCTAGATCTCTGGATTTAAGGAGTAAATGATCTTGTAGATCCTGATGTTCACATGAATTTGTTCAAGTAGGTTAGAATAGGTACTAGAACAAGAAAATTTACGTTTCATGGGCCTTTATCAGGTAAATGAGTATTTTGCTAGTCATTAAAGAGCTTTAACCGAAGATTAGCAAGACTAAGGCACAAGGAATGCACGCTGAATAAACCAAAGTAACTACATTAGGTAGAATTAAGTGAGTTCAATTTTCAATTAGCTGTGATAGACTGTTGGTACATTGAATAACTTGATTATGACGAAATGGATTAATCATAAGCATGTTTGGATAGACTATATACTAAAAATGTACTTAAGGAACATATCATATGCTGAGGGATTAGGCCATGACGTGCATTAATTGGCTATACATAAATTGCCTCGAAACTTAACTAAGAATCATCTTTGGATGGAGATCATAGGTGAAGTGACAAAATCAATGGCTTAAAGTAAGAAAAAAGTGAGATGACATGACAAAGAATATGGACGAGAAGGTTAATCTGTCAAATTTAATTTTTAACGTGTGTTCTTAGTAGTGAATTTAGTTGTTTAATGTGTTAATCACCTATTAAAATAATGCCTAAGTGGTTGGAAATATCAACCAACAATTTAGTGTATTTGGTGGCATTTGTTTACTCTCTTGAATTATGAACCATCAACTTTCTAAATGTTTATAAATAATTTATTTGAGCAAGACTTTTAAGAGAGAGAGAGAGTAATAGCTATTGTAACTTTGTAAATATTGTGAGAATTAATAAAGGTTATCATTTTTGTTTTATCTTGGGTGAATTGTTTCTCTTTTGTTGTTTATTTTGTTTTGAAGTTAAACAAAATTGTTTTCTTTAATCTTTTGTGTGAAAACTTCTAAATACGAAGCAATTGGTAGCGGTATGTTGAATTGAGTTAACTTAATTGTCTTACAAAGACTTTAGTCCACCTTAGTGTGAATGCAGTGTTCTTAGCAAAGTCTTTATAACAATCGATATTGAGGCATTGTTGTGTTTAAATGATAAGAGACAATAACCTAAGTGAGTTTGTTGCTCAAGTGGAGATGCTCATCACATTTATGCCTACAGATGAAGAAGAAGTTATTTTTTACCTATTTTAGTTTGAAGTCTTGGAGACAAAATTTCAAATCTTGAAAGATCAAATAAGGAACTTTATGAAGGCATGGGAGGATGCTATCTTTGAGATTACAATCATCAAATATTTTGTTGCAAATCAAGATGCTGGACAAACTCAAAACACTTTGCTTAAGGTGCAGGAGCTAAAGTTTTTTTAGGGCATTCAAAATACTAAGGAGTTTGAGAACTCTTATAAATAACGTTGTCACTGCTAAGGTGCTCAACGTGAAGAAGGTTAACATCAATGCAATATACCTAAATAGTGTTGCTAAGCTTTGGTAGAGAATATATAAGAACCTCTATCAAAATTGGTATTGGTTGATCTCATATCTATATATGAGATAAAAAGGAATTAAAGGATCAATTCCTTCTAAATAATATTTCAGAGCTTGCTAGATATACCTCGAAGTAGTTAAAGCAAGATGAATCGAAGGGGGAATATATTGGACCCCGAATTTTTTTATATTTATATTTATTATTGATTTATTTGTTTTATTATTTTAGAGTTGAGCCATTAAATTAGCAAGTATGTATAGTATATTGAAATGAGAAATTAGAATGAAATGTTAGAATTAAGTTAGCTTTAAGAGTTAAGTGAATTAAAGGAGTAGAGCCATAAAAGACAAAAGAAGGGTAAAATTGGGAGAATAAGGCTCAGGAGGGGCATAATTTGAAGAAGAAGCTAAATTTGTATCCTGAATTAAGAAGGAAAGAAGAGAATCGTGGAAGTGAGAAGAGAAGAGTGAAAAACATGAAATAGAGAGAAGAAGGAAGATCGTAGGAAACTTGGAAGGAAGAAGAGAAAAGAAGAAAAAGAAGAGGAAATTAACTTGTTGGAGGTAAGTTTTCATCTTTCTTCTTGCTAGGTTCAAAAAGGGTTTAAATAGAAGCTAGGGTTTGTGTTGGGAATGAAGGAAGAAAGAAGAGGAAGATGAAACCAAATTGATTTTGGATTTCTAAGCTAGG
>JANKOD010000003.1:9478438-9489732 GCA_026284645.1 Erythroxylum acuminatum | reverse complement strand
TGGTTCTTCTTCTTCTAAGAAAATCTCCTCCAAACATTTCTTCTCCTTTCCCACCAAAGGATTTTGTTAACCTAGTTTTCCTTGAAGAACAAGAGGTAAATCAAATTGGTTGAGGATACAACAACAAGGAGAAGATAGATTGCTAAAGAAAAAGATTCAAAAGCAAAGGATTTGGATACAAGAAGAAGGAGAGGATAGCGTAGCGAGGATTTAAAGTTGTAGCAAAGGAGTCGGTAATACTCTTCATCTTGTTTATCTTTTTATTATCCTTATACCATATCATGTATGGATTGGCATGATGATTTGGATTTGTTGCTTTCGCTGTGAAAATGATTTCTTAAATGTTTTTAAATCTACCGTTTCTCCAAATATAACATGTTTTCTTTTTCCGATCCAACATTATCACCTACCAATATCATCTCCAAATATACTCTTCAAATAATGCCTCTGTGCCTACAAAGAGTCACTTATTACACTGGGGTTTTAACCAAATCCCATAAACATGATTTTAGGTATGGATTTTTCTAATTTCCATTTTGTTCGATTTTCAAATGAGTCCAAAGGAAAAACCGAAGAGAAGACAGGAAAAGTAATACCATTAATAAGTAAACATTAAACAAAAAATCAAAGATCATTATCCAAATTTATATTAGGATTCATATGCCATTTCCATTAAGTGCAAGCACAATACTAAACTTAACAGAAAAGAGAGGAAAACAAAAAGAACGAATCAAGAAAGGAAGACAAACAACGTGAGACAGAGTTTGGAAACTCTGAAACCACAGCACTTGACAGCGACGGTGGCCACTAGAAAGAGGGACCAGACAGAGGTAGTGCGACGGACGTTTAACCGTGGGAGAGAGAGAAAGAGAAGAGAGTAATAGGGTGGGAGAGGGAGAAACAGAAGAGAGTAACAGGGTAGCGAGCTTGATTCATCGATTGGGTTTTGAATACCAAAACCCCATCGTTTTTGGCAAATAAATCCACAGTCTACATTTAAATCTACCAATGGAAGGATTATTCCGTCAGTAAATCACAGATAGAATCCAGTTTCATCGATACATCCCAATTCGACTACGTTTTATTAAATACGTTACAGTCGAAGCAAACGACGACGTTTAACTTTCAACTTTACCGATGGTATACACTTCTATCGGTAAAAGGCGATGCTTTTTTGCGCGCCTCCTTTACCGACGGTGGTTCCTATTCCATCGCTATATTTCATCGCAAAAATCAGTGAGATAATGTCCCATCCAAATTTACTGACGGAAATTGATTTTTTGTTGGTAATTATCAATGGTATTGTTTCCATCGGTAATTTTCTTATAATGTTACCGACGGGCATTTTATACCGTTGCTAAAGTTCGTCGTAAATTTTTTTGGGATGATTTTCCTCCATATTTAGCGACAGATATTAGTACCGTCACTAAATGAAAATTTTCCCATCAATGTTACCTACAGAAATTGCTTTTTCGTTGGTAATTTCCCACAGTTTCGTTTCTATCAGTAATTTCTCGCCACTAATTCCTGCTTTTCTTGTAGTGTAGATCAATGAAAAGGAACTCATGACCATACTTGATATTAGTGTCACTAATTCCTCTATGGTAGAATGAATGGTGTGAAGATGGATTTTAAGTTAAGAAAAATTCTAATGAAGATGAAAACTCCCATTATGATTCTTCTATTCTTTTTTTTTTAAATCAAGATAAAGTTCTAAACTTGTGTGGACTATTAGACTTTAAACAAGGCAATAATTAAGAACAAATATCTTGTAACTTAGTTTAAGAATTGATAAACAAATTATTGAGGGTTACAATGTTCACAAAATTAGACTTAAGAAGTAGGTATTTACAAGTGTGGATTACCAAAGGAGATGAACAGAAAATAACATATATGACTATGGTTCCTATAAGTTCTTATTCATGTTGTTTAATTTAACAAATCCTCCAATTTTTTTCTATATATTAATGAATGATATGGTGTATGACTTCCATAATAATTTTTTATGGTATACTTATATGATATTGTGGTGTATAACACTAATATGACAAGTTATGTATAACGCTTGAGACAAGTGTTTGAACAGTTGGAAAAAAATATAAGCCCTTTATGAAGATAAAAAACTGTGAGTTTGCTAAACCTAAGATTAATACTTTGGGAAACTATTTGAGTAAGGACTAGCTGTGAATGGATCTAAAAAAAAGATATAGGCTATTATTGATTGGAAGGTTTGTATAATAGTGTGGGAACTTTTAGCTTTATAGGTTTTAGAAATGAATATTGCTGATTTATTGTGGGATACTTAAAGAAACATGCTTGTCCTACTTATTAAAGGAGAAGCAAGTGTGGTAGTAGTCAGAGTCATGCCAAAAGGCTTTTGAAAAATTAAAGATAGACATTTCAATTAAACATATCCCAAGATTGGCAAATTTCAATCTTCAATTTAAAGTGAAAATTGATACTTTTTACAAAGTGATTGGCAATGTCTTGGTGCAAAAAGGTGAATATATAACCTTTAAGAGTCAAAACTAAAAAATGTTAAGCAACGATAAATGGAAATGTTGGTAGTAGTACATTATCTTGATGCTTGATGAGTTTACCTATTAAGATTCAAGTTTGTGGTCTGTATAAATAATATTGGTAACACTTCTTTTAAGATCTAAAAGAAGTTATCTATAAAGTAAGCATAATGATAAGGATTTCTTGTTGAATATGACTTTTTGTGTGAGTTTAAGGCAAAAAGATACAACAAAGTGGTTGATGAATTAAGTAGAAAGGAAGTCTTTGTAACTTTGAATATTATCACTCGAGTATAGTTAGATTTATTGGGGAAAATCATAGCAATGATGCCTTTATATGACACCTATAGTAAGATAGTTTAATAAGTGAAAGATGATGTTATACAAAGATTTTGGTTTAATGATGATAGGTCGTTGATCCAAAAGAAAGTAGCTAACTGTATATGTCAATTTTTAGTATCTAGCAGAGGCAACTTTTAAAGGAGTTGCATAACTTATAATGGGTTGGACAATTATTTCTCATTCATATTATTATTTAAAGACTGAAGATGGTATAAAGTATATGTCAAACTTGTTTAATTTATTAGATGGAAGGAAAAAAAAAGCAAGAAAATTGCAAGCTTTTCCCCTTCCTAATAGGTTGTGGATATTGGTCTCAACAAATTTTTAAAAGTTGATAACAGAACTTCCATTATGGTGGTGGTTGCTTGATTTTTTAAGTATATTATATTTGTACTTACATCATCTTTATGTTCCTCCAATGTTGTAGTAGAATTATTTTATTAAAGTATGGTGAAGCACTTTAGAGTTTTAAAAAAAACATAGTTAACGATTGAGATACCCAATTTTGGACATCTTTTTTTTAATATAATAGGCTTAATCTCAAGTTTTCCACTATAAATCACACATAAATTAATGAACAAATGGAGAGGATAACTGGCTTATTAGAGGATTATTTGTGACATTATATAAGTGTAAGTCAATAAAGTCATTTAATTTACCTAATACTATCCAATTTATACTTCGCACAAATCTTTGACTATAGGATAATAGCCTCTCACTCTCCTAGGGATCACTTTAAAAAATTTAGGTATAAAATACCTAATTAATTATCAATTTACAAGAAAAAATAGTAGTTACTTGATAACATAAGGAATAATCTCCAAACAAAGCTTCCAAATATGTAAATCAAAGATAGATGCCTCTTGAGTTCGGCATATGGGATAAATTCTTACTAAAATTTGCTCGTCATATAGATAAGAAGACTAGTAGTAAGCAAAAGCATCAGGATTTCTTGTCGAAGTATGATATACCATTTAGAATACTTGGTAAAGTTGGGAACATGACATATATATTGAAGTTACTTGAAAGGCTAAATATATACCCAAATTTTCATGTTAGCTTTCTTAAATCTTAACTTAAGGCTACAATATGTTCTAGTAAGATCTAAGTGAAAAGAGCTTTACATATTGCGAGGAAATAATTTAACAAATAAGTAAAGAAGATTCTTGATTATCAAACTGTTAAAAAAATCAGGAAGAGTATATTGGATTAAGTTTGAAAATTTGTTCTAATACTTTAAGCTTCAGATTATTAGGAATTCATATTATTTTAACTTAAATTTGAATGTTTTTGTTAATATATATAAAATATAGAGATTCAGTTCCTTGACTTTTATGATGTAACCTCTCTATATAAAGAGAGCTTTCTCCATTGAATAAAAATGATATTGATTGGTTGCTAACTATATCCTAATTCTATATGGTATCAGAGCTAAAGTTTAGATCATCTCTTCTCGTTTGGAAGTAGTCTGCCTTGTTGCTCAAATTAAACCCAATACGACTATTCTACCTACTGTTCGTAGCCATTCATTCTAAATGCTTTAATAGCAAACTTGATGAAGCTAATTATTTCAATTAGTTATAATTTGTTTTAATTGTGATTAAAGGAAAAGGGACGATTGGCTATCTCATTAGGATAATTAAGGCCTCTGCTAAAATTGAGGCCTATTATTCAATTTTGGAGGTTGAAAATTCAATGGTGATGTCATTGCTAGTAAATTCCATGGACAAAAAAATTGGGCATAACTTTTGAAAGTCGAAGTGAGATACAGATTCATATGTGAGAAACTCTTTCCAATTTGAGCATACTGGTAAGGTAGTCTTGTGAGTGACGTTCCTCATGTCTTTTGTGTATTTTGAGATTACATACAGTTAATCTCTTGTATTGTATATTCCCTTTAATTCTTTATAAAATTTACTAATTTATCAAAAAAAAACTCTTTCCAATTATTTGATTTGAAATCAACTTTGAAATATAAAAAATGATTATTAGGTAATAAATACTATTACATGCTAATCAATTTATGGAAAGAACTAGATATATATAAAAAAGCAATATAGGTTTGTTTGGAAAATAGTAGAAAATACTAGAAAAATCTTGAAAAAGAAAGGGTATTTGATTTGTTATATGGATTAAATAAGGAAATTGATAAGGTAAGAGATCAAATTCTTTGCAATAAACCACTTCCTGGAATTAAAGAAACTTTTGCACAAGTACAAATGGAAGAAAGTATAAAAAAGAGTCATAATGGGGCCAAAATCATATGACTAGCACCCTCTATTTTTAAAAAAATTATATTCCTTGTCTAAGAATATTTAAAATTGAATTGTTAATGGATCTTTATCTATAATTACTAGAAAAGATAAATTCCTTTATAAAAAATATTACACTACAATCTATTTTACATATGCCATTTATTAAATGCAACTTGGTTTCAATTAGTGAATTAAACAAAACATTTGAATTTTGTTCCTAAATTATACTTTTCTTGATGTGACTTCAATATTTGCTAGCGAGGAAGACAATTAATAATGCTACAAAGTGTGGTGGACTATACTACCTTGATGATTAAGATAATTGAATAAACAAAGAAGCTCACACTCTTAGTAATTAATCTTTTTTTCTATTTTAAATAAAGTTATGTTACAGAGTAATAGTATTATGCTAGATGTTTTATAATGGGGCTAGATAGTATATAACCCTTAAAAATGATCATACTGGACTAAGTTGGATTTTCCTATTAAAAGAAAAATCTAAAACATCATCTTTTCAAAGTATTCCACAAAATGATACAAACCCAATTTAAATATTTCAACTCAATCAATCGACATTCTTTAAAAGAAAATGGGAATCCTTTATACAAATTTATGTGTCAGCACTTCTTAATGAATTGGAATTGCATAATGTAAAAATAGACATATCAAGAAGTTGCCAGAGCTATAATTTTCACTACCAATATTAAAAAAGAATTATTTACCAAAAAAAATATTAAAAATAATTAAGGAGAAGTTATATTCATAACAATAACTACATTACAATGTGTTAAATTTCCAAACTCCAATAGAAATCCTTAAAAAAACTCACATTAAAACACAAGTTTTCAACTTCTTACCCATGAAAGTTTTTAGACTTACCATATTTATTCATATAATAACCAATCTTAGCAAACTTGATCCTTAAGTACATAAATGCATCTTTCTAAGATATTCATTAAGTTAGAAAGGTTACAAATGTTATTTACAAAGTCTAGGAAATTTGTTTGCTACATTTAAGGTGACCATCTTTGAAGATAGACTATATTACCCAAAGAATAATCTTCAAGGGGAGATAACTATTCAAGATTACCTTTAGGACTACAACATTCCTCTTATTCCTACTTCCGTTAATTTCTCCACTAAGCTTATCTTAAAATCTTTTAAAACCCTAAAACTATTATGTCATTACATGAAGAATTAGAAACAAGGGGAGATCCACTTAAGTTAGATAAAAAATATTAAGCTACATGTTTATTTAATGAGAATTTTTGAAAGGTAAGACGATTAGACTATGGCATTCCAATCACACTGCTAAGGACTCGATCTTTAAACAAATCCTATTAAGGTCAAAACTGTTTTTACATTATTGATCAATATTACAAAATATCTACATAGAGCTATAAATAACCCATATTTTCCAATTGCCTTTAAAAAATGGTTAAGAATATGCAACACGCATCCAATTATTATCCTTTGGTCTTATGAAAAGTTCTCATCAATTTCTTGTACTCTAGATGTCAAGATTCTCAATGGTTAATTATTAATTAGCATCATAGAAGTGGTACAAGATTCCAAATAAAAAGTTGTGATTCTATAAGAAATGAGAGCCTTAGAAAAAAAATCAAACTTGTAAAATTACAAAACTATCAAAAGGAAAGAATCTTATTAGCTACATATGTGTTTTTAATATTATCTAATGGAGGATTAGATAAAGAAGTTTATATAAGATAATTAATGAAAGTTATAGGAAGAATAATATATATAGATTAAACAAATCACTTTATAAGTTAAATCAATCCCGAGAGTATTGTTTCTATTAAGAAGCACATGTATACCCAAAGGTCGACAATCTCTCACTCTTCTATAAACATTCATCATATAATAAGGTAGTCACATTGATTATATATGTCGATGATAATATGCTAACCAAAAATGATATGAGAGAGCTGGATAAGTAAAAAGAAGTGTTGAGGATGGAATTTGATATAAAAAACATTGGTCAATTAAGATATTTTCTAGAAATGGAGATGACATGAACTAACAATTTCTTAAAAAAAAGTTTATCTTGGGTTTATTAAAGGAAACAAGAATGTTAGTTGCAAAGGGAACTTATGAGTGCTTGGGGGGGAAATTAATTAACTTAACTTATACTAGACTAGATATAGCCTTTGTAATTAATCTAGTGAGCTAGTACATGTATTGCCTCTATTAAGAACATCTTGATGCAGTTTATTGCATTCTAAGATATTATAAAACCAAATCATACTAAGGGTTTATACTTTAGAATAACAAGTAACGAAGTTATAGATGTGTATATAAATATAGATTAACCTAGTTTAGTCAATGATAAGAAGTCAAACTTTGGGTATTGTACCTAGTGCAGGGAAAGTTAGTCATTTAAAAGACCAAGAAGCAATGATTATAGAAATACGTAGCATGGAAGCAAATTTTTTTATCTTTAGTAAATGGAACACGTGAATTAATTTGGTTTAAAAAAAAGGTATTGGAAGAACTAAAAGTAACTATTTTTAAACTAATGAAGTTATATTGTAATAATAAAGTAGCTCTTAATATTGTTCATAATCTAGTCCATTATGATAGAATAAATCATATGAAGGTTTATAAGAATTGTTTCAAAAAAATTTTGAAAAGAGGCTGATTTACATAACATATGTACTTATAACACAACAAGTAGTTAATTTCCTTACTAAAGGACTATTCATGCAAAATTTTGATATACTAATTAACAAAATGGGTATAGTCAATTTATACTAACCAACTTGAGGGAGATTGTTAGAAAATAAGACAAAAAAAATTAAGAAGAATTTATTGGAAGGAAGATTATCAAGAAAAATATATTGGATTGAATTTGGAAATCTGCTCTAATACTTTAAGTTTCAGATTTGGAAAAATAGTTTTTTAATTTAAATTTGAATGGTCATGTTAATATCTCTAAAATATAGAGATTTAGGTTCCTAGTTTTTAGGATATAACCTCTCTATATAAATAGAAGTTTCTTTGTAGAATAAAAGCAACCGTGATTGATTACTAATTATGACCTAATTCCACACGAACTATAGGGCAAGAAAAATCAAATAACTAAGTGATTGGTTTAGTAGAAGAACAATCCTATCTTAAAAGCGAATTGGTAGAAAGATATAAATTTTTTAAATTTAAAGATCAAGTTAATGATTAACATTAATTTATTCTCAGAAAATCCATCTAGTGGGGGTAGTTTAGTGGCCCCTTAACAGATGTAGGATTAATTTGCTAGCCATGTAGGATTAATTTGCTAGCCATGTTCAAGGCCTAATGTGGTTGGTTACACCACGTGCAAATTGAATCAAAACTTGACTATCCACCATTATCATGAGTGATGGGACAAAGTTAGTATCTTGAAGTAAGGATGAAGTAGGGGTCATGAAAAAAAGCATATAAGATTAGAGTGAGCTCTGTTGACATACAAGTAAACTTAGTGGTTTAATGTGTTGTTAACTTATTACAGTCGTTGTTAAGTAGTTAAGGATGTCAACCACTGACTAAGTGTACTTAGTGATGTTTACTTACTTTTTTCTATTTGTTCCCATTAAATCTTCAAATACTTATAAATAATTAATTTGAGCAGGACTATCAATACAGAGAGAGTTGGACATATTGTACATTGTAATTATTGTGAGAGTTAACAAAATTTGATATTCATTATCTTTTGTTACATATTTTGTCTGGTAAGGTAAACAAACTTATTTTCTTAAACTTTTGTGGAAAACATTTCTAAATATGAGGAACTTAATCATACTGAGATAAGTTAATTTAACTTAATTATTGTACAAAAATTTTGGTGCACTTGATGCAAATTTAATGTTCTTATCCAAATTTTTGTAATAGCAAGGATGAAGCAAAACATAACAATTAGATCATTTGAAAAAATATATTTTTAAAAAAAGAAACTTGATTACAAAATGAGAATATTAAACAAAAAATGAAGAGATTACGAAACAATATACAAATAATATATGTGTTGATTTGCCTAATAATTTTTAGAATAGAAAATAACACAAGACATACCTTATGAAAAAATTTTAATGAAAAAAATTCCTACAAATGCTAGGCGTATAGAAATGAACAAAGAATTATAAACAAGAATTAAATGACTGGTTAAAGAAAAACCTAGTTTCCCCATCCATGTCTCATTAAAGTTGTGCTTCTTTTATGTTTAATATAAATTCTTAAAAAGAATGAGGATCCCTAAATTGGTAATAAATTATAAGCCTTTAAATAAAGCTTTACAATGCATTAGATATCCCATCCCAAATAAAAATTATTTAATCTAAAAATTACATAATGTTCATTTTTTTCAAATTTTGATATGAAATCAAGTTTCTGAAAATATAAATAGATCCTAAAGATAGATATAAAACTATATTTACTTTCCCTTTCAAACAATTTGAATGGACCTTAATATCCTTCGATCCAAAAAAAAGCTCCATTTAAATTCTAAGGAATAATGAATGACATTTTTTCACCATATTCTAAATTTTGTATAATATGCATAGATGATATCTTGGTGTTCTTTATTTCTCTATAATAATATCTCAAACACATTAAAACTTTTACCTATCTCGTTAAAAAAGGAATTGACAATAACAAAAAAAATAAAACTTAGTCTTTTCCAAGCAAAGATTAGGTTTCTAGGACAATATATAAAACAAGGAACAATTAACACCCATGGAAAGAACTTTTAGGTTTTACTAACAAACTTTTAATTAAATATTAAAAAACAATTACAAAGATTTATAGGAGGTCTAAATTATATTATAGATTTTAATCCTCACTTGAATAGACAATGTAAACCTTTACATAACATACTAAAAATATGAAGGTACATTTTGGCCTTAACATTAAGTCAAAATATAAGTTAGACCTTAATGTTTGACAACATACAAAAAAGAACTTAACATTTTAGAAGTATTTGAAATAGTCCTCCAATTGATGAAACTATCAAGGTTCCGTCAATTGCATTGATATGAACAATTTTTTATATTAAGAAGCCTATGCTAGCTATGTTAGTGGTTGATGTGGACCCTTAAAAATTAATCTTATATTATTTTGGGAATTTAGGATTTTAAAATCACAAAACCCTCAAATTTCTCTTCCTTAGCATGACTCTTCTCTTGCTCTCTATGACTCTTATCATTGTAGACATTGTAGCTTGTACCTTGAGCCTTATTTTGTTAATTTCTTCTAAAGCTTTTAAGCACTGATGAATATCAAGGATTCCTACTACTATTCGATCTACTCCATTATCTATGAACTACAAAAGAATAAGAAGCAAAAAGATAATATGTAAATGGTACTCAAGCTAGAATACTAAGAAATGATTTATACTTAAACACTTCCATATTAGTTTTGCAATGTGGCTAGAAGCATCAATCAACGAGTATATTGAAAAGAAAAATACAGTAAATGGCAGTTGGGATTAGAATAGCAATAACAACATCTCAGTAGAAGTCTCGTTGAGAAACAAGATCTAGGTAGGTTTAGAAGTATGTATTTATGTCCCTAACTGGTAGATAGGTTGTTTCTGATAAACCCACAGAAAAAGAAAAAAGAAAAAAACAAGGAGAACAAAAATTTTAAACTGTTTATAGGATAAAAATCAAAAATAAAATAAAAAGATATATAATAATAATGATGATTGTCGGATCCCGTTCTCGGAACCCAACTCTCTTGCTTGAAATCGTGAAACTTGAGCTTTCGCATTACTTCGAAGGGTTATAAATTTTTTTTTTCATTCATAATGCTCATTTGACATTAATCATACACTCTTAGTCTTATAGCATCCCGAATTCCGCTTACAAAATCTTTACTGGTGTGCCCATGTAACCTAATCATCATGCTTGAACTTATCACTCCGGTTTGCATACTGACTTTGGGAATCTTCCACTTAGTGTCTCAATTCTTCTTATTCATGTAAACATGACATTATGTCCGTTGCTTAATTTGATTCATAAATCACCTTAATCGGAACTTTACAGCTCAAGATACGCTCAAGACACTCAAGGGTATTCAAACCCTAATCAATTCGAACACGTATTGGCACCAATGTCATAACTTTCTCTACAAGCATCCAAATGCCTTCGTTCTTATGCCATTTTAAAGATAACATCAAGATCTACAA
>JANKOD010000003.1:9434785-9478338 GCA_026284645.1 Erythroxylum acuminatum | reverse complement strand
ATTATTATTATTATTATTATTATTATTATTATTATTATTATTATTATTATTATTATTATTATTAGTAGTATTATTATTATTATTATTATTATTATTATAAGAAGAAGAAGAAGAAGAAGAAGAAGAAGAATATGATAATAATAATAATGAAAGCAAAAAATACAAATACAAATAAAAATAGATATTGAGGATAATCATAATAAAAAATATATACGAAAATGTAAATATAAAAATAAAAACAAATCAAGGTAAGGAATAAAAATATAAAATAAGTATTAAACAAATACAAAATAAATAAATAAATATATAAACAAGAAAGAAGAGAAAGAAATATATAAAACAAACAAGCCATTGTAAGAGAATGATTAGGCTAGGTAAGGAAATGTATAAGCCATATAACTATGGAGGAAGTACTACAAATTAAGTCTCTAGGCTAAATACAAAACATAACACTTAAGGAAAAGGTTTAAAAGACCCATTAGAAAGAGAATGACCTCTCTATATGATATCATTTACCCATATTCTAGTACACCAAAGTTTCCTCTTGAGGCCAAGTCCTCAATATGTTCCGACAAAGTCATATCATTCTTGATCACCTCCTCCCATTTCTTTTTAAGCCTTCCTCTTTTTCTCGTACAATCTTCTTGCATCAAGATGTCTCTTCTTAACATGTCTAAGCTACCTAAACCTTATCTCTCTTAATTTTCATCAATATTAGCCACTTTTAACTTGTCTCCTACCATTACATTCCTGACCTTATCTCTTCTAGTAAGGGTGCACATCCAACGGAACATCCTTATCTCTACCACCATTAATTTATGACTATGCACATATTCGACAGGCAAAGAATCTGCCCTATAGAACATTTCCAACCTAATTATTAAACGATAGAATTTACCTTTAAGCTTGAGTGGAATCTTTTTGTCACATTAAACTCGCGATGCACTTCTCCATTTAAGTCACCCTTATCTAACATGGTGAACCATATCTTCAATGATTTCTTGATTGTTTTGGATGATAGATCTTAGATCCTTAAAACACTTTTTCTATAGTATAACTTCTGAACCAATACTTACCTTCAAATTGAAAGCTACCCTATGACCCGAAAAGTTACACTCTAAGTACTCAGTCTTAGTCCTCCTCAATTTAAAGTCCTTTGACTCTAACATACCTCTCAAAGTTCTAGTTTGCCATTGACACTGTCTTTTGTCTCATTAACTAAAATAATGTCATCAACAAATAACATAGACCAAAGCACATCTCCCTGAATATTCTTAGTAAGCTCATCCATTACTACTATAAACAAAAAGAGGCTTAACAGGGAGCCTTAATGTAGCTCGATATTAATAGAGAAATGCTATGTATCTCTTCCTATTATCCTTACTTTAGTTTTTACACTTTCATACATATCATTAATAACCTGTATATAGGTTATAAAAACTCCTTTAACTTCTAAATACTTCTACATGATTTTCCTAAGAACCCTATAATAAGCCTTCTTTGAGTCAGTAAAAACTATATGTAGGTTACACTGTCTTTCCCTGTAATATTCTATCAATATTCTAAAGAAATGTATAGCTTCTGTCATAAACCTTCCTGGTATGAAGCCAAATTGGTTCTTCAAGATAGGTGCATCCTTTCTCACTCTCTTCCCAATCACCTTTTCCCGTTGCTTCATGGTGTGACTAAGTACTTTGATGCTTCTATAGTTATTAGAACTTTGGATGTCTCCTGTGTTCTTATATAAAGGAATTAGCATAAGTCTCCACTCATCCGACATTTTAATGGACTTGAGGATCACATTAAAAAGCTTGGCTAACTAAGTAAAACCCTCTTCGTCTAGGCTCTTTCACGCCTTTATAGGTATCTCATTAGGCCTTATAACCCTTTTACTCTTCATCTCTCTCAAAGCTCTTTTAATTTCTTCCTTTGTGATTTGTTGGCAACAAGTAAAGTTGCGATACCTTTCGGACATGCTAAGATCACCTAAAGAGATGTTATCCTCTACTCCTTCATTAAAAAAGCTATAGAAGTATCTATGTCATCTTCTCTTGATGTCATTTTTAACTTCCTATCTTCATACCTAAGACCCTCATGAGTCTATGAATATTCATCTAAGGTTGCCCTTATATGACCATTAAAGTCTCCTCCTATAATAACTTTTTTTTCAGAAGGAATTTACTGAATAACCCCATCTAGTTCTTCCCAGAATTGGTGCTTAAGTTATTCGTCCAACCTTACTTGGGGTGTATAAGCACCATCACATTAAAAATTACACCTTTCATCATAATCTTTATGGACAAAGTCCTATCATCAATCCTTTTTATCCCCACAATATGATGTATGAGTCCCTTGACAACCAAGATACCTACCACATTCTATTCCCTCCTGATTATCAAAGTTTGAACTCATTGATCTCTTCTGCTTTAGCCCCTGTCCACTTTGTCTCCTAAATGCACGCTATATGAATCTTATATTTGTATAAAATCTCCACTAATTATAATGAATTCCCTATAAGGGTCTCAATATTCTAAGAACCTATCTATAATCTGTCAACATCTTCTCTTCTCTTAGACCAAAGACACACCAAAAGACTAGCCCTTACTTTATCATCAGAATACAAAGCCAGCCCTCCTACCCTAATGACCAACAAAGGCTATAGAAGACAAGTGCAACAAGTCCTTAAACAACTATAAGATTACTTGATTATCTAAATAATATAGAAGTATTAAAAATTATTAAGGCACATCTCTACGTCAACAATTTGTTCTCACTATGATGTAAATCAAGCAATATTTCTGTAGATTAATTCTAAAGCTTCTTAATATTTGTAAAAATAGTATTTTTATTACTCTAATTTTAGAAATTAAAAATTAAAACATATATAATACCACCAAATTATCAAGCAATTAAATTGTCCCCTAAAAATAGGATTGCTATGAAGAAGACGTTGATACTAAAGATTTTAGATATGATAGTCGTGATTAGTATTTAAAAAAAAATGAGAACTTTCGTTTGTTAACACGAGATTGGTAAATAAATAAGCAAAGCTCTATAATGTGACAACAAAATAGAAGTGAAATTTGTTTTTCACAAAGGTTATTAAATTATATTTCACTGAAAAAACTAAAGGTAGTCCCTTTATGAAGTGCTAAAGCCAAGTATATAGGAAATTAAAATCTTTAATTCAAAGTACTAGTAGGATCGAAAGAAGCAAATGGCCAAGCCACTAGTTGTTGACTCTCATAAAAATAAACCAAACATGAAAAACAAAGAATAGAAAGATCAAGAAGGAATGATTGAATTAGAAGAAAATTCAAAAACAAGAAACATCAAATTAAGTAGCCAAAAAAGAGAAGAGAACACACAACACAAGAAAAGGGAGAAACCCATATATGAAAATGAAGATAGAAGTAAAATATAAGCACATAAATTGCAAACTAAGTTTAGAGGAAAAATAAAGCTGGCAAGCAAAGCTAAAGAAAATGGAAAATGGGAAGTGAAAAGTGAAAAGATTAACCCGAAGGTTTTCTCAAAAAGTATAAATTAGAGTTATAAAGCAAGCAAAGCTCATATGCAAGACCAAGTATATACTTGTTAACCTCACTTAGTAGCCATCAATAACTTTCGATCACTTAAAATATAAAAAAACATACAAATCTCAAAAGAGAGGTTTTGAAAACTCTAAATCCCTAAATCCTTCCACTTAATCATGATAAAAAATGATTTCACTGAAACTAACATGTTTAAAAGCAACAACAACTGATGCAAAAAATGAAAAACCAAAATCCAAAATCCAAAAAAAGAGAGAAATGTACCATAACTAAATAAGGTGAATATGCAGCAATAAAAGTAGGCAAACCGAAGTGGGTAGATCGTAAAAATCTATTTTACACGTATTCAGCTGATGGTAAAAGAAGAGAGAGGTGGGTGTTGCGTGATCATGTGAAAAAGGACAGGAACACAAAGAAAAAGTAAACAGCCTCCAACAACTGTGATCGTGTGTATGTGTGCTTAATCCTACACAGGTAATGGAAAATTCAGTATAGCAACTAGAAACTGAAAGTCAATCTAGAACACGATATATGTGAACACACAAGGAACAATGGATCAAATCCAAGAACAATAAGAAACGAGAATCAATTTGAAAAAAAAAGATCAAGCTAAAACCATCACAAAACATCACATTTAAAGGAGTAGAATCAAATCCAAAAACATAACAAAAACTTTTTAAAAAGAAACTAACACATATCTGGGAGCAAGAAAACAAGATTGAAACGGAAAAAAAAAAACTTCAAGTATAGGTCTAGATTTGATAGCGACAATCGGTTCGATTTCTAAGTGTTAAGAGAGAGAAAATCCTTTAAAAAGAAGAAAATTAATGGTTTTGTAGCTTACTCTAAAAAGCAATGTGTTTAATCCTAAAGCATGATAACCTCTTTCACTCCTGTGCCATAGAAAAGAATGTTTAAATCTACAGTAACCTATTAGTGAAAATTAAATGTTAAAAAGTTGAATTGCAAGCACAACTGCGAATCATCATTAAGCTTGCATATAAAGCTGGATATCAAACTTCAGAAAGAAGTAGAAGGGACGAAGATGAAGAGGGCTTATTGGTAGGATAAGAATAGTAGCAAATCAAAAATTTGGCATTACAAGTTGGCCCATAAAAGACAAGAGAAGAAACATACTAAGAGTAAAGATAACTTAGACATAACAAATGTCTCTTTCTAACCAAACTCATACATCTTTTCTTCTAATATTACATAATTCAAGTTAGGCATCTTTAGATGTTTTTCAGGTGTGCTCCAATGGTTACTACTTATTTAATAAATTTATCGTGATTCCATTTAATTTTACATCACGATGCGAATCATAATATTTCCACTACACTTACAAAGATAGGGACTCAAAGAGGCACAAATAAACAGATCATATCCAAAAATAAGTAGAGAAGATAGCATGACATAAATGATGTTACCTTTAGCTAAAACTAAAAAGGACTTCACCTCCTTAGATAGAAGAACATACTAACATAGAAAAACAAATTAAGAAATAAGTAAGAATAATCCTAATTCTACATTTAGTTAATCCTGAAGTTTATAAAATTATAGAAATTGATGCTTTAGAGCAAGGATGTAAAGGAATATTAAAACTAGTTACTAATAATAAAGAACAAATAATCTAATATATTTTTTGTTATTTAAACCCAACTCAAAATAATTATTCTACTATAGAAAAATTCTTTCAATAGTATTATATATTACTAAATTTCAAGGATATTTGTTAAATAAAAAGTTTCTTCTTCATATTGATTGTAAATATGCAAAAAGATATTCAAAATATTTCCTCAAAATAGATATTTTCCAGATGGAAAAAAATATTTTTTTTAACTTCGAATTTATTAAAGGTGAAGCAAAATTTATTCCAAACTTGCTAACTTATGAATTCTTATAATCCAGATCATGAAACCAAGAAATAAGCAACCTAAAGTCTCACAAAGATCTTCCTTAATGCCAAAACAAGGCCCTTTTAAAGCCCAACCTAAAATATCAATGTCAACCCATCTAGAAAAATCATGGAAATATATTTTAGGAGGAGAAAATGTTTTCTTCATCCCTATTAAAACCCCAAAGTGAGGATTCTTTATTCTCATCTTCTAAAGTTAAAAGTCCATAATAGTTACACCATTTGAAAATGATCCCATGCTAGCAATAAGTCTAAGAGACTTTCTTGATGAAAGCCCATAAAAATAAATGTTATAAAAAATGGTTTTTGAAAATGTAATCACAAAATTATTTTAGGGATGGAGTTGCATGCTCCTCTATTTAAATACTTGGGTGTACCTGTCTCTTATGTGAAACTCATCTACCTTGACTGCTTACCCCTTTTGGAAAAATACAAAGCTAGAATCTTTGCTTGGCAAAACTGTTTATTATCTATGGCTACAAAAGTTACACTTGCAATTTCCATTCTTAATAGCCTCCATGTCTACTAGATCAATCACTTAGTGCTTCCACGTAATGTGAATAAAGAGATTGATCGAACTATCAAAGCTTTCTTTTGGTCAGGCTCTCTGGATAATGCCCAGAAAGCTAAAGTAAAATGGGATGAGGTCTCCAAAATCTCGTGGAGGATTGGGCATACCATCTACACAAGTTATGCAGAAAGTCCTTCTTTGTAAGAAGGTTTGGCAGTTACTCACAGACAAAATGAGCATCTGGCTAAAATGGATTCATGAGACTTATCTTCTTTGTCAGAGTTTTTGATAGCTTCAAGCCACCTCGAGTTGTTCTATTGTTTTCCAACACATGCTAAAAATTTGAGAACTGATATACCCATTTATCTTTCATTAGTTGGGGAATGGATGTAATGTATGGTTATGGTACGATAACTGGACCGATTTCAGTCTATTAATATACAGATTGGAGCTTACACATCTTTAAGGTTGCATACCACATAATGCTAAAGTCTCCTCTTTCATCTCTGATGAGCAATGGACTAGAAACCTCCGAGGATTTAGTATACTATGTCATTACTTTCCAAGTCTGAATGGGAACAACACTAGGGATACACTTGTTTGGAGACCCCATACTAAAGGTGTATTCACTAATAAATCTTGGCACACTTGCCTTCAAGGGGATAATCTAAGCATCCCCTGGTACTCCCTCTTATGGCAGCAAAGCTTCAGCCCCAAGGCTTCCATATTTGTATGGCTTGCAATTAAAAATTGTCTAAGCACTAAGGATCGATGGCATATATAGAACGTACGACCCTATATATGACTTATGTAAGCTGGCCCTTGAAGATCGTAACCATCTGTTTTTCAATTGTGTCTACTCTACCACAGTATGGTCCTAAATACTTCATAAAATTGCCTTGTTTATCCCTTCTTATGACTAGAATACTACCCTCCTCTAGCTCATCCGCATTTCCAGCCAAGGGTCGCATGATAGACCACTTATATCAACTGCTTTTTCACTCACAATCTACAACATATGGTATGAGAGGAATTGACGCATCTATCAAAATGAGCAAACTAGTCCGTACTACATTACAGATATTATTTTCAATGAGACATGAAGCCTTATCAGAGCGAAAGATGCAGCCCAACACTTGTCCGAGAGTATGAAATCAAGTTGGTTCTTATAAATCCAATAGTTATGCATTTTGCTTTTTAGCTTGAATCTTGCCATTGTATGGGATTCTTTTGATTTCCTTCAAGGGTTTTTAATCCTTTCAACCAAGTACCAATATAAAGACCATGAGGGCCCCTTTCGTCCATCTTTGTTATTTTTTCTCAAAATTCTTCATCCATTAGGTGGTAACTTAGGGGTGTAATTACAAGCAAGATCTACATCCTAATGTTCCAATTTTATTAAGAAGATTCAAAGTTAAATGGTGGGGCAAATTCATCTAATGATATAAAGCTTTGCCTCAAGTTATGAAAGAATGACTCTAAGACTCTTAAACCATTAGACAAAAGATCAATGAACCTACCATATTTTATAACAAAAGTTAAGCTAATGCTCTCCCATCTGGAGCCCAAATTAAAGAAGAATATTTTAAGATAATAAAGTAGCTATTAAAATCTCTGTCCACTTCAATATTAGAGAATAATGACAAAGTAGAGTTAGCCCTAAACAATAAAGAAATTTAATTAGTGTAACCCTAGTTCAGGGACTTAAAATGACATAATTCATTAAAATAATTAAAATCACAAAAGATATGAGTTTGACAAAGTCTGTAAGATGCATTGCCTAAAGCTTAAGCCTGCAAGATGCTCTATCAAAAGCTAAAGCTTGTAAAAAGTCTGATAGATGATAAAGTATGTAATGTTCTTTATATTGTAATTACTAAAATAGAAATAAGCATACATCACCATCTTATATCTCCTCTTTTGTTCTCTCCCTCTCTCTCTCTCTCTATCTCTCTTAAGTAGACTTCTGGTTCTAATGAAACCCTTTTAGCCTAAAATCCTTTCATTCTAAAATCTATTAAAATTTTTGTCTTAAAATCCTTTCATTTTACTAAATTACATAACATTTTCCACCTCATCAAAAAATCAAAATAAGACCCTTTTCCTTTCTCTATAACTCTAAAGCACCTCACGTAAAGCCTCTTTCATTCACTTTCTCTTCCAAAAGCCTCTCCTGTCTTAATGCTTCACAATAATTAATAAAATAAAAGTAAGTTATCTCTTTCAATCTTAGTTCTTATTATCATCATTTTTATTTATAATATTCATTTATACTTTATTATTAAATTTTTATTTTAATATTACTTTATTACTCTCTTATTCCTCTCTTTATTCACTACTTAAAGATTTTTAATCCTTTTTTATATTATTATGCTTTCCAAATACATACTAAGACAAAACATGGTTATATTAAATATGGAACACTCAAAATTACAAGAACAATACACTCATTTACTATTATTATCATAAAATAACAATAATAATAACCAAATATTACAAGAGATTGGAACTAACAAAATAGTATGAAAATTTATACACAAAATAATAAATTTATTATTCAAAAATTAGAAACATTATCTATGATTTAAGCTCTTTGGTCTTAAATATTTTACATATTATGAAACCCTCAAACAAGAAGCTTTTAAGATAATTAGTAAAAGGGTTAAACAAAGATCTAATTCTCTTAAGACAAGAATACGAAAAACTAAAATAATCATTGTCACAACCTTAACTAGAAATAATGATAATGTAAGTTTTAGATAAAGTTGATCTAATTATGAGGATAACAACCAATAACTGTCACATAAAAAAATGTATAACACAAAATAAAAAAATTGTCAAAAGCCTAAAGCTCTTAAAGTTTCTCTTAGTTTTTCATTTTATTTCATAACTTATTGACATTTCCCTATTAGTATTAGATCCAAGGCTTCTAAGAGGGGTAATGATATAATATAAATTCATTTCCTAAGAACATTAACTTTGTTCTTCACCAAGCATAAGCAGTGCTAGTATAAGTCCTTTATAAGCAATGGACCCATTGGTTAGCTAGAACTTTTAACCAAAGGAGCTAATTTTATTTTTAAAAAATATAAAAACCAAATTTATTTATAGTGTTTGATCCTCTAGTAGTACCTAACGTGACATGCCATCAAGGGGTTTTCAAGCATCATTTTTCCTTCTTTTATAAGGGCTAATAAAATCATTTATTTTGGCTTTTTGACCTCATATTGTATAGTAGTGAAAGAATTGTTGATATAACAATTGAAAAGTTTGAAAATATATTAATAATTGGGAAATTTCTAAAGTAAAAAAAGGCCAAATTTATCAATCATCAAAGTTTTAACTTTTCTCAATAAACAAACTACACAGTTGAAATAGATATACCTTTATTTAGATCTTTTGAGAATATAAATATATTATTAATAAGTTCATGAATAAACAAGAAGATTAAAAAAATTAAACTACATTCATTTTGGATCAGTACAAGTAAGAACAAAACCATTAACCAAAGGAGTAAATACTCAATATTAATAATTTTAAGAGTTATATGACTTCTAACACTCCTATTTGATTGTTATCCAAATCTTAAAAAAAATCTCTTAGAGATAAAAAAAAATTCTAGATACTTTAGTATTATAAATGAAAACTTACAATTAGAAGATGAATATATGATCAAATTCTTTAACATTAATTTATAAAATTAATCATAAAGCTATGGATAAAATCTTCTCTTCTAAAACCTTAATACATATCCAAGAAGAGTGAGACCATATTTTTTGAAACTAAATTAACAAATCTTATACCATAGTGCCAAGATTAAATAAATAAAAAGACATAAGTGGATTCTTAAAGAAGCAACATAACCTATTTCGTGTATGTAGACTTAAAGGAAATAAAAAAAATTATATAACTTTCTTTTAGTAGGAAATCAACAAACTCCAACTTGATGACAATGCCTCTACATCTAGTGTTGAATTAAGAAGAATCTCTATAATAAATATGCCTAATAAAGATCTTCTAAGATACTCCAACTTCTAATATTCTAGCATCTAAGGAGTATATTATATCAAAAATATTTTGCAACTAATTTATAAAAACACCTAAAATAGTGAACTTCAATTGCCTTCAACTTCTCTAACATTCTATTTAGTAATTGAAAATGTAAACATTGAGCTATATATATTTAAAAAAATTGTGAATTAAATTAAGAATATTTACATGAAGATTTCTACTCTTTATACAATAAAAATAAAAGACTATGATGATCTAGTAACTTCCTAAAATAAAAATGAATATCCAAGAAAACTACTATAATTTCCTCCAAAATTATGACATATATACATTCTCTTCTTTAATTGATTTGAAATATATAGCCAAGAAAATAACATAATATTTTTTAAAATATATTTGTAATAATAATAATGTAAGGACTTGGGAAACTATATTAGGAGAAAACCTAACTTCATTGTTGAAATGATAACTTTTTTCCTTTCTCCACGTAGAAACATAGTTATGGGGTAGATTTTCCTTTATGGAAAATAATTCGTAGTCCATTGTCTATGCTAAGTAAGATAAATAAGTAATAAAGAATAATGTAATTGATTTTATAAACTAGAGGGCATTTTAAGAATTTCAATATAAAGACTAAACAATTAAAATGGGAGAGGTGGAAAATAATAGTTTCTAAATTATGGACAAATATGTCAAACAACCCTCTTCCTCTACCTTCTTGCCTCTACTTTTATACAAGACAATATAGTGGACTAATTTTTTATATTAAACTACAATATCATTAATCATATATAATTATACATTAAAAATTAACAAATTTAAATCATGGTACACGGACTAATTAAATTAAAATAAAATATTATTAATTATATAAAAATTTAAATTTAATTAAGCCAATATCAAAATTTGACAATGCTTTTTAATTTGGATATAACTTTTTATCCAAACTCTAAAAATGATTTAAGATTTTGTGGAAAGATTAGGAATATCCATAAAATTGTTTTGTTTTGAGCTATTTTAAGAAATGCAAAGAACATGGTCAGGTGCATGATCATGACTTAAAGTGTGTTTGTTAAGTAAATAGCTCTATTAAGGACACACCATGGAACATAGGCATATCCCTAATTGCATTCTTTAGTTTTTATCCAAAAAAAAGCCTCAAAACAAAAAAAAATAGAGAACTTCCTAAGCCTTCCATAGCATCTTGAATCTTCTCAAAGTTATTCCCTATTTAAGAAGCATTTAAATTGGATATTGGACAAGTTAGACTTAATTTAGTTTTGTATATAATTAATAATATATTAGCTTGATATAAAAATCCATTTGAAAATTAATAATTAAATAATGATGGATGGAATTATTAAATTAAACTAAAACATTATCAATTATATGTAAAAGTTAAATATCAAATTTAGATAATACCTCTTAGATTGGGCATAACTTTCTCTTTCGAACTCTAATTAATATGATTCAAAATTCTATAGAAAGCTTAGGAAGAGCTATATATTTTCTTTAGAAAATGCGAATAGCATATCAAGAACACGACCATATCTTATAATGCATTCATTGAATAAACAATTTTATAAAGGACACGTCCTAGTACTCAGACGTATCCCAAACTGTATCATTTACTTTTTTTTTTCCAAAAAAAACTCAAAACATAAAGTTTTATAGAACTTATTGAGCTTTTAGTGTCATCTTGAATCATCTCAATCGAAGTTTGCATGAGAAAGTTATGCCAAATTCAAGAAGTATTGTCTGATTAGAGATTGGAAAAGTTAAGACATAATATAGTTTTATATATAGTTAATAATATTTTAGTTTGATATAAAAACATCCATTTAAAATTCTCAAATTTAAATCATGGAGAATGGATTTGTCAAATTAAATCAAACTATTGTTAATTATATACAAAATTAAATTAAGTCTAGTTAAACTAATATCAAATTTAGATAAATACTTGTTAAATTGACACAACTTTCTTAATCACAACTTCTGATTAAGATGATTCAAGACTCTATGTTGAGCTTAAAAAGAGATCCAAAACTTTTCTGTTTTAAGTTTCTTCATAAATGTGAATAATATGGTTAGAAATACAACCATGTCTTATAGTTTATTCGTTAAATAAACTATAAGACATGAGTATGTCCCAAATCATTTTTTTTACTTTAAAAAAATCCCAAAATGCAAAAGTATTTAAGAATTTCTTAAATTAATAGCATACAATTTTAAATTAAATTTGGGTAATCTAATATTAAATTTAGACAATACTGCTTAAAATTTAGCATAATTGATTAAGATTAATCATAATTCATAAATAAGTACAAACCCACCTTTGCTTCATAATTTATCGTCTTTAAAATTACTTATGTCTTTCTCTATTATATTATATTAATGAGACACTTCTTCTCTTATTAACCATGTTTAGAGAATCAAACTCCCAAGAATGGCATTAATGAAACCCCTTTCTCTAGTTCTTCATTTAAGGAACCCGAATTTCGCCGTCGTCTATTAAAGTACGCCTTCATAGGCTTCAATGTTCAATATAAAATGGGTTATTGTTCTCAGAGTCCTTCATTGTCACTACACTTAGCCCAAACTTGCCCAATCCAAGATATGGCCATTCCCTTGGGAGTATCCATCTCTGCGTATGCGATATTTCTGGTGACAGTTTTGCCCTTTAAGTTCTTTTTGGCTCTCTAGAGTCTAGACAGACATTGCTTTTTGGAAGTCACTGTTCGCTTGCCACTTCCACTCCCTCGTGTTCCATCACATAAGTGAGATTACAACCCTCCTGAGACGAAGTATTTCTGCAACTGTTGATGTTTCTGCTTTCTGTGTTCTGGTTTACTTCAACACGTAGGATCAATTGTCATAGTTGATCTTAAAATGCATACAGGGAGGATTGATGAGCCTCCCTGCTTATAGCAGATGTGTTGGTATAAGTAGGTACGCTGCAACCTTCGCATAGTCAAAGTTCTGAGTCTTACCTAGAACGTTTTCACTCCTGCTTACTTGCACGCCACTGACTTTTGGTTCGTGCAGAAAGATGACATTTTTAGTTTGAATGTGTCTTAAGCAATCATTTTGATTGGAAAGTGGAGTACATGTGGGATCTTTTTGTTTAATTCGTTGACTTGGAGCAACTGGGTTTCTTGCAAGAACATAAACATAATGTCTTTGGCTTGTTTAGCTCAAATTCTGAGTTGGGTTTGATCTGAAAGCAAGGAATATGGTCTTTAGAGGTTGTTATGACCTGGGAACAATACTGTTTAATGCAGAAAAGTATCACAAAAGTGATGGTCTGTTAAAGACTTCAAAGTAGAGAAAAGTTATGGTGTTTAAGCACGCTGGTTGAGTAAAATGTTCTGCATTCGATGTCAAATTAAGAACGAAGATGGTCTCTTTACCCACCATCCTCCTGCCGTGTCTTTGATCTCGTTGTCTTCTTCTTCACCTCTTCCATTGCCGAGTGATTATCAGAAACAATCTTCTTCCGGGGGTCAACTAAGCCCGGCTATACTGTTTATAATAGTCATTTTAGCTGTTGTGTTTTTCATATCTGGTCTTCTTCACTTGCTTGTCAAACTTCTTATAAAGCATAGATCTTCCTCTTCATTGCCTGAATCTAATAGATACCCTGATATGGCTGGATCTGATGCCTTTCAAAGGCAATTACAGCAACTTTTCCACCTACATGATTCAGGGCTAGATCAAGCTTTTATCGACGCATTACCAGTATTTCTTTACAAAGAGATTATGGGTCTAAAGGAGCCTTTTGATTGTGCTGTTTGTCTTTATGAATTCTCCGAGAATGACAAGTTAAGATTGCTTCCGTTGTGTAGCCATGCCTTTCACATTGATTGTATAGAAACATGGTTACTATCCAATTCAACTTGCCCTATTTGTAGAGGTACCCTTTTCACACCAGGGCTTCCCATTGAAAACCCTGTCTTTGATTTAGAAGAGCAAAGAGAAGAAGGAGGAGGAGGAGGGTTCACAAACAATGCTGCAATTGGGTTCTCTATCAGCCAGAAAGCTGCAGAGAGAGAGACAGTCAATTCAAGAAGGTTTTTTTCTGTGAGACTTGGAAAATTCGGGAATTCCAATGGTGTAGAAGATACAGTAGAGGGAGAGACAAGCAATAGTAACATGGATGCTAGAAGGTGTTACTCAATGGGTTCGTACCAATACATTGTGGCTGATATGGATTTGCGGGTGACATTATGTCCTAGCACAGGAACTGTTATTGGTAGCGTCAACACTATAAAAGGGAGAAATGGACAAATAGGGAGTTCATCAAGTGATGGGGATGTTGATGAGAAGAAAATCAACATCAGAAGTAAAGGTGAAAGCTTTTCTGTTTCCAAGATATGGCAATGGTCGAGGAAGGGTAAAATTCCTAGTTCATCGCCATAAAATCTCAGGAGTCAGTGCAGCTAAAGGTAATTTACCACATTTTGTACCTTTGACATTGATTAGTTGGATCCAAAAGTCAAAGCTTTCCTTTCGGCTTCTGCTTTCCATATTTCAGTTATTATCATTTTCTTTTCTGCAGTGCAAGGTTGTGGGGATTGTTTCCTTTTTTGTTAGACTTTAAAAGAAAATGTGAACGTGCTAACTTAAGAGAGGTGACATTTTCTTCTTGGTTCTGTCACAACTCACACGCTTCTGCATTCCACTTATGGGTTTGAGCAAAAGAGCCTATGGTGATATATGCCTAGGCGTCCAGTTGGGAATATATAGCATAGAAGTGAAGTCAAATCACATGTTTATGTATGGAGTGCAATAAAATTCTCTAGACAACTTCATTTCCCGAACCACTTTTCTCTTCTTGGGTCCCGGATCGTATGATCATGGCAGCATCCACGAAAATATGTTTATATTGTCTCTCTGAGGATGAAGAAACCACTGTTGGAATGGTTGACAGAAAGAGTAAAGTTGATGGCTATCTTCCCATTGTAATGATGCCTATCTTACACCACCTTAGTCAATGCATATTAACGCTCCAAATTGCATTCACGCCTCAAATGTTGTTACATGGCATAATAATAAGTAACAATGGTCTATATTGTACGCTGCTAGCCCATTTTTAAAGATAATGATTAAAAATCATAAAGTCTTGGGCCATTTGAGGGCAGAGAATAGATGCAGGTCTTGCTGTCACTTGACAAGGCCACCTTGGGAAGTCCCAATTGGTGACACTTGTTGTCCTTTATTACAAACACGAGTATTGCAATGTCATTGCTGTTGTCAAGCGAAGGTAGAATAGTTGTGCGTTCAGATCAGTCCGGTACTCTTTGAGTCTCTGACTGTGGGAAGTTGCAAGCGGTGGGAGGTTATGCTTCTAATTCTCAAGTGTCAGTAATTAATGGGATTAAAAGCTTTACAAATATGAATGGCCGGTATGGTCAGAATCTGGAAATATGAAACTCAGCAAATTTTAGAATCCATAATACATGTACAAGGTCATTGTTTCAACTCAAAATTAACCCTTTAATAGCATCTCTGTTTGTAAATTATACCTAGAATGCAATGACTAACACATATGAAGTTCCAAATAAGACACCGATGCCCTTTTTCTAAGCCTCAAAAAGGGGAAAATTCATATTCTCATGATTCCATACAAAAACATTTTGTAATAATGTACACAAACAAACCTACAGGAGAGAAAATTGTGATAATGAGAGACCTGGACATTTCTTTAACTAGACCAAAATCTCATACCAGCTGCTACAAGCCATGCTCCGCGCAAATGGATAATTGGAAGCAAATGCGTGACTATAACTACAAACGGTGAGAAGAAGCTTCTCAATGCGCTGTGAAAAAAAATTGGGGCCCGTACTGGACAATGTTGAAATCTTACTGGATCACCAAACTTCATAAATCTCGCGGGAAATTGTTTATTTGTCCTTCCTCTAACATGTCCTTGCCATTCACCTTGTAGCCTATTCTTATCCGCATAATGAGGGATTTCTGAGAAAAATAAATGCTTTGTGAGAAAACAAGAGCCTACTTGCAAGAAGCATAGAGTACACGAAGTAATTCCGGTACAGGTAACAAATAAAACAATTTTCATCTCCGAGAAACTGAAAAGGAAATTTTATATTTCAGAGGATGCTAAAACATTAGCAACATGGCAAAAGTTTTTCTTTGTCCTAATGCTAAAGACTTTTGAAAATTCCTAGATTCTGTGAACAAGAAGTTGCTCACTACTCAAGTCATATTATGAATCTCGGAAAAGAATAACAATTCTACAATGAAAGAAAGTCGTGCACCTTCCCATGTTGACTATTAGTGACCTTCAAGTTTTGTGTTATGGAACCATTACCACTTGCAGGTAGTGCATTGCCGCTAGCAGGATCCAAGTGCAGTTGAAGAAACTGTAATGATAAAAGAACATCATGTAGAGAAAACAGAAAATTGCCAGACTTTCTTGTTTCTGTTGTCTATCATGTATAAGGTCACAAAAGTATACCAAACCACAAACACTTCATAGTATGAGCTTTAAGTTTCTAAATTTCAACTATGTATCCCAGTTTATACAAGAGTATCAGAATTTAAAGAGCAGAACAGGTCATTAAATTAAGCTAGCCACAGTACAAGACGTAAAATAAGACGAATTACCTTGGGAACTGCAGCCTGGAAAATAAAATCTGTGAAAGGATTAACTGACAAGTTTGTGAAAGTTGCCAGGATTACTGTTGTTTGTGGGTCCCCAGGGGGCTTCGAAAAGTCAAACGTCATTCTCAAGTTACTGCTCTCAAATGCAACCAGAGGTGGATGAACTAAACCATTATCCTCTGCCGATAAAAAATAATAGAATGTTAATAATCTAGCAGCAACCAATCAAAAAAGAGTAATCTGAAAGAAACTGACCAGATTTGGATGGGCTGGGACCAAATCCATCCAACAAATCTATCACAGAAGAAGCGCCAGCTGAAGAGGTGGGTTGAGTGAGAAGTGGAGAAGGGAATGACAACGAATCTGGTGTAGCAGTTTGTGCTTTGCCCTCTTGACCAGATGATAATATATCAAGTGCAGATGAGTTGTTTTGAGCTGGAGGTGTTCCAATAGACAGTAAATCAAGAAGAACATCTGTCCCAGCTTTTGGAGCCTGGCCCAGGCCTAGATTGTATAAATCAGAACCAACATTATGTTTGACATAAACCAGAAGCAAGGATGGTAGACTTGGAAAGTCATAGAAGACTATAGCGGTTAACTTAGAAATTGGTTGAAACAAACAAATTAAGAAATTGAACAAACAGGCTGAGAACTGGTTGGAATAAGAGAAGAGGCGGGGCACACTTAACTGCAGGTCCTAATCAAATTTGTTGGTTAACATGGGGTGTTTAGTTGAAAAAACACCTAGAGGGAAGGAGGGGGAAAAATAAATGATTGTAATAGTAAAAAGTCTGGAATATTAGGGGAGTAGCAGTCTAAACGCGTGTAAGAATGTTAACTAGTAGTCTATCTAGGGACATAGGGCTGGAAAAACAGACAACTTTTGAAGGGATATTCAGATTATCCTAGGAAAGAGTCCCAGGGACTTAATTGGGCAGTTGACTATGATGTCCTTTTAATGCCTATAAATTTATTAGCCGCCTGGCTTTGTGCTTGCTAACATATTCAGAATTGTCACATGTCACTGTCAGGATTAGAGCGCTTAAACCAGAAAAATACGTCTGGGTTGACTAAAATTTCAAACAATTGAAACCCCTTGTAGGCAATGCCTGCTATGGTTGTGAAAATGGGTCAAACAGCAGTATAAAGCCAAATCACGTCATAATTCTGTCGTGACCTTCTCATAGTAAAATCATAGTTAAACAGAAGGATGCCTAGAACCCTGGAGCAGACAGTTTAAATATTGTAACAAGCCAAGTTAGGACTTGATCCATTCAAAACTAACCTGCTTGTGTTGAAGGTGCTGATAAATCAACACCAAGAAGATCATTAAGAAAATCACCACCAGAAAGACTAGGAGCAGGAGCATCATCTGACAGATCAAGTAGATCTACAAGAGGAGCTGTGGAGGGTTTTGCAACTCCATTTGGAAGATTAACCGGAGCCCCACCAGAAGTGGAGGCAGCAGCTGGTAAAGAGCCAGCTCTCCTTCCACTAAAAGTAGCCTCATCCAAAACAGGCATCCTTTCAACAAGTGCAGACCTGCACAATCTCAGCCATCAGATTCCCAATTCCAGAAACTTCCACAACAAAGAAGCACGTGAAATAATGAGTATAGTATGGCATACCTAATATTTTGATGCTTCTCAACAATAGAACTGAATTCGAGGGATCTTTGCTGTAATTCAAGCACAAGGTTTCCTTTGTAGTGGATGATGACATCCTTGACCCTCCTAAAAAGTTGCACAAAGATCAACAACATTGACTTTTTAATGGTTAAAGTTAAAAAGATATTCGATGCAACAAATGCTCACAACTTTCCATTCTCTATAAACATTAATGCAACTATCCACAGTCCCTTTCACTTGAATAGTTATTGTTTTGCCACTTATCTGCATAAAACCTTAACCACTTTGATATAGTTTCTGCTTGTGGTTGAACCAGATAGATCAATATAAACCTTTTTTATGGACAAAATATGTTTTCTTGGTTCTCTGAAAGCGTAACAGGTTCAGAACTTAAGTCACTCCAATGACAATGAATTAACAGCCACTTTTAAAGGTTCACAAGGCCACAAACAATATGCTTGTTAAGAAATTTAGTACAAGTCCAAAAGATGTAAACTCACTCTGAACAAGATGGGAACCGAGAAGAGAGTTTTAACAGAGCAATCAAAGCCATTGCTTTAGTAGTGAGATCTGAAGAATGATGCTTCATAGCAATCTCAACAACATCCACAGCATCAGACTCTGTTACCTGCTCAGGAAAACTTAAATCTTTGTAGGTTTATGGAGTGAGGAACTTTCATACATTTATGTTGTACAATGTAACTAGCATAATAATGAACTACTTTTCAAATTAAGTCACTTGGATTTGGCACAATAAAAGTACAATTTCCATTTCCTGCACTACTAAGTAGTTATATCATTAAGACCGAACTCACTGTTATAGGTTCTTCGATGTCAAGCATTCCCACATTATTCACCAACATGTCACCATATTCTCCAATGCACCAAACTGCCACTCGAACAAGGCTTTCCTGAGAATATATATATGACAAACAAGATTAAAGGTCGAAATGAAAAACAACAAAAGCAATAACAATTTAAAAATGATTATTCTTATCAAGCTTAAAACATCGGATACCTGTTCAGTAGACGTCTGGAATGCTCTGTACAATCCCCTGACTGTATATCCATGAAGGTCAGAAGCATTGCTTATAACCACAATGAGGGCATGCCATACTTCATCTTTTACGTAATTTCCAGCCTACTAAGCATTATGTTAGGATCAGAATTTATCACAATAATTTTATCAACTCCAGGCAGGGAAAGAGAAGCCACTTGGAAATCTATCCCACAGACACTGGATCTATTCTTTTCACATTCATCTTCTTCCACAATCAAGCAAGCATTCGTGAGATAATTTTGGATTAAAATCAAAAGGTTAGGACATTCGTGAGATAATTTTGGATTAAAATCAAAAGGTTAGGATTTCAAATAAAGACAAGTAATGGATGTGAAATCCTGCTTTCAATGCAATATTCCGGAGAATAAAGACTGAAACAGTTTAAAAGACCACCATTGGAAGAAATCAGAATGATTCGTGAAAAAAATTTCATGTCCAAGCGCGTCATTTCCGCATTCCAGAATTCTACAATCATAGAAGGCTAACTATGAGAAGATGATTACCAATGCAAGGATCATGCTTAAATTTAGCAGACATTAGGCTGACTGGAATAAGTAATAACATGCACGGAGTGAATAAAGATACAGTAATAAACAGAACTCTGTGTGTGTGTGTGTGTGTGTGTGTGTGTGTGTGTAGCAACCCACATGATGAGAATCATACATCATTAGAGCTCGAATAGTAGCATTAAGAAGAGATAAAGGAGGGAGAGAAAAAGAGAGAAACATAGTTAACATCCAGTATGGAAGCAAGCACAGATGTCATACTTAATGCTCGGATGGTTACCTCAGTAAGGACCTTGAGCATCTGATCAATGTACCAAATTTTCTCAGGGGCAAACCTAAAGCATCAAAAAGAAAAACTGTATCACCCACACAATGTTCACTACTCTATCAACATTACTGAATGAGTGGCATAAATCCAGGACGTCTTCATCAGAAGGATGAAGAAGGAAAAAGCCTATGCAACATTTATGACTATAGAGAATAATGCCATTGAAATTTACTCTTTGATCACATTACTATTATGTTATAGACTCCAGGTTTAAAAAGTTGAAGTTAAAATTGTTCTGTTAAACAAATAACAAATTCATTTGAAAAGATGTTAAAATATGAATGGCTATCCAAGGTAACAATTTAAATCTCTTCAAATGCCAGAAGGAATGATCATCCCAGCACAACTAGAAAAGTCAGCCATCGCTACATTATTCTAGAATTTGAAGGGTTAAAAACCATGGAACCAATACATTCATGTCAATAATACTACCGAAATAAGAAAAAAAACACTATCACACACCCAAGAAGCACAAAAACAAGTCATATATTCAATTGATGGAATGCAAAACTTACTTTTCAACAATGGAGCAAATTTTGGCAGTAAGATCACCCTTAAATTCTTGGTCACTTACTTCCAAATACTCAATAAGCTCTTTTGTTAAAGGCTTAACATTGCTCTCATTCACTAGAAGGTAAACAAGTTCAAGAGCTCTTTTTCTAATCGAAGCATCCGAATCCTGAAAGGAAAAAGATCCAAATACATCTTTATCAAGTTTGCACAGTAGAAGCTAAATATTTCAACATTAGCTTATAATAAAATGCTAGAGAAAATGGAAAATATAATAAACAAAACAAATACAAATGGAGGCAAAAACTTTTCATGCAGAGTTTTCCAATCAAAGTTGTCATGTAACAGCAGTCAAGCTACAATACCTGACATTTTGCACCAACATGGGGGTTCTTGTGTTAATTGGTGTTCATTTAAACCAGATATCATGGAAGTTCAAAAGTGGAGCAACCAAATCATACCTTTACACATTCCAAAATCGTTGCCCTATGCCTCTGCACTGCTTGAGAATCTACTGAAAGAGCTCTCATCAGCATATTTAATGCAACATATCTGGATATTGGATTTGTTTCAGTTGAGGAGATTCCAGTATTTCACACACAAACTATCACTTGTCTAACATTTGTAATCTAATGAAAATTTCATGGATTCGGGAGATTGCACAAAGCATATGCATTATGGAATGATTTACAACAGCATATTAGCAGGAGAACTCGAAGGTTAGTAATGGAGAGATTAAATGAGGTTGAGTGACTAGCCCAGTGGTGACACTCTACTGAGGACCAGGAGGTCCTAATTTCAAAACCTCACCAGAGTTGGAAGCGATTCAGGGTGGGGAGTGCTAACCCTTTATTATATAACCCAAATTTGGCTCAATTAGCTCCTTGTAGACCAAAAAGGAGCAAAATTACAAACAAGAAAAGGTAAGAAATGCAGCGCAGGAAAAAGAAAATTCTTACGTGCAGGAGATACTTCACATATTCAGAAACTTTAAGCAGACAGTAACTAAAAAAAAAACAGAAATAAATAACCTACTAAACTGGAAAAAAGATATAACCTGATGTTGTTGTCACGGTTTGATAAGAATCTTCCCAAGATATTGATAGCAAGCACTCGTAAGCCACCATTATCTTCAATGCTCATAATAGTCTCAACACATTCATATAGAATAGCATTCCCCGAATTTTTGTTTGACTCAGTTTTTGTTGCCACCTATTAAGAATGTGAGGAAATAAAGAAAGACTGGAGCTGATTAATTTTAGACCATTTAATCTCTTGAAAAAGCAGTCATATGGAACTACAGGCATGAAGAATTATATCAGGTGATGACAAAGCAATGCACTAGGCAGGAGCTGAGAAATAGAACTCAAGAAATATATTTTGGGGATAAGTACATAGTAGATCATATACAGTCAGTAGATTTTCTTTCTAAAATCTTATTAAGTTCAAGGGAATACTATTTACTTAAAGTAAGTTGTAATGTTAGTCCTTGAGAAATATTTCAAAAGTGTGATTATGTGGCTCCTTTATTCCAACTCCATCACAAACTAAGAATCTATTCCAAGCAACTTCCAAAAAAAAACAAGAAAGAAAGAAACGACATAAAACATACAAGTCAAGGCAACAAAAAGAATGCAGAAGCTCCAGGTAGACCCAGTATGTGAGAATCTATGTCATAAAAATGTCATTTTTCATCATATGATCAATCTCCAGAAACCTTTTTTCTCCTATCCCCTGACTTACAGACACTTGAAGTAAAACTCAACCATTCAAAACCCAGATTTACACAGAAAAACAAGAACCTGTAATTGAAAATATCTAGTCATCCTCGTTATCCCTTTATCTCAATAGAAAATGATAAGAAATTCAATGATTAACACGTGCCAATAAACCATAATTGCTTAAAATAGAAAACAATTACATCTACAAGGAAAAAACCAACTAACCTGTGCTAGTATGTCATTCATAATATCACTAGCGTCAGCATCTCCTTGGCCTAACACACGCAACAGCTTAAGCAGTCTGATATGGAGAAAGGGATCAGTGATGCCAGCAATGTCATACTCAGGTGAATAAGGACTATTTGCAAGGTCCCTTAGAGTTCTGACCAAACCATCCGTACATTTCTACAATAATAATGTTGGAGTTAGTAATAATTGAATGGCTACATAAGAAAAACTTGTTTCAAAAGGAACATCACAAGGATACCTTTCTGAAATATTCGAGAGCTTCTGGACTGACTTTACACAAATCCGTACAAAGTTGAACACCTGTTATTAGAACTCCATGATGCTTTTCTTTAAGTAAGGCAGCAGCAGCATTTATGAAATTCTCTGCCAGATCTGGGACTTTCTTTATTATCCGTATGGAGCATAAAGCTGCCTATATCCAACACAGAACTGTCAATTTTCAAGAATGTGAAGACAATGGGAAATTTTATAAATCAAAAATGAAATCAAGATGTGCAAGAATAAGTATTCCATTTGCACTTTTCAACCAGAGATTCAGTACAATAGCCACCATAAGAGTCTTTCTATAGTTAGGCTTTAACCTCATTACACCATAAAGATAAAAAAAATCGCAAACATCAGTCAAATAGTACACTATTCCATGTTTTTGCTATTGGCCCCTCCTTAGTGAAAATAAACAATGGACAGGCAAAAGTTGAGTTTCAGGGATCTGTTGCTAAAGTAGTACAATGGCATTATGGCAAGAAACTTACTTTTTTTCGAACATTTGGATCCCGAAATTGCAGCAACCGTTCTACTTCCGGAGCAAGATCACGAGCCATTTCAGCTGAACAGATATTGCCCAATGCACAAAGAGCAAGTCCCACAATATACTGGTTAGAGTGGTTGAGATCTCTTAAAACAAGTTAAGGCCGCTACACAAGGGGGTGATAATTTTCTTGTTTTATCGTTATTCTTCATTTTACTCATCTCTAAGATTAGCATATCAAAATGAAAAAGCTTTCACTCAACCACATGAAGCACATCAGTGAATTTTGTGGATTCTGAGCATTCTAAAGATGAAATATACATTACAAAAAGGATACTGTTTCAACGAGTTTGTAACCAACATAAGCACTTCTTGTCTCTCATCAAGAAGTAACATAAGGCCCAAATATCCTATTCTCTTCTCTGGAAATCCAGCTGAAGCAATCAGTTTCAGGCACTCCATTTGCCCAAAATGTGTTGGATAGCCAAGCATGTGAATAAACATGAGTTTTGCAAGATTGCGATGCCTATAATCTTGATCATTTTCATTAATAGCAGCACGAATAGCAGCACATTCTTTTCTCACAACAGCACGTTCCTCTGCAGCAGTTTTGCAAGCACGTATTGCCCGAATCATGTCCCTGCATTGAACAGGTAATTACATAGTGCACATTCATTTATGCAATTTCTTGACGAAGCACATAATTTGTAGCTTGGTTCAGTATAGGAAAATTCATATTTGGTAACATGAATTTTCTCCACACTGTATCAACTTCCCAACAGCTAGTTGATTGTACAGATTTTAAAGCTGTTTGGTATCAACACTTCAATGCCACACCAGAGGGAGGTATCAGAGCTCCCTCAACACAATAAAATTCAACATTTCTACCCATATTTCAAACAAATGCACCCACATGAAGGAGGTATTATGGTATGAAGTAGAAAAGGTGCAATATTCTATGTTCCATCTACGGATACAAGAAATGAACCAATAGATCTACTCAATTCCTTTTTAGAAAGATACACATTCATTAATACAATTCCAACGTACTTAAGATCTTCTACAAACGTTGGCCCTTCATACACTGGACAAACAAATGCATCTCGATGTTATCATTCAACTATCTAAGCACGTCATCCCACAAATACTAGGCCACAAAACGGTAGAGATCTTATCCAGATATTGTCATCTGCCATCATCTACTCTCATCAGTTCGATGTTTGTGCTAAAATAAGGTAGAGACTAGTCGTTATGCAATAACATTAATAATTTCTAGTTAATCTCATAAAGCAACAATATTAAGACAGGACAATTCTTTAAGAGCAAAATCCACAATCCCTATACCGAGTCCAAAACCGTGACTAACAAAAGCGAATTCACCAGAGAGAGAAAGAGACACTACACAGCTCCTCTCACGAATTTACCAGAACTCAGAAGCAAAATGCAGGAAAATGATCATAAGCCCAACCCACTGAAGCTACGGAATTCAACCAAAACCAGAATTGACCAAACAGAAGACACAAAAACCAGTCCAATTCAATGACCTTAACACCCAAAAGTTAACAAGAAAATGGCGTGGCAGTGAGAAATTGATGGAATTGGACCGACCTGAGGCGCGTGCCGGACGAGAAGGGATTCATGATTGGGTCCAGCTTTCTAGGTCTGATCAGATCAAGAATTCGTAAGACCTAACCTAATCGCCAAACGGGTCCGGGAATAGAGATTCGACAAAGAGATCTGAGAAGACGAAGAAATGAACAGAGAGACTTAGATCTGAGAGAGAGAAGAAGAAGAGAACAACGTAGGTGTTGCTTTTTATTTTATTTTTCCTCCCATGGACATGTGAAAAAAAATTACAAATAAAGAAAGGTGAGGTAAGGCACCAAAAACATTCGATACGGTCACAGTCTTAGTCACACACGGGTGAGTGTAGCAGCTCCCAATCCCATTAAGACTGCTTTGTTTAATTTAATATTAACAAAACATAATTAATTTTTTATTTAAATCACCTGACCCAGTATTTTACTTGGCAGAAAGAAAAGTTGTTAGTCTTCAAGTCTCTCCTCTCCATGATCTTCAGCCTGTTACCGATGGCTTCCCTTCTTTATTCACTACCTTTCTTCGCTTTCATCCTCAGTCTACCTCTTAATCAAGGAAACCCTGAAACAGGTTGATGTTTGTAGCTTGGTGTATTAGTACTGATACATTGTATTTTTGTTTTCTAACAATTTCTTGTGTCAGCTAAGCCTAAGGTTGTAATGGAAGAAGGCTACATGGTAACTACGTTGATCGATGGTCACAAACTTAACATAAACCCTCATGAGGTCCTTTCTCGACCTGCAACTTCTGATCTCTTGATCCTCGATTCTTCCGGCAGTGCTTTTTACACTGTATCGTTTGCCAGTTCCCAAGGTCTAATTTTTTTAACCATATCATTAAAAAAAGTTATATTCTTGACTAAATTTGAGATTTTTTGTGACTATGATTGCTTGGTTTACAAGTTCCTGCAGAGGCTGTGGTTAATCGGTTTTCGGGAGATGGAGTTGCAGGGTACCTGGATGGGGAACTGAGTTCTGCTCGATTCAATGTGCCAAGGAGTTTTGCTATCGATCTTAAAGGGAATGTTTATGTTGCTGATAAAATCAACCGTGTTATTAGAAAGATCAGCGGATCAGGTGCTTGGGTCGCTGTAGTAGTTTTTTTTTTTTTTTTGCAAGTGGGTTTTCGTAATTTTATTTGTATGTTCTTATTTGGAAACAATTCGGACTACCTTGTGGGATCCATGTCAAATGGGTACACTATGCCCAAGTTTTCGAGAGAAATAAGAAAGAGGAAAACTTGTGCGAATAGGTGTTATCTGCCTGTGTAGGTTGTGCATGGAAGTGCGGCTTATCAGTTGTAGGAGACTGAGGTATTAGTAACTTGACTTTTATTCATGGGTCATACTACGTGAGGTTGGAATGGGAGGCCTAATCTTGATGGGGTTTCATAAGATGAACATTATTTGTTTGACCCTATATTTTGAAGTTCTTTACTTGTAAATTGTAGGCAAGGTATTGCTGTGTCTCTCTCTAAAGTTGTAGTTCCTGCAAGTGGAAACTACTTTCCTGATGCTTTTGATGCTAGGTGTGACGACAATTGCTGGAAATTACTCTAAGGAGGGGAAGGCGGATGGTCCTGGAAAAGTTGCATCTTTTTCTAATGATTTTGAGCTGGCATTTGTCCCAGAAAAATGTGTGTTATTGGTTTCTGATCATGGGAACCAGCTGGTTCGCCAGATTAATCTGAAGCCCGAGGATTGTGTGAGAGAGTCTCATTCTGGTGAGGTTCTTAGTTGATTTATTCGGTATCTGAATTGCCACACTTGCGAAGGGTTAATGTCTCATGTTAATGCTTCAAGAGAATATAAGATACGTTTGGTGTTGCAACCTGACCTATATGTTGCTATAATTTCACAGCATTGGGAGCAGTTTCAGTTTGGGCACTAGGACTGGGGCTATCATGTTTAATTGGCATGATCATTGGGATTGCGGTGCGTCCGTATGTGATCCCTAATGTAAGTATCTCCTGTATGAACGTTATCCTGTACGAGGTGAACATGAATTGTACCATTTCTAACTCGACTTTGTAGACAGGATCGGTCCAACGTACTTCCTTTCAGGCAGATATGGAGGCATTACCTAATCATTTTGGTGAAACTAGTGCAGACAATCTTCTCCGACACCAGAAGCGCAGTTGCTAGCTGTAGACTTTATGCACTTCCAAGGAGCCTTATACAATTAAGCCTGTCTCACTTGTTACTTATGTTTGGTATTAATCTTGTACAAGATCAAACTTTGTATGAGGATTCTGTGTCTTTGCTAGATTCTAGTGTAAATAGCTGTGAGTTAACTACTAGTGTGAATAGCTGTGAGTTAACTATGTCCCAGCCTGTTTTCAACCAATTGCAAGATTTGATAGAATTGGATGGTCCCATACAGCAGTCAAGCACAAAGAATGACCTACTGAAAGATGGAGAAGGTGATCAAGAAAGAAGTTATGTTGAATTGGATGGAAATGGAGGCATTGATAAGATGATACAGGCAAACTTAATGGGATTTGCTGAGACAGCAGTTGAAACTATTTCACTTTCTGGGTCGTCAGTTGGGAGCTCCGGTCTAGTGAAGAGGAGATGAAGTAGCTAGGAATGTATTGTGACTGCTGATATCTTGCCTGTTTAAGACTCCTTTGTGTCTAATTTATGTTTGTCAAGGGGGATTGAGATGTTAATATTTGTTGTCTTGGCTTATGGTAATTCTGCTTTTGACATTCTTCTTGTGTTGGCCTCAACAGTTTAATTCACACGAGCCAGTTTGATTCATTGTGATGAATATTAAAAAAATATACTTAAATCATTAGACAAAAGATGAGAAACATAAGAAGAGACTGATGTTTTGTGAAAAAGTGAAAAAGGTGAAAAACTATAATCTTTATCTATTGATATGAATAAATGAACTAAAATTAATAAATACAAAAATTAAAAGATTTAATATGATTCATATTTTATATTCTCAATTTAAAGATACTTATGAAATAAATTAGAACTGCATTTTTATTTTTTTATATAAATTCTTATTTGACTCTTAAATTTTTAATTTTAATTTTTTAAACTCAAATTCAATTTATGAATTGATTATTAAATTTTCTTTTTAAACTTAACCCACAAGACTAACTAGTCACATCATGTCTTCGTAATTGAAGCAGTTGGCTACTGCAAGAACTGCAAATGCAGAACAAGTAGGGTTCGTAGTAGTTCTTTCCCCCTTTTTCTTCTTCTGTGTTGTCCATCTCCGCATACCAGATCAGAGAAAATGAGCAAACTAGAACTTGAGAAGGAGATTTTGTAAGGTTTAGTTTGCAAGATACCAAGGAAAAGCCACATAATTTCAGAAACTGTTTTTTTTTTTTTGGGTTCCTTATAACACTTTTATGGCAATTCCTGCTCCAGGTAATAGTGCTGCACCATTTTGACCACCTAAAGCAGCTCCCAGTCACCCACAAATACTCCCTTCTATCACAATTAATTCCAGCACCAAGTATACCTAAAGTTTTATGGACTAATAATGTCCATGGATTTTGTTTATAACCTCAAAATCTCTCTTGCACATGTTTAATACTGATTTCTGAAACCCACAGAACGGCGTCGAGAGTGGATATTATGGTGATTGTAAATGGGATCTCCGTTGTCAACAGGCTTCATGACCACATTTGCACCTTTTCCATCCAGCTCCTGAACTGCCCCAAATACTATCTCATTGGTTTTCTCATAACTTTGTTCGTAGTATGTTTGTGGGGTGGAAGATTGATATCGTTGATGATGTTGTCTCTGCTGATGTTGTTGCTGATAGTCACCATCCCAATCACTATAAAAGGCTCGACCTTGCCGCCACTGATGCATCTTCTCCGCATCCTTTGACATGAAAGCATAAGTCTTTCTTGGTGTTGGGGTTCTTTCGATTGAAGGAGGCTCGTCTTCATCTGGTATCACATAGCTGTCTTGCTGAGGCCAAGCATTTGAGTACTTCGGATGCAGCTGTTGGCTTTGGTATTGGTAGCTAAGTGGTTTCCTTCTGAAACCAGGAATTATTCCTCCCATAACTGCTGCGATAGATGCCCCAGTGTTGGCGAAAAGCTTGCCAAGAGATCCAAAGAAACCTTCTTCTTGCTTCTCCTGCTCATCTTCAGTTGGGATTAAGGGTGGCCTAACTGATTTGAAAGGCTTCTGATATGTACTTGCTGTAGTGTTGGTTGCCATTGCACCCAGATCCTTCAAAAGGACAAGATGATATGGTTAAGTGGTTACAAGTTTCATACCCAACGAGGCTAAAATCTACATATATTCTTTGGTGGGGAAACTATGCTCAACTACTTTCTTATCAAATTGAACTTAAACTGATCAAACAACTGGCATGTGATTCCCTAAAGAAAACAAAATTTACCAAAACACTAAGAAGGAGAAAGGTATAGAGTAGTTCTTAGCCAATAATTAAAGGATAAAACATACTACACAAACTTGATCATTTTCATGAGTAATCTTCTTTTTCGTTCAAGTAAAATGCAATACTTTGTTATCAAGTGCAGAAGCCAATAGGTGACACTTACATTCTGTGAAGAAACAATTGTTCCCACTCTGCGTTGCAGCAATGCCAACATGTAACCAAAAAACCCAGCTGCAACCAGCACTGCTACGCCTGAAGGAAAGAACATGTTACCAAAGCCTATCATGTTGAGAGAATCAAACAAAGAAAAACAATAAAGATGAACTTACCTACAGGAAAGCCACTTCCATACTGATATGCGCAGTCATCAAAATGGAGTTGAATCTCTCTAATTGCCTTGTTTCCTCTGTCTATAACAAGCAAGGAGCAACTGCTTCCAATATAAACCACGTCAAAATCATTGGAAAATTTAGCATCCTCACTTGCTCCATCTACATGGCTCCCTCCGCGGCCCCATTTCCCTCCAGCAATGGTTGTGACCCCTGTGGAAAGATTTACAATGAATGTACTGTCACCAAGACTATAAAAATCTGTAAACGATAAATCTAATGATCACATAAGGTTGTTACAAAGATCCTTGAAGATGCTTTATATGATACCTACAGGCACCACCCAATAAGGATTTACCTGCATCACTGATTTTTCTGATAGCCATATTCATGGTGTCTGCAACATAGATGTTTCCTCTGTCATCCACTGTAAGGCCCTTAGGATGGTTCATCCTTGCTTCTCTGGGTTTTCCATCTACATGTCCAGAGTATCCTTCAGCGGATCCAGCAACCAGCTTAGGCCTGCTGTCTGTGATTCATCAATGGTCCACCCAAAAAAGAACAGGTAAGACAAAGCCAATATACAAATTATGGAAATTCAATGACCAAAACTTTTAAGAAAAAGATTGACCAAATTGTAATGTTACATTTAGTGTGCAGTAAGACATCATGCAAATGCAACCTGCTTTGTTTCACATGGACATTTCAGATTTTAAGATAGGAATTCAAAAGCAAATATATGGCTCCAAAATACAGCTACGTTTTGGATTAAGGAAGGCCATGTCTCCCAAGTGCTTCAAATAGGTTTGTAATACTTTTATATTGCAGCATGTATGAATTTATAGTTCTAAAAGTTTTAAGACAATTTCGTATGGATTAATGTGTCAGCACCATTTGCTCCACCCTGCGAGTAATATCAATTGCACAGTTAACTGGGAAATGTATTTTCTCTAGGATTTTTCTTTCCAATCTTTGCAAATAATTACAAATACAGATAAAGCAAAACAGAACTTCCATAAAAAAATGCCTCCTGATTTAACCAACTAGAGCCAAGAAGATATCAAAACATAATGCAGAATGACTTGGTCCATCCCCGTGGATTACGGAAATTGCAAATTGAAGTTGAGATAACAAAATTTTGAAGACCATTTTAACTTAATTAACTCAAGTGAATGAACAAATCCAGTGCAAAGAAGCTGAGGTAACAGGTTTACGCCAACACACTAAATTCCAACAATCTTTGACCAATGGATGGGTAGTAGATTAGCTAAGGAAGCCAACAAGCCATTAAAAGTCCTGGTAAAACAAGATACTACATTTATCATCAGACGTGACTATAGAAAACCACCTACATGTTGATAGGGAGGATGAAATCCTGTAGATGTTACTGTTAACAGAGTCCAAAATTAGAAGCTCCCCACTAGGCAACACCTCCACAGAGAAAGGCTCGATCCCAAGTTTGCTTCCATCAAATACTGTCTCTACAGTATAACCACTCTCAAACTTCATCATCGGACGACCGGAAATCGCTGCGGACACAAATCCCACCAGACCAGAAACCTTTAAATACTACATTCACGCCAATATATTTGCACACAAAAACCACACACGTCAGAGAAAGAGTATGCACACAGATCTAAACCTGTTTTGGTGGTGGCCTTAAGGGACCATAACCATTTCATGAAAGCAGACACAGCATTGGAGAAAAACCCACTCACAAACTCTGCATAAGAAAGTGAAGAAACTTCAATATAATGATACAAGTTCACGGCCTTTTTATCAACACAGATCAAAAACGAAAACTTGCTCTCAAGCTTATTTACACAAAAGGAACGCACTGACTGACTCACTCACTTGCAGGTGAAGTGGTATAAGGAGCTGAAGAGACATGCCCAAGAAGCAGCAAAAGAGTGAGACCCAGAAGCAACACACTCTTGCTCAACAACCGCATTGCTTCTATTCTGAAGAGGAACACAAAAAGAAGCTCAGGAACAAAGATTCAAGCCACTATATGCTCAAAAACCCTAGTCCGTACACGCAAAAAAGAAGTGAACTTTGATGCAAAATGAGGACTAAAAGAAAGAAAAGGTAAGGGAAAGCAGAGAGGCTGCTAATTGGGTTATGGGATCTTTTAGAAATGAAATGTAGAGGTGAGGGTGAGGGTGAAATGAGAGAAAGAAAAGTGAAGGAAAGGAAGCTGGAAAAAGAGAGTGAAGAAAGGACACACTGGTCTGCTGCACAGTGGGGGCAGTGTGAAAAAGGGGAGAGAAGAATCACAACTTCACAAGCCCCCTTCTGTGTTATGTTATTTGTTAAAAACCAAAGGGTTGATTGAGCAGGAGGGAGTCATTTATCTTTGAGATAACCAAAGGTTCGATTCTTGATTATGGGTATAGAGCAGCCTTAAATTTTTAGGCTAGTTGTCCCACCTTGATCTAGGACATAAACAAACAAACAAACCCACACTTATTCTCTAAGTTACTCTTAAATTCTTGCCTCGTAGTAAGATTTAACGCTTTAAATGCCTTCGCTTTGTTATATCTTAAAATATGATATGTAAACTTATTCTGTTAACACAAGTTCTTGCTGCTGCTGCTGCTTCAACCTTTAGTGCTTCTTAATGGGACTGTGTTTTTTAGTAAAACTCATTGTTTTGGTGAAGAAAAGAACGCAAATGTGATTGTGATTGATGAGTGAACGGGAGCACATTATATGATTTGAGTGGTCCTCTAGAAATAGTGAGAGAGACTACTGTTGAAATGGAATGGTTGGTGGCAGCTAAATTTCAGGTGTATGTATGAAAAACCAACCCCATGAGTAGTAATTGAATTAATTAAAACAGGTGAATAAATATTAATGAATATACAGTATCTGGTAAGTAAGGCATGGGCAAGTTGGCAAACGATGCCACGTGATTTGACATCACCCGCCTCCTTCCTCCGAAAAGCTCATGTGTTTGGATAAAATTGTTTATTGATAGCATAGTTTATTTAAAATATTTACAGTTGCAATTATTTATACAAATTTTTAAATAGTATTCTAATATATGCTTTACCTTTTTTATTAATAAAACCTGGTTAGGTCGGCTGTGCTAGGATCAGGCCCAGGCCTAAATCCACATGTCCACGGCCCATTCGCAGGTGTTAGTCTCTCATGCAAACGTAAAGACTTACGTAAAGACCTAAACCTAGCATCTATTCCATATATAAGGTACTGTTTGGCTATGATACAGGTACGAGATTACAACCCTATTTTTCTCTGTTCTTAGCAACCAATACCCTCTCAAAAAGACTAACTTGAGCGTCAGAGGGGCCTGCCGGTAGTCAACCCCCGGCGTGCCTTATCTGTTTTGCAGGAGTCCTTTAGCCAAAGCCAGTCAGAATCATGGATCCATGCAGCAACGTTCAGTCCCAGCAAAATCAGACTGAACCAAAACCCATTGCAATTGTACACATCATTAATATCAATACTCTGTAGAAATTTTGTTGAAGTGCAAGATTTAATTGTATACAGTCTTATCCTTAACTAATAGAGAGATTATTTCTAAATAACTAATAAAAAAGGAAATTGTAGATATCTTGATTAATTAAAAAATATCATACCAATGGATATGAATAGGCTTTTATATATTTTTTCTTAATCATCGTGGTTGTCGTCGTCCTCCTCGTTGTCTTTGAAGCCTGGACAGACCATGTGACAAGTAGGTTAGAAACAATTACTTAGCTTCATGGTATCGGGGTGTTTGGTAGATAACTTTTAGTATTAGCTGTTTAACAGTCAAACAACTAATACACTTGTTTGGTTAGGAGTTGGTTAAGTTGGATGATTCAATCCAACCAGTTATTTTTTGAAAAGCTACTTGGGAGTAACTTTGCCAATCAGCTAATAAAAATTTTACTAAAAGACAATCATGCTTTCAAACTTATTTCTAACCTATCTAAAATGTATGGGATTAACTACAACTGTTATCTATAAATTCATCAAAACGTCTATATAATAGTTTATCGAGTAAGTTTGCAGACAACATAGGTATAAAACTAGAGATGAGATTTGGATTTTATTGTTGTTGTTCTTATTATTAGATTTTGTTATTATTATTATTATTATATGTTTTATATTTTTTATTAGAGGTATAAACTTATTTTGTGTATATTTAAATATCTAAAATCTAAATTACTATAAAAATATTCAACAAAATACTAAAATCATACTCTTATAAATTTTTTTAAAGTTACATCTTCATAAGTTATTTTACACATAAACAGTTAATTTTACCAAAACATCAAATAACAAATACTTAATACAATCCGACTGATATAATCAAGTATTAACTAACAACTAATACAATCAGAGTCATTATAAGTAAAATTAGATAATGTAATTAGTTGATTGTCACACAAAGCCGTTATAAATAGAATTAGATAATATATACATTTACTATGAATCATGTACAAGTCCATGATTGTTTTGTCAATATAACACAAAGATCTAGGAAACATAGAGACATCCGTAATTCTGAAGATGAGGTAAGGCTCACCAGAGATATGAAACACACGGATCCGACAGGCGGGTACGAATTAATTGACAACGGCCATCGCCATAGTACAAAGCCTGTAGACTGTCCCACACACACGCAAGAAGCAACAGTACGTTAAAAGCATCGACTCGTTGTCAACATTCTGGTCTTGGTAAGAGACAAGCAACAATACGTTAAAAGCATTTACTCGTCATCACTCTGATCTTGGTAAGAAACAAAAGAAAACAACTGCCACTGTCACCTCAGCCTCTGCTATCCTCTATCCTACCTCGTAACATCTTCCATTATTCCCTTTTCTTTGCTTCAGCTCCTCAAAACATAACCTTCCGTTGTATTATTTGTAGTTATCCAATTTTCTCTCTCGCTTCAGGATTCTGCGTCTCGAGCATCGTGAATGTACACGAAAATGGTCAAAAAAGCAAATCTCAATCCTTTGCAGGTAACGGTCGGACGACATTAACAACAGCTTCTGAGTTGTGAGCCAGCTAGAAGAAAGTTGGCAACCCATGTGCCATTTCCAGCCAATCCAGTGAATCCACCCTCTTGAAATCCATAACACGGGTGTCTTAACTCAATTTTCTGCCGGAACGAGTTGTCAAATTGCATGGACAAATTTTTTTATGCGTATATAACACACATTCCTCCCTGGTAAAACATCCTGCCATCTTGTAAAAGACATTCCGGAAAATACGGACAAACATAGATGTCCTACAATTGTTCAGGAATTGTGCCAAACAACACAATTTAATCATTGACTCATACATACATATTGCTTACAGCATTTCAGTATAGATCTAGACACCCAATACGGGCTTCAACCTGTAATACCAGTCCCAAGTAATTGCTTGGAGCTTGCAAAAATTTCAAAGAAACGTTCATACATTCATATCACTTTATAGGGTTGGCAAGTGAGAGAGATGCAATCCTATTGCTTAAATACAATCTCATGTGACTATTTACAGTAATATGCCAATGAGTTGCTCACCAGTCCTCCAATGCCTCGGAATCATCTACATTCAGATACGTTGGATATATTTGATTTAGCTGTCAAGAATGGATACATTTGTGCCTCCGACAGAATAAAGTTGTATGTTAAAAGCAGTATACCTATACAAGTTATGATGTGTCCTCTCATTGTAGGAAAGAAAAATCCACCACAAACATCTGATAGCCCTGCCGGTGAAGCTGTCTTATTGGAACTAGTGCATGTTTCATCCACCACACAAATAAACTAGCAACCATAGCCGGGCATCAACTTCCTCAAATTGTATCGTCATCTCCTAACCAAAGCATCCCAGAACCTACCAAACGAAAATGCGCTTGCCACTGTACAGTAGATTAAGTTAACAATAACTTGGTCTCTCTTCCGGCACAGAAAATCCATAAAGCAAAATGAAGCTCACAGAAAACTGTGCAGGTAAGTTCTTCAATTGGCTCAAGCAGCGCTCTCAAAAGACACCTGGCCTTGAACAGGACACTCAGGCTTGGGTCTAGATACAGCCGCAAGGCCTTGAAGCAATCTCACAACATCAGCAGTATCATCAAGATAATACTTAGCTTTGCTTGGCTTTTGTCCAACTGTGCAAGCAAAGATCTCCGGAACTGCAGGTAAAGTTGGACCAGAGACTGTCCTTAATATTCTCTCAAACATGTCCTCGTCCGATCTATCATCACCAATGCATATAACAAAATCAGGAAGCTTCCCTTCCTCGGCCATATTCATCAGAACCCTTTCAGCAACAAACCCTTTGCTTACGCCCTGATTTGCATGGGAAAAAGGTTAATACTTCCTCTAGTAAAATACAGGCATTAGTATGTTTGTGTCAGTATATACAAGCACGTATCACACAGAGAGGAAGAAGAATGTCAAGAAGTAAAAGAAGGGAGATTTACCTGTGGCTTAACTTCAACAATATGCTGACCCCTCTTAACAACAGCTGGTTCATTTGCTAGAACACTTTCAATATGATCAAGCAATTCCTTAGCTTGGCAAGATCCAAAGTCAGGGTCTGCATCCTGATGGTGCCAAACTAAAGCACTCTCTTTAATCTCTATACTGGAGCCATCCGTTGCCTCGGTATAAAGTCTCATCACAGGTTCCACAATCTTTTTCCAATCAAGATCAACATCCAGAGGATAGATTTCCCACTCCGAAGTCTTATTCCACCTGACAAGAGACACAGGAAAGCATTATACATTATCACCCTACCAATCATCTCCCTCTACAAGCTACCAACTTGAACCACATTACTGGCTTACCTTATGAAGTGCCCATGTTCAGCTGCAATTCCAAGCATGTCGCATGAGGCAAGCCACTCACTCAGGGAACTTCTCCCTCTACCACTTACAATAAAGACAGTGTTCTTTGGATCCTCAGAAAGAGTTTTCAGAACAGAAATAACTTCAGGGCTGGGGCTTTTGATAATAGAGGATTGTGGAATGACAGTGCCATCGTAGTCCAAAAATATAGCTCTTGTACTTGTCCTTTTATAAGCTGAGACAATGTGATTGACAGATAATCTTCTAAAACTACAAGAAAGAGACATGACTCTGAAACCCAGACCAAAACCGATTCCCCAGCACCTTTTGTTATAATGATCTTGGCATGCTCTCTCCAAATCTTGCATAAAACTACGAGCCCAATAAGCCACATCATGAGTACTGATATACCTGTAATGTTTCTCATGGCGCAACTGCTTCTCAGATTCTTGCATAGTGATGGCCAAACTTAAGGCCTCAGCCACAGCATCAATGTCCCAAGGATTTACCCTAATTGCTCCACTTAAAGAAGGTGAGCAGCCAATAAACTCAGATACAACAAGCATGCTAGTGCGAAGGGAATCTGATTTTATACCCAGAGCTTCATCCATGTAAGAGGTTCCCTGCCTGCAAATGATATACTTATAAGGAACCAAGTTCATTCCATCCCTCACCGCATTCACAATGCAACATTCTGCTACAGCATAATATGCAGTCTTCTCATATCGGTGAACATGGCGATCAATCAGAATCACTGGCTGGTAAAGAGGTGAACCATAAACTTGATTAATCCTTCTTGCTGTTAAATATGTTTCCCTCTTTGCTTCGTCTACATCTTTCCCTGAACCCCTTGCAGGATTCACTATCTGCACCAGCACCACTTTTCCACGCAAATCAGAATGCTGCTTCAAGAGTTGTTCCATTGCCAACAATTTCAAACTGATCCCCTTAAATATGTCCATATCATCAATTCCAAGAATCACTTTTTTACCATCAAACTGTTTGCGAATCTCTTTTGCAATAACAGATGTAGAGGGAAGGTTCATTACTGATTCAAGACGACCCATGTGAATACCTACAGGGAGTATCTTTATGTACACTGTACGACCAAAGTAATCAAGTCCGATATGTCCCCTTTTTGACTCATAGTCCAAGCCTAGCATTCTACTGCAACAGGACAGGAAGTGCCGAGCATAATCAAACGTATGAAAACCAATTAGATCGCAATTCAGAAGTCCCCGCAGAATTTCATCCCGAACAGGCAAAGTTCGATATATTTCTGAAGAGGGAAATGGGCTATGGAGGAAAAATCCTAGCTTGACCCGGTAGTAATGCTTTCGCAAAAAAGTTGGCAGAACCATAAGGTGATAGTCGTGAATCCAAACATAATCATCCTCTGGACTAATTACTTCCATAACCTTGTCAGCAAATATTTTATTTGCCAAAACATAGGCCTGCCAAAGATCACGGTCAAAGCGATCACCATGGTCTGGGCACATTGGTAGCATGTAATGAAATAGAGGCCACAAATGCTGTTTACAGAATCCAAGATAAAATTTCTTCTGTAGGTCCTGTGGGAGAAATGCTGGCACACAGTTGAAATCCTCCAGCAGTTTCTGAGAAACTTCTTCTTGTTCGCTAGGTTCTATATCAGCCTTTAAAGACCCCACATATATAACATCAGTTTCAGGAGAAAACCCATCCTTCAGTTGCAATAAAAGAGAATCCTCGTCCAAAGTGAACCGCCATTTCCCACTTTCTGTATCCCTTTTAGCTTGCAAAGGTAACATATTTGCCACTACAATTTTCCGCTCTCGTACAATAGATGAAGTGACTTCCGAATCCCCATCATTACCGGCATAGCTATCCAGATCAGAGATAATTCCTGGAACAGTCATCACTCTAGGAAGAGATCTTGGGGTTTGAGGAATATCAAAGAGATTTCCAGCTAAATCTAAAGAGTTGACACACGAACTTGACACCATGACTCATAAGAGGTGCATACCTCCAACCACAAATGTTTTAGTCGTAGTTAGCAGAAAACCTGCAAAACAAAAACAAAAACATTAAAGGAAAAATAATATGCACATGTTGGAAATTGGGCATCACGTTTAAGTTAGTAACTCAACATCAAGTATAAAGTTAGATAAAAGAAGGAAAAAGAAAACTAGAATCCTTAATGTTTATCAACAGTATTTGCTTGAACTCTATCCAATAGCACAACCACAAAATTAACTATAGTAATACACCTTCTCAGCAACCAAACACGCCTGATCAATCAATACAGATTCATAAGATGTACGAAAACAACAATGGTTAAAAATGATAATGATCCGCACCGAAAGGAGACAACTTCATATCACTAGAGTGGCAACCCGTAAACTATCACTACGAAATGGTACAAGCATGACATTTTGTTTTTAAGTACTTGCCAATCCTTCTCCCTCATGCAAAGCAAAAGGTACAATCATTTCCCCAAATTTGTAAACATTTATATTTAACGACCAACTTAACTTAATTTGCGTCTGCGGCAAAATGAAAGCACTATTATCACATATCGCCACACAAAATTATCGTTCCGGAACCAAAAAGAAAAAGAAAACTATCCACGCGTGACTAGGAATGATTAAATTCCATGCAAGTCTCCGTAAACTTGAAAAAAGAAAATTAAAATAAAAAGATTAACCAACAAAAACACCTACACACATGAAACAACAACATAGAATCCATTGCGCTGCAAACGGAGACGTAACAAAACTCGGACCAACCACAAATTTCCTTTCGTTTATTCTCTTTCAAATGTAAAACAAAGAATGTTTCTCTCGACTCTGACTACGAAAACAAACCAACACATTTTCTTAAGCAAGCAGTTCAAAATTCGAAAAAAGGAACTCGTTAAGCAAACTGTAAGCGGATCGCAAACCAAGAAAATAACAGAAACTTCGACGACTTACCTGAGGGAACACACCTCAGAGACCGGCGACGAAACTCCGGCGGAGATTATCGTTAAAGTGAAGGTCAGCAGGAAGTATGCGCTTATAAGTTTAAACGCGAGAGACAGAGAGAGAGAGAGAGGGAGAGGGAAGAAAATGGAGGCTGCGTTGGATTATCAAAACCGAAAACTAAAAAGGAAGAGAAAAGCGACGCCTTTTCTCCAGAATAATAGTGAGAATTGGAAGAAGAAGAAGAAGGAGAAGAATTTAGAATGCGTATGTATGTGATTTATTTATAGGGGACGAGACTTTCCTTCCGGGTGATGGATGGACAGAGAGAGACTGGATTCAACTATTTAACTCCAGTTACATTCCTTTAACTATGGTTGCTTCTACTTTGCCATCACACGTTCCCAGCTCTTTTTCTTCTTCTGTTACTAAAATGCCCCCGTCTGTTTCGCTTTCTTGCTCTTTTCACATTTTTTTAGATTTTAAATATCTTTTTAACACGTTAAATCCTGATTTTTCAAATTATTTATACATAATATATTGCTAATTTAGATTGAAATAATATATTTATGTTTGAATAAAAATTTAAATGGTTCATAAATATCTTATTGGTGGTAGGTTTAGAAAAAGGATAGAATGGAAGACAATTCTGGTTTGTCTTCCTAAGCTCGGTAGGAGTGGAGATGTCCAAAAGTTTGAAAGTTTGGGATGCCCAAAAGTTGCTACTTAGGAAAAACACTAAAGTAGTTTTACCTAAGCATCTTTGTTTCTATTTTTATTTTTATTTTAAAATTTAGTATTTTTATTTTTGTTCTTTTCGATTTTTCAAATTTTAAGAAAATTAGAAAAGTGAATTTTGTTTTTTTTTGTTTTTTAATAATTTGTTGAGTAACACTAAAGAGTAGAATTGTCGTTTTTTTTTGTTCTAGACCAGGGTATCTACCAGTTAACCCAGTGATTAATCCCTTCGCTGGTTTGTAAGCACCTCACAGGATGGGACAGCTGGCTCAAGGATTTAAGGCTGCTTCATACCCAAAACCAAGGATCGAACCCCTAATCTTTGGCTAAGGATGGATAAGTCCCTTCCACTCAACTACACCCTTGAGTTAATTGTAGTTAAATAAGCGTGGTAGTCTGTACCACTCATTCACTAAATAACATTATCCTCCACTAATCCTCCAATTACCTCCCTTGATTAAAATTCTATTAATCTAGTCAAATGAGCATACAATTGGATAGACTCTTACACTATCATATGTTGCCTTGTAGGACATCACTTTCAGTTTCTTGTTCATTGGAAACAAATCAATAAATAGTCTTAATAAGACAAAGCTCTTAGCTTTAGATCCATGGAAGTGGCGAACTAGTTTGTCTCCTAGTAGCCACGGAATTGGAAGCAGCACAAAAGGACACCATTCATCCGAAGTCCCAAAGCATGCGCAAGAGTTAATTTCTATGCAGCTAATTAGTAACTGTAAAGCAAGTGCAAGAGTACAAACTTGTGTTATGGTCTACGAGAGGGAGAATGCAAATTGAGAATAAAGCATGTATGCAAGGGTGCCAATTTAAGGTTGGTCAGGTAAATAGAGGAAAACCGATGGGCAATTAAGTAAAGATGGAGGTGAGCTGTGTACGAAAAAACGACAACTGGGGGGGGTAAGAGACAAGTTGGCCTGCTACCAACAATAGTTTGACCACATAAATTAACAATATCGATTTATACATGTGGGTGGATAATTATTAATTAATTTTTATCCAAATTAGTCAAGTTTTTTATTTGTTTACGCATTGTCTCAGATTCAATCAATCATTTTTCTATCAGTAAAATTATTATAAAATTCACAATTAAAAAAAAAAAACTTGAACAAAGACGAGCGAACCGGCCGCCTCTCATCCTAGCTGGCAAATGGATAAAGTTGAGATAAACGATATGTCCTTTCAGACATTTATCTTCCCTATTTACAGGATTGCCCTTTTAAATCCCTGAGATTATGACCCCTTTAGCCCTTTTTCAATTCCCACGAGAAGCTGCACGCGTAAAATGCTCTATCCTACGAGTTACGACAGGTCTCTGTCACAAACATGTCATTGTTGCGCAATGTGTAACTTTTTAAAACTCCAAACGTTACCTATCAAATTAGCCGAGCTTATATTAATAAAATTTTTATTAGTCAATTTTTTTAAGAATAATTTTTAAAAAATTAGTTGATTATTTAACTGTCATTTAAAAAATAATTTTTTAAAAAGAGCATAAAAATAAAAAGAACTTTTAATTTTAACTATATTTTATTTTATAATAAAAATTATTTATGTATATAAATATTATTTAAAGTATATTAAACAATATGCAAAGCACAATATAATTTTAAACCATATGAAACATAAATAAAAATATATCTAACTAAATCTTTTATATGGATAATAACATAAATAAAACTAATATCAAAAATAAATATTAAAACATATAAAAAAGCAAAATAATATATTTGCAAGATAAACGTGAAGATGGATTTGCAAATAGGCTCCTTAATTGAAAATTTTACCCGAAAAAGTTTTTTGAGAAGCTCTAAATTTGAGTTTCTTAAAAAACTGTATTTTGGCTGCCAAAAAAGTTATATCTATTAAAAAAGTATTTTTTTATTTTACAATTAAATTCTTATTTTTCTTAAAAAGAGTCTTTGTAATTGAGAAAAGTAATTATTGACCTCCAAAAAATTTGTCCAAATAGTCACTAAGTTTAAGATACACAAAAGCCTAATCACTTTACTTTTTTTATAAAGAGATTGTTTGAGGAACTTAAATCTGTAACTTTATTAGCTATTCCAAGTTTGATAAAAAAAATTTATTTAATTATTCATTTAAGGTAAGATTCTAATTTTTTGATTGAGTAAGTGTTTTTAAGAGCTCACAATAATTATTCTTAAACTATGAATTAGATAAAATTTTTAGAAATAATATAATAATTTGTGTGTTTTGAATATACCATTCCACAAATTTACTGATTAAGTCAGGCTATATTTTTTTTATTAACCCACGAGATATTTTAGGAGGTTTCCAATTGTGAGAACGTGGCTTTAAGCCTTCCATTTTAGAGTAATAACAAACTCTCAAGTTCTAACAAATTGAGAATTTTAAAAAAATTAAAACATTCTAACTGAAACCTTGGAAATATTTTTATAATGAGATATGTGTGAAATAAAAAATAAAACAACTTTAGTAATTATTTTGTATTCAACATATAAAACAAATTACATATTTCTTATTATTAATCAATGCGTCTTTTATAAATAAAAATTTGAATTCAACACTCTTTTTGTTTTCTACGAAATAAGTCGCAAAATTTTTTAAATAATTATTTAATAAGTTATAAGAAAAAAATTGAATACACCAACCCAACGACATATCCGTTTTGTTTCGTTACCAGTGACCTAACACGTGGAACGGAAAGAAGTGCAGGGTCATGAAGTTGGTGGTCTAGCCAAATCATAAGATACAGTGATTTGAAAATCTATATCATTTACGTGAACGCAGAGAAAAGTTAAGATAATGGATTTGAATGCAATGTTTAATTTGCTCCAAGTCACCTCTTCTTGTCCCATAAAAATGATAACACGTGCACTGCACCAATTGATAATTCATGTTAGTAGACAATGACCCTTATCCTTATGGATTTTGGTTCAAGGGGCCTGCACTCATGGTTAGCGGATGCGTAGTTTGTTCTCCATATCAATTTATGGGTTCCTATCTCGTTGTAAGTAGAACAGACACCCCCTTATTAATTAATTGATTTTTTAAAAACTCAATCAAGATTTTAAGTTTAACATTTTTTCGCTACCATCTAATTTGTTATTGTAAATTACTTGACAAATTGATGATAAGTTTAATTTAATTATTGGTTAATGTGAATCATACATCTAGCACTAAGTTTGTGAGTGAATTTAATTTCACCTATAACTTTTTATTATTTGAAGAGTTTCTTATCATTAAGGTTATGTTTGATTTGACGTAAGGTTTACAATGAAATGAAATGGTTTATAATAAAATAAAATATAAATAGATGTAATATTAGAAAATTATTATTTGGAAGGAATGGAAATGCTCGTAATATGATATAGTGAAATGTTGTTTGGAAGAAGAGTTTAT
>JANKOD010000003.1:9403880-9417612 GCA_026284645.1 Erythroxylum acuminatum | reverse complement strand
ATTCGACCTTGGAGATCTTTACAAGCTCGATGGCAAACTATAATGACAGCTATTGGAAAATTCAGAGGATGTGTTCGACAAATTGAAAACTTGAATCCAAGCGGTGCTTCTGAACATGATATTGTAAGTGCTTTATTTATTTATTTTTTCTTTGTATGAATTGCAATACGTTTGATTTATACCCTAAAATCTAATTTAAGTTACATTATTGTCTTACAGTTCGAGAAAGCAAAAGATTTACTCATTCAAGATCCAAAATTTCATAAAGGTTTCAAATTTGATCATGTATGGCCAATTCTAAAAAATATGGAGAAATATGCTGATACTAGCAGAGAGAAAGCATCTAGTCATCGAAAACGATCCAAGTGCAATGAAATGTCACCATCCGAATCTCAAAAATCAGATAAGTCAATAGGATCATCTTCATTTTGTATTGATTTAAATGATGATTTTGAAGCTGAAGATCCATTTATTGGAAGAAATGATGAAGCTGATCGTCCTATTGGGAAGAAGAAAGAAAAAATGAAAAAGGAACAAAATGAGGAAATGAAAACACTTTTTATGTCCATGAATAAAGAAATAAAAGGAATGTTTCATGAAAGTCAATCTCTTCTTGAAAAAAATTATGAACTTCAGTTGTTACGAGCTCAAAATGAGGCAAAAAAATTAGAGCTGCGCCAAAGACGGGAAGATAACAAAATTTTATGCAAAGATTTGGATTCCATCAAAGATCCAGTGATGCGTGAGGCTTTGAGAAATGAACAAATGAAAATTTTTGCCAAAAGAGCTCAAGAAGAAGAACCTCAAGGAGGAGCTGGCTCATCTAGTGGATTTAGTCAATATTTTGATTTTGGAGGAAATGGGGATGACCTTCCAAATTATTAATTATTTATGTTAATTTAATGTTTTTAAGTGCTTTAGTTTTACTTTTAAGTTGATTGTTGTAATTTTAGTTTGATTATAATCTCGAGTCTGATTTTCGTTGTAATTTATTTAAGTTTAGTTGTAATTTCAAATATTTTTGTTGAGTTTTAATTTTTAAAATCAATGGTGTGGTTTAAATTTATGTACTTTTTATTTCAAATTTATTTTTTGTTCTTAACATATTTTATTAATGAATTTATAACACTTATAAATAAGAATTATAAATAAATATTTAAAATAAATTTAATATTATATTCAATATTAGTCTCGTTTTAAATGTCTCAATGAGATCTTTGTAATGATATATTTTGTGTAAAATAATAAATATGTTAACTGTAATTATAAAGTAAATTATGTAAATAAATCAATTTGAGAAAAGGACATAAAAGGAAAATGCTAAAAAGTAAAGGGATAAAGTTGTCTTTTTGTACTTTTGGTGCAATGAATAGTAACACACCAAATTTGGTGCATTACTATTCATTGCACCATTTTAGTGTGTACTTTTGGTGTCTTGGTTAGAGTGAATTTTTTGCACCAAAACACCATGCACTGGAGATGACCTTATGTATTGCCAAGACCCGAAGAAGGAAGAGATTATATTTAGTTAACTGGCAAGTACAAGTCACGATCAAGGTCCGAAAATAGCATTTATGGCTGAGACGCGAAGAAGGAAAGGTCAACATAACAGACAGATACAAAACATGCAGCATGTGCACTGCCGTCGTCCTCTTAAGGTATGACTGTAGCCTAAGTGGAATATATGGTTATAAGGGATATAAACTGTAGTCTGCCTTTTCCTTTTTTTGTATTTTTTTTTTTTGATTGCGAACCTAAACCAATCAAGCCTGTAAACATGTCTGACCATGTTGGGAGATTGGACCTAACGCTTTGTGCTTTCTATTTGTACCGAGTTGTGTCAAAACATCAGAGTAGTTTGAATAATTAAGAACCTGATGGCAATGGACAAAAAGACGAAGCTCACACATCAAAAAGAAAAATGGAAGGTCCTTGCTTCTTAATTAGCAGAAGTGGAATAGTGTAGTTAGATATTGTATTAACACTAGAGCTACTTTACATGGATTCAACAAGTATAATTTTACAATACTGTTATATCTGAGCTTTATTACCAAATGATACCAAGAATATTAAAAACTTCTTAACAAAATATTGCACTCTATCTCCAGTATCCCATAGCTACCACTGGGATCCTTACTTTATGCCCCCTGCTTCCTTTCAGGAGAACTTCACCAAAACTGTACGATCCAGTCACTGATCGAACAGTAAGACTCACTGAGAATGTCCTTGATGCGGCTCGTTTCAGTGTCATTGCTGGAGGGTTAACTTCAATGGCAACTGCTGGCTGCATTCTGGCCGTGATCACGTATGTTTCGTCGTCGAATACATTTGTAACCGTGCGAGTGACCGTTTGAGTTTTCACCAAATGGGAGATTGTAATTGATGGAGTGTTCAGATTTGATGGCTGGCCCATGGTGTTATTACAGGGTGAGTTTGTGTAGTTTCTTATCTCGTGGATGTCAATTCCAGGAGTAGAGCACAGAAAGCCCAAGTAATCCTCATAACCTGTGCACAAGCAAATTAGGAAGACATTAAAGATACAGCGGGATTCGGTAGACTAAACAAGTAAAGAATGTTCAGCATACTAAAGCTGCTCGTTATGTTCCAAAATATTTAAAAAAATGAAAAAGAATAGTATGAATTTAGAATTTTCCGGATGAGAATGAACCTAGAAATAACAAATGCAGTCATGAGGTAGATAAGTAGAACCTGCATCAAAAACCAATCCAGGATCTAGAGCAGCCCTCGGGTTGACATGACCACTCCCACAATCAAAAGGAGTAGCCTTGGCCAGCTTGGTGGCTTCTGTTTCAGAGTATTGCTGTGCTTGAAGAGGTCTCCCTGCTCTATTAAGCATTGTTGAAGTTGTCATCAAGGCTGATTTGATTGCAGCAGGACTCCAGCTAGGGTGCGTCTGCTTTACAAGGGCAGCTATACCTGCAATATGTGGTGCAGCCATGCTAGTTCCAGATATCACTGCAAATTCTTCCCCTGCCCAAAGCAAATAAGTGCAAATTATATTTTACTGTTGTCATTAAGATGCATTAGAACATGCACCGTAAAGTTCACCTACCAGAAAACAAAGAAAGATTTGAAAGGCACGCGTGTTTTCTATACACAAAATTTGAGAACACGAAACTAGAAGTTTTGAAACTCTCCTTAACAAGCAAGTTAGGACTTAAGGTGTAGAATGCTCCTTCAATAAGTTCCACCCCTGGAGTCACTAACTTGAAGGGAAGCCAGGCATTAACCCACACTTCAATGTTTAGAGCAGGCATGGCTATTATGGAGGTATTTATTAGAATCGGATGAATTACTTACCAGCATAATTTGCCTCGTCTGTTCCATTTGGAGACCAAGCAGCCCAAATGAGTGAACCAGGGGCAAGGATGTCTGGCTTGAGGAGATCGGCATCTTGAAAGTTTAAATCTTTTATGTTGGGCCCTCGAGCAGAGAATAAGGCAACTTGGGGTGCCGATCTATGGAAAATAGGCATCAAACCATCTCCAATGCTTCCTGTAGCTTTGAAGCTTTTCACCCTTCCAGTCCAATCTCTTGATGTGGAGATGTTGTAATAGTCTATAAGATCCTAAAATGGCAGCAATGATCAAAACCCAAATATCAGTAGTTAGAACAATCCTGTTAGAAACTATCTGGTGTGATTAAAAAGAGATTGAGCAAAGAATAGGGATCGAAAACAGTTTATTCACTGATCAAAATTTTTATAAAAAAATTCAATGCGGTCAAAGGAAGTGAACTTTATATAGCAAAATAAACAATAATGCTTTATTAGTTTCCAATTTTCCATTGATATGACTTTGGAATAATTATACTTAAATAAATGACATGGTTACTCTGGCAAATTAAGTCTAAATGCCAATAATTATCCGACAAGTCATTAGAACTCTCAGATTCAAAATTAGAAAGATCACAGAAAGAAAAGGAGACCATAGATTGCAAGAAATCACAAAGTCAGCTTTCAAGTATATCCAATAGTATTTGCAAGTTCATGGTCAAAAGTTCATTAAAGAGAAATATTACCATGGATTTGGTTACATCTGTGATAACAATTCCAGGAATACCAACAGGGACAGGGTTAAACTTGGTCCCCGGAGAGACACTTTCCACAGCAAGAACAAATCCAACTGCACCAAGACTTCTGGCGGTTTCCGATACTTTTTTAACAGAAGCAGTACCAACAACAAAATTGAAGGAATAACCACAAAGAAGAATGTTGCCCTCAACCAAGTTTCTGTTCAACACTTCTGGTCTCTGGCAATCTGAAGGACTGTACTTCATTACGGAAGAATCAAGTAACACATCATTGGCAGCAACCAAGGTGTACGTTTGATTAGCATGTGTAGAGGCTGCATCAATCCATTGACCTTTTCAGCTCTCAAAGATCCAGATTATGACTCCAAAATCCAATGAATTAATTAGCAGGAAGTCAATTGATAAATACAAGATGCTTGAGGAAGTTCGTCTGTAAAACTTACGGGATAAACCAATTCCTGGCAAGATTTTTCCATTTCCCAGGGTTAGATGATTTTTGTATCTGCGGTCATCAATTGAAGCCGCCACAGATGTTATCCAAGGGCTATAAGAAACCAATGTCTTTGGAAAAGGACCTCCATTTCCTGCTGCCTGTGCAACAAATACACCTGCCTTTACAGCAGCTAGAAGTGTAGCATCGAATGGGTTTAAGAATGTAGTCTTGGTGGTTGCTGGAGGGCTATTTGGACCCACTGAGAGGCTGAGTATGTCCACTCCATCATGAACAGCCTGTTTAGAATGTTATCTTAGAAATCTAAACCCCTAGCATAAAAAGTATAGCCAAAAATTGATAATTAGTTGACAAAATGGAATCTAGGAGGAGTTCAATGTAACTATACCCAAGTAATTGATAGGTTATGTTATTTCGCCGCTTACTTGAGTATCTTAATATGATTGCATTAGGATAAAGACATGGACAAAAGAAATTATATAGCTGGAATTTAAACCATGAAAAAACAACAAGAATGGAAACAAATTAAGCAGCAATACTTGATCCTTGCACTGTGTTATGTGCTATTGGCCAAGAGTGGTAACAGCATACCTGATCAATAGCAGCTACTACATCTGCTACAAAGCCTCCAAAAAGCCTGTAGAGTGCTTTGTACACAGCAATCCTATGCAAATGCAATTGCACTGGTCATTCTACACAAAAGTAAAAGAGGGAAGTGCTCCAACAGCACATTTCAGCAACAGCTATAGTTCGTACCTAGCACGAGGAGCCATCCCACTTGCTCTTCCAAATTCATGGCCTTGCATTCTCACTGGAATACCATTATTTCCCGCTGCAATAGCTGCTGTGTGACTGGTAGCCGGTGACAAAGGCAAAGAGAACATGGTATGAGATTTAGAAGACATCTTGCTTTACATATACTTTACAGGCATGTTAATCAGAACAGTATTTCATACTATCAGAAAGGATAAAGATCATAGCATATATTCTCCCAAAGATAGGAGGAGCATCCAGTTTTGTGCACCATAACTTGGAGATTTTAACATGAATAAGTGGACTTTTTCGAATTTGTCCATAGTCTTTCTTAGTTTTCTAGGGGTACCCAGAAAAATACTTCAAGCATATCAACAATATTTAGTTTTGTCAACGAGACCTTTTCTCATGGATCTGCTCTCGTGGCACTCAATGAATTGTTGCCTGTTTGTTTTTCCTTGTATATCACTCATTTATCTATGATAATGTTGAATAAAAAATGAATCCAATATAGAAAAGAAAATATTTCTAACTGAAATGGATATTTCTGCAAGAAGTTGTGCTCATGTACATGTAGAAACAGCAATGAAATGTAGGCAAAGCAAGCAGTGTCATGCAGAAAACTATGCCCTCAACCAACTGAACATCAGAACTAACATAAATTTAGAATGATAATAAAATTTACTAGTATAAACAGAAAGTTTTCGTTCAATGATTCCAACGTTATTCAATAATCACAGTACAGGCTGGTATTGATGATACCATTTGGGGTCTTTTCAACCAATAGGTAGAACTTAAAAATAATAATATTATGGCGGATCAGCTGCGAACCTTTCTAGACTACATGTACGATGATAAACTAGTTGTTCATTGTTTGATGATGAGTGCAGTTATTGTATTCACATTCTGAAAAATATCACCACGATTGTGCTTTTAACTAGCTGTTCATTGTTTGATGATGAGTGCAGTTATTGTATTCACATTATGAAAAATATCACCACGATTGTGCTTTTGTGGTAAGGGATATCATTTCAATGAAATAGCTTAAAAGATCTATCTTATCATCCTTCCTATTCCATGAAAAGAAAAAATTGAGGAGCTCGACCACATAATTAAACATGGAAATTACATCTTTGTTATTTCCTTTTCCATTTTCTTTTTTCTTTTCTCTCTAATAAAGGCAAGCACACTTCATTTATAATTGTGAGCTAAGTGCTATGTTTCTAGATATGTGATTCAAATATCTGTATCAACTTGCACAACAAATGCAAGTATAAAATTCCACTTTTTATGAAATGGATCTAACCTTCCATGTCCATCACCATCCATAGGAGAAGCAAAATCTATGGTGGGATTGAATGCCCCAGCAGCTATTGCAGCTTTAGCAAAATGTTGGGCTCCAATTATTTTTCCATTGCAGAAGTCCCTTTTTGTATCAGGATCAACTTCACATTTTCCTTTATACTTCGGAAGAGGCCTATATGGACCACCATTGTGAATTGCAAAGCTTGGATGGTATGGATAAATTCCTGAGTCCACAAAACCTATCACAATATCCTCTCCAGCCCTGTCAAAGCCACCTCCAGTAGGCCAAACTTCAGTTGGAAGACCCAAAAACTGTGGCGTGTGCGTTGTGAGTCTCCTAACCTTCCAGTCTCTCTCCACAGATTTTACACCAGGGAAATGTCTTAGAATATCTGCCTACTAATATATTGAAACTACGTAAGCAAACATGATTTCCAAAAGGAGAACCATTTGTTAACAGTGGGGCAAACAGTAAATGGGTGACATGAACTTTCACCTGATCAGTTGATAGATGAACTGCAAATCCATTTATAAGATGTCGATAGCTGTACAGTTTTTTGTAGGTCCCTCCGCCAAACAGCATACCAAGAAGCATATCATGTTTACTTTCAAGATGTTTGGCATAAGATGTGACCAGCTCACTGGTAGAGGGACAAGAGTTAAAATAGTTCCTTACAACTACTTCAAAACCTCTGATATAGAAAGTGCATCTCAATAATAATATTGTAAACTTTCAACGGAACTAGAAACGGGTTAGAAGCTTGGTTGCATCACCAAAAGAAAGTTTGGAAAGAAATTGCATACAGAATTCAAGCTGCTAAACACTTTCTTTTGAACATGGAACTTGACTGGTGGGTGTAAAAGAAATCGGCAAAGAGTTGAGAGCATGTACTACATTAGATGACAGAATATGATAAATGCAAGAAGCCTATGGTGCATATATTGAGGAAATTCCGTCCTGATGGTCAAAACTAGAATATTTAAATTACATAACACAGGAGCATAAGTTGCAAATGAGATGGAACACTAATCATCCATTTCGACAATAAGCAAATATATGAACCTAAAGCATAGTGACAATGAGTATACACCTGAAAATTCATTTCATAGTCGCAGAAAGCACATTTATGGTTTCAAATACCTGGTAGTGTCGATCTTTTCATCAGATATGGGGGCGGTGGCTTCAAAGCCTGGGACACCTCCTTTATAGCTTATCACAGGATCTCCCTCCATTGTCACAATATAGATCTCTTTTATCCCACAAACGAATAGAGAAAAGAAGACAAGTTGTGCGAACAAGATGGTTATTACCCACATTTTCAGTCGCTGCCTACAGCTTACTGCTAGAACATTATCGCAACCAGTTAGCTTCAGACAGAAAATAGCACAAGTGCACGAGTTACATAAACCAAGATGATCAGAACTTATTTCTGTCCAAAAGCTTATAAAAATAACATCTTTTAACTTAACTAATTTGCTTTTAATTGCTACAGGTAAAATTTCAGACTCTTAGCTGATATTATTTGCCAAGTGGAAATTAAAGAAAAGTAAACATAGTCTAACACGATTTGAGAAAAGCGCTTAAAGTAACAATGGTAGATTAACTGCGAAATTTAATAAGTTCACAAAATAAGTGGAACGTCAGGTAGTGGAAGAAATCTCAAATCCGACCTCACAAGCACAATTCAAAAATTGAGCACTAACGAAAACGAAAACACCACAAATTACAATAACCAAAAGAGATTTACTCTGCAACATCAGAAACTTTAAAACGGAAATAAATGCTATGTATTAGCTTAGTACGAAGCAGATGAATAAGACTTTAAATAGAGGTGCTTTGAAGAGAGAGTGGCAGCGACCACCGCCACTAAATTAAGTAGCTTCAACGTCAATTACTGAACTTGACAAATCCATTTAGCTTAGACTCATAAAATCAACGAATGTTTCAAAAGAAAGAAGCCAAAACAGAAGGAAAAATAGAATTAAATCAAGTGAATTACCAGAGCCAGAGAGAAAGACAGCGTGATCAGATCAGAGTAGCGACTTGATTTACATTCAAGAACTTATGCGAGCAAATCTGCATACCACAACGAGGATGAAAACATGCAAGAAATTTTGAAAGAAACAATTTTTAAACAATGAAAAATGGACAAGAAAGACCAATCATGAATCACCTCTATCTGTCAGCAAAGACTATGAAGAGAAAGATCTAGACCTGACCTTTCAGCTACTAAAGAAAGCTACCACCTTACAAAAAAAAATTTTAAAAAAAGAAAAAGCAGAACCCATAAACAGCAGCTTCTTAATTTACATTTTTGTTAACATTCCTATCCAGTTTTTGATTACCATCTTCCACTTACAGACAACAGAAACAAACGAAACGAATAAGGAAAAAAAAAAAAAGCAGTAACAAGAGTGAATGGAGCGAAACACAGTGCAACCTTTTTCGGTTTGTTGAAAGCAGAAGCTAAAACGGTAGCTTAGCTATGGCTAGACAACGGTTCGGACGAGATGCAATTAACCATTTGCTTTATACTAAGCGCACAAGGAAAGGAGTGTTAGAGAGAGAAAAAGAAAGAGTGTGTCTGATTGGAGAAGGAGTTAAAAGACAAGTGGTGATGCCGTTGTTCGGTGTTTGCGCTAAAAAAGGGAACAGAGAGTAGGAATGACTGCTTCAATTCAAGTGTGAATTTAGTAGGTTTCATAATCTTGTTGATCTTAACTGTCACATTGTTAGTTAATAACGGAAGTAGAAGAAAACTTTTGATTATCACACTTCTCAGGATTAATAAATATTCAAAATTTAGAAAATGAAATTAAATAGAAAAAAGAAGCGAAGATGACGGGAAGGGTGATAAGGAAACAATTGTCATCAATTATTGGGTTTTTTTTGTCCCTTACACATAATTTATTACTACTGCTTTGTAGTAAAAGGTCAAAAGTCAGTGTTAATGAACATGGCTATTCGATTTGTGAGAGTCTGAAGAGGATCATCGATTATGCATCTTTTTTCTTATATTTTTACGAAGAGTTTGTTTTCGTGATTTTAAAATCTTCTAATCACAAAAGAGAAACTTTTATCGATTACTATATTACTATTTATAGTATTGATTTTTAAATCGCCTAATCGATAATTTATCAATACCGGCCCATGATTTCCAAACTTTCTCAATTAACTTCTACATAAAATTTGATGGTTGATTGATAGATTTTGTATAGTAATTCTATTTTAACTTTTAAAAATAATGGTAAGCAACTTTATGGATTACTCCAAAGCTTACCCTCTCTTTTAACTTTTAAGCTCATGAAATTCAGTCAAACATAGTTATGGTTAAAACCATGAAACCAACATGAAAAATCATGCGATTGGCAACTAGGCAGGCTCCTTAATTGGCGCATGCAAAAATAAAACTTTAAGGTATGGGATGATGAAGTTGAATTAGCATAAAGTTTGATAATTTTGGTATTAGACAAAGTTTATCTCATTCATCCTCAACTAAGAATCCTCACTTTGAACAATTTGGCCCTAAGTTTTTTTTTTCTTTTTCCTTTTACCACTAGAAATCAACCCAAGTTTTATTATAACTCCTACAATGTGTGAACATTAAATAAGGAATGTAAAGCAGCTTTATATATTTAACACGTGTCTCATTAAATATTTATGGTTTTAATAATATTAAATGTTAAATTCTAATTGATCAATTTAATTAAGTAAGATAATGTTGATTAAGTAAGATAAGGTTTTATTTTAAATTTATTGTTTGGTGGAAATGGTTTAGAGATATCCTTATTTTAGTTTGAAATTGGTCCTCTCACTCACACACTTCTTTATTTATTTTCACCATCAAAAAGTAAGATTATTGAAAGAAAGAGAAGAAAAATCAAGTTTCTCTATATTCAATTGCTTAAAAGAGATTTTTTTTTCTCAATTTTCGATTAAGTAAAGTCATCATATTTTATATTTTAACGTAAAAAAAATAGAAATTTTAGATCTAAATTAAAGGATTATTATGATTATGTTTATGTAGTAAATTATGCTTACATATAATATCATAGCCTAATTCTAAATATTATATTTTCCATTAAAGATATTGCATAATTACTTGTCGAATTGTTCTTCGTATTTAAAGTTTATGATTCACTGTTAGTATTTCTTTGTTAATAAATGAAGCAACAAATGTGTTTGGTTTTGATTCAAACATAAGCGATAGATTTTTGACTTCCAGATGCGAAGATACACCGTAATTATGATTCTTATTCTCTGTGCGTTAATTCATGTTTGTCGTTTCTTTTTTTTATTACATTAGGTATCCCGGCTTAGCCAGACTAATCCTAAGCCCTTGCGACCCCACCCCAAGAGCCTAGAGGATGTAAATTTGGAACCCCAAGATCCCTCAGGTTCCTACGTAGCATGTATTCTTCTGCGCACAAGGAGTCTTCACATACTTGATTGTTTAGCTGATGATTGATCACTGGCTCCCTCCTGCTCAACGTCAGGTTCTTATCAGCCCCAGATTCTCTAGTAGCTCCAACTCCTACACTGTCGCTAGAAATGAGACATCCGTAATTAATCGGATCAAGGAGCAGTGCCCAGGGAACTATATATCTGGACCAATTTAAGTGAAGAATCTGGACCAATTGGTCCACCCCTCGTTATTGTCTCAATTATTATCTTAAAGATATAGTATGGGCCCTTGACCTTAGAGCCTTTCTTTGTATCTCATCGGTTCTACTTCAGATCTTCTGTCTAATTCAGTCCTATCCAACGAAAAAATGTTACATTTTGTACATCAAAATTACTAAATTTTTTTGGCTAGACGGGATTGGACTGAGACATAAGATCTGAACTCCCACTTTAGACAGTGACTTTAGTACTAGGTATAACTTTATGAGATTGGCTTTTTTAAAATAAGAATTATATAAATATATACTAAAAATATATTTAAGTAATGTAATTTTAGAATTCATTTAATTTAATAAGGATTATTTGAAATATTTTAGTCTCTTATCTATAAATTTTAATTAAAATGTTTCATAAATGAATTGGTACGTCGTTAAGATCTAAAATTAATTGTCAAGTGAAAAGATATCCCAAATAATCCTTCCCATGTGTCACCTGTCGACATTAATCCATAAATATGATAAGAATATCCATGGACACGTGGTATGCCATTGGCCTTTTAAGTTAGCGGTGAAGCGGCGTCCCGACATCTTCCGATCCCGGTCTGTCCCATTTTCCTATTTTTTTCAAAGGAAAGCATTTCTGTTTTGTTATCAAAATGTTAGACAAATTAAATATAAATACCAAGATCAACAAATACTTAACATTTACTTTGTATATTTTCTAAATACTTCTTAAGCTTGCTATACCTTAAATTTGTAGGTCAAAAGAACAATTTAGCCCCTAACGTTTACACTAAAATCTAAGTTGAACTCCGACATTTTAAAACGTTCAAAATGAATTCTAACATTTACAAAATGTTCAAAATAAACGCTAACATTTGAAAAATGTTCAAAACAACTCTTGACTGGATGGAATAACTGATGAAGTTAAGCTTCTGCCAGTCAAATGCTAACGTGACATTTTCTTTACTGACGTGGATTTTTTTAAGATTTTATTAAAATGAAACCTACAATGATGATGTGACTTTTTTTACTTTAAATTTTTGTTAAGGAAAACAACCACCTCTATATCACCCCCTTTTCAAGAATCTTAAGATTTAGGTACCAAAAGTTTTTTATATATATATAAAATATGATCTCTCTTTTTTCACATGCCATTCTTGTTGTTATATATCAACATTTTGGTTTTGTGCTTAAGTTGTTCATTTCTTGTTTTTATATCTATGTAATAGAAGCGCATTATTTTTTGCGCTCCTTTTTTTCCTAGATGGTATTAGTTAAATCATGAAAAATGATCTATATGTTTTGACATTTACGAGAAAGCCATTGGAAAGGCCAAAAGTGATGAAAATGTCAAAAGAGAGAACCAGCAATAAAGAAGAAAGGAGCTGGCAACTGACATAGAAATGGGACCAGATGTTTATGTTGGACAATTTTGTCTTTCCTAAGAAATTTAGAGAACTATTAAATGTATTTTTGGATTTTCAATAACTTATCGGTTAAGTTACGTAATTTGATCCAAATAAAGGTAATAAAGTAGCCTAATAAATGATATAAATTAATGGGTCGAAGTCCAGGAGAAAAATGAATCTTGATTAGTATGAACCGGACCCATATCGAGCTTGTGATGGGGAAGCCCGATATGGAAGCTATATATAAAGGTTAAAGTTTCCTGCAATTGCTCATATCATTCATAAGCATACGGATCCTTTGACCTATTAAGAGCGCTTACGTCTTGAGAAAATTGTAAAAGGCGTTAATCGCGTGTCTGTGAATGTTTTTCGTAAAGGTCCTGAGAAATTGGAGCTCGTTTTGGCCTTAAAAACTGCTTCAGAAGTTTAGATGGAACCGAAATCAAGTATTCCACATTTCCTTCGTTTTTGCCCTTCCATGAACGATCTGGGGCACATAATAAGGTTTATCCTACGTGTTACACGTGGTATCAAAGTAGTTACGTGATCGGATTGCTGGAAACGAAGGTTTTTCAGTTTTCATCCATTATGGTTTTCATCTGTTTTTGATTCATTTTTTGGTTTTTTTGTATATATGATTACGTAAAAGTGGTATATATAAGGCTAGTTATGAAAAACGGGTTTTGGGATCACTCATCCCATGATTGTGGGATTTATATGGCTCATTCCCACGGTCGTGGGAAGTACTTAGGAAGAAGAAAAGGTTGGTTTTGGGCAATTGTTAGACTATGTAAGGTTAGGGTACTTTATAATGGTGTAATTGGACTTAATTAAGGTGTAATATGAACCTAGTTTTATGTGGAATAAGTTAATTAAAGGTTAAATAAGGTTTGGATTATTAATTGAGGTGATAACCTAAAGAAGGTGTTATTTGATAGCAAAGTAACTAATTTTGGAACTTATGAATTATTAAAGGAATGAAATATATTTAAGAATGTTAATGTGATTTAAAGAACAAGAATAATGTGTTACTTGTGAATGTTTGTGAATTGGAAACTTGTGTGACTACATGTAATGTGTAATTCCTTAATGTATTCATTGGTTCATTATTACAAATGTTTATGTTCACAATGTA
>JANKOD010000003.1:9359320-9396099 GCA_026284645.1 Erythroxylum acuminatum | reverse complement strand
CATTGATAGTATAGTAACATTGGCTAATATTTTTGTAATAAGTATGTAAGTCTTTCCTTTTATAGAATGGAAAGATCCTCACTTATCTAATTGTTTATTATTGATGTTAACTTCCTTTATATTGAGTTAATGATCCTACTCTTGAATCCTTGCAATGAAAGGTTGAGACCTGAATTTTGAGCTTTAATATGATTATCATGGATTGTGGGTAATATCATGTCAACATGACTTGTTACTTTATAATGTTGTTATAAATATTTAGGATTTTTTCAATAGATTTACACCCTTTAACACTATCAATTTATTTTTCTTGAACTTAATGTTTCATTGTTTTAACATTCTTAATTTATTCAAACTTCATGCTTATCATATACCTATCCTTATAATGATTCTTATTATGTAGGGCTAATCCTTACTTTCCTATTAATCATAATGATTATCATTCTAATTTTGCCTACTTGTGTTGTCTTCTACTTGTCATGCATATTGAGTTTGTTATAGGTGTTTTCAATTAAACTTCATGCGGTCCATATTAGTAATTAATACAAATCATAATTTTTAAATTAGCTTCTATGTTTTGTTATCTTAAGACTTAGATTATGTTTTGGTTTTGTTTTGGATAGGATAAGACACATTTTTAGTAATAGCTAGTTTCTTGATCAGTTAATGAGATATTTATCTTACATATTTCTTAAGTTCTAAATTTTAGCTTCATAAGCTTTGGTAAGTGGATTTGACTTGCTATTTTTATTAATTTCATTCTCAATTTATCATGAACATCCATTACATTGGTTAAAATATATCTATTTCTCAAATCCTGTGTGATATAAGCAGGACCATGGACAATCGAGCAAGGCCAGGCAGAGAGCTAGTCATACCAGAATGGTCCATGACCAAAGCTAGGACCAAGAGATTTAAAGAGGCTCTTTGTACGCATGTGGGCTTTTATCTTGAGAAGATGGCGAACTCCGAGCCTATTGGAGGAGAGTTTAATGGAATTGAGCCCAAACTAATTCATTTAACTCAAATCCTTGGACCGGATACACTTGGAGTTTGAAGACCCACGAATCAGACCTATTTATTTAATTTTTGGACTTCACTTTATTTTGGGCTTCCATGTATTTTAAGCCCAACCCTTTATTATTTGACCTAGGTATAAATACTTATGTTTTAGGGTTTTAGAAGTTTCAGATCATATTGTTTTGAGTGCAATCGGCTTTAGAGAGAACATTATTCTCTTGTTCTTGTTACTTTCTGAACCATCTTTCACTTATCAATTGTTTCTCAACTGTGGCGTGTTGATTGTTCGTCTCTGGGTTTTATTTTGATCATTGGGATTGCTTGGAACAAGTTTCCGAGAGATGTCGTAAAAATCAAACCTTTGCGTATCCTTATTTTCGTGTTTGTGAATTCCAATTATCTCACATCGACGTCAATCCTTCCGCGGTGCGCGTCATTCGGTATCCTGAAGGAAAACAAATTGTATGCTAATTTGAAGAAGCGCACTTTTACGATGAAATTTTTGTTTTTCCTTGGTTTCATTATGGGGAAAGATGGAGTGAGAGTGGATGAAGAGAAGGTGAGACTTACCAGGGAGTGCTCTGTTCCTAAGAATGTCAAGGATGTGAGGAGTTTTCATGGGTTAGCGTTATGAGTAACCCCTGAAAGGCATTGATGAATGGAGTGAAAACACAGGATCAGTATCCGAGATATCCTTAAGCACCTTAAGTCAAAGGATACTTGCACAATTGCTATGATGAGACTGTCATTGACATTGGAATAGAATATCCATACGGTTGTCTCATAGTAGGTCAATCCAATAAACTTACTAACCTTAGTAAACATCCACATGTTAACTCTAAATAACTCATGTCTACCGCTTATGAGATCTATTACTTGATCTAATCAAGGAGTATAACATGTGTTAATCTATCCGGATTAATGATATCTCATCTCGTTAATCCTATAACTAGGGAAAGTTTAGATACTAACATAATTACACATGATAGGAATCTCATTATCATGATCTCATCATGATTTCCTTCATGCTATATTTTGTATCAAGGACTTCATTAAATCAATTTAAGATCAACATCAAATCCATCAATGTATGAACTTCAAAATAATGAAAAATGTTTTTATTAATTATAAAATGTTTTATACAATAAATGCTAAAGGTGATTGCCTTTAGAATACTTCTCTAACATGTAATCCAGTACAGGAGACAAAAGTGGAAACTTGTAATCCTGTACTAAGTGAAGATAAAAGTCCAACTCGAAGTCAATTGAAAAGTGAAGTTTGGAATCATTTTAATAATAATAGATTGATAAATAAAGTAGAAAAAGAATATAAGTATTGTCAAAAGATTTTGGTCGGGAGTTCAAAAGGTGAAACCTCTCATTTAAAGAGACAAGTGGATTTATGTAGTAGGAAAAAGATACTATTAGGAGGTCAAACATTTTTTACCCCTAACCTTATAAGAGAGAAGAATGAAATGACTGAAACATCTTATGGCCATAACAGATTAAGGTTTTTTATAGCTTCTATGATAATTGGTGACAAAGATCCACTATTTATAGTTGATGCCAAAAGATTTAGGATTTTTTGCAACTCACTATAATCGACCTTCAAGGTTCCATGTTGGCCCCTGAATTTTTATTTTATTATAAGCATGATTAGATTAATTTTGGGGTCTTGCTAGATTAGTCATGTTGGAATTAATTAACCTGTTAATGTGGGTAAGATAATGTGAGATGGGCTAAGGGCTTTGAACTATTAAAGTAGTGAGAGAGTGTAAGGCCAATTTTGACAAGTCACTTAAGTTTAAAAATCATAAGGCATTAAAGTAAGGGCAAAAGGGGGACTTTATGCAATCATTAATGGTGTAAAAGAGAAGAAAATGGGGTGTCTTGCTTTTGGAAGAGAGAGAAAATGAAATTGAAGAAAAAAGGGTGAGAGTTTCGTGAGTTTAGGGAAAGAAAGAAGAGCAAGCTAGGTTTTGATTTTTCTTAACCTTCAAGAGGGATTTTGAGAGTGATCAAGAAGGGAAAAAGGAAGAGGAAGATTAGAGCTTCCATTAGAGCCAAGAAAATCATTGTTTGGTGAAGATTTAAGGTAAGTTGATTTTAATCTTTTGAAGTTTTGAAAGGTTTTTAGTTCAAAGAGCTTAAGAAAGGTATGGGTATGAGTATTCTAGGATCAATTTCATGCATTTGGTTATTTAAGTTTTCCAATTTGAATTCTTTTGATTTGGAATTTTTGTCAATGTTGAAGAAAATCAAAAAGGACAAGAGAAGTCAAAGGAGAGGCATTTCTGAGCAAGCCATAATCAAGAAATTCAAGGTGGGTTACATTTTTATGCTTTAGTAATAAGCCATTAATGTCTCTTTCAAGAAGTGGAAATAAATGAGTTTCAACTACTTTTAAATGTGCATGTATTGTTCTTTGAGTGTTTTGAAAATGTGATGCATATTTGTGTATTATGAAAATGATTTTTTAAAAAAGGTATCAAACCTAAGAAAACAAGTTTCCGAAATATGCCTTTATGGGCATTATGTTTTACAAGTCATGAAGTACATGTTATGTGGGTTTGTAGTGATCTCCTAAGTTAAGTCAAGTACACTTTGACAAAAAGGCTTCTCCTGACTGTCCGCTAGTGGCATGGAGCTCTTTCATGGACTCCCATAAGTTCACAGCTACACAATACCATCATGTGGAAATGTGTAGTAGATACTGTTTTGGATCCACCCGAACCAATTTGATGTGCCTATGTGTTTGTGATATGTTAAAAATAGTGTTGTACACATGTTATGCATTCATCTGAGTTTTACAATGAAAATGATTATTGCAATGATTTTACTTGTTACCGATTGTAAAATTGTTACCCACGAGCTTTAAGCTCACCCCCACTTTCCTCCCTATAAGCAAGTGATGAGTAAGAGATTGAGTAGTCAAGGGCCAAGGCATCACTCTACTTTTGAAATGTTGTTGTATTTTAATCTAATCTTGTAAACCAAGGCTTTAGTTGCATTTTGAACGATTTATTGTTCATGAATCTTTTGTATTTTGGGATTTCTTTTGAAACATTGATGTGAAATGCCCTCTAAAGCCTTGTAAAAACTACGATCTTTTGTTACTAATGGTTTATGATTTTGTTTTCGCTCATGACTCTCAAGGTTGCATAAGGAGGAAAATTCGTGTACTAACTTCATGGAAATATCTAGGTTGATCTGGGCTGATTTAGGCAAGCTTATTTTTTAGAAAGTTGTAGGTCTTTCTTTTATCTTTCCAACGGTATATAGTATGAAATTTTTGGATATCTGAGCTAAAAATTATTATCTTATAAGTGGAGATGCTCTGGAGAGTGTAGAAAGTAATTTAGAACTTTGGGGATGTGAGAAAAATCCAGTTGAAACGTCTTCTTATGCCCGGTAGATCGTCTTAGTGTCTGTTTAGATGAGTTTTTATCAGTAAAACTTTTGTTAGTAGAGCTTTTCTAAAAAGAGCTTTTCTAAGAAATCAGTTAACTGTTTGGCTGTCATTTAAAAAAGAGCTTTTTTGAAAGAGCTTCATACAATAGACTATTTGGCAACATAAAAATAAAAAGCACTTTTAATTTAATTATATTCTATTTTGTAATAAAAATTATTTATGCATATAAATATTATTTAAAATATATTAAACAATATGCAAAGCACAATATATTAATTATTATATAGTTTTAAGCCATATAAAACATAAATAAAAATATATCTAACCAAATCTTTTATATAGATTATAGTATAAGTAAAACTAATATAAAAAATAAATATTAAAACGTATAAAAAAGTCAAATAATTTTATATAAATCTCAAAATAAACGTGAAGATGTGTTTGTGAGTATTATGAGAATTATATATAAAACATAAAGATAAATAAGACTAAAAAATAGACTCATTAATTGATCTAAAAAATTTACCTGAAAAAGTACTTTTTTTAAAGTTCCAAATTTGAGCTTCTCAAAAAGTTATATTTTAGCTTAAAAAAAAGTCATTTCTATGAAAAAATGCTATTGAATTTTACAGCAAAATACTCAGTTTTTTTTTAAAATAATTTTTGCGGTCAAAAAAATACTGATTTACCCTTCAAAAACTTAATCAAACGGTCACTACAATAAGTAATAATACCCCATATGCGTGGGAGAAGTGTGACATTATTATATTGATTTGGCCACTCTTACCTCGGCTTAAGCATACCCTTAACTATATGGTCCATGCTATAGTAGACAGCGAAATCCAATGTCCACATGCCCATGATAAACCCGAATCACGGGGTGATTTAGTGGAGTCCAGAGCTTCTGTCCAATATTACTCTGTCTTATTCTATCTTATAAAATCTTAGTCATTTATTTTGCAGGACCTACGCAAGCTCCATGCGATACCCACATAAATAAATGGTTGAGATTTATTGGACACAATAAAACACTATAATATTGGACAGAAGATCTGAACTCGATTTAGTGTAGTGTAGCTTGAGAGAAAAGTTAAAACTCTTCAAAAAGTTATTTAATATTTTTTAAAAATATAAATACCCACAAAATTATTCACCACACATCCAATCATCTTTATCATTCAGTTTTGGTCAAAGAAATATAAAAAGTCGCGCAAGAGTTGGTGGGTGGTGGACGGCTCATGCGTTTACTGTTCTCTTCCACTCCAAATACATAGGAACAATTATTAAAAAATCGATTTATTCTAAAATTTTTAAACTACTCACTTTAGCTTATTTTAATAATCTCTATAGTTAAAACTTAATTAATTTAAAATCTTATTAATTAGAATAAATCAATTTATTTTTATTTAAGAACCTACTTTGTTAATTAAATTTCACCCGATAAAAATAACATATTTTTTTAATTAAATTTTCACTTGAAGTAATTATTTATTACTAGTAATTAATTATATAGTGAGTTTGAAGTAATTATTTATTACTAGTAATTAATTAAATATGAGTCCTCATCATTAAGTCCCACCCACAAGAACTACGTCTCGATATATATAACAACGTGGTCACAGGGGTAGCTGTTGACACCAAACACAGAAATATTCTGCATTGACATGGCTGCTGCTGCTGCTTCTGCTTCGAGCCTTTCATGGCTTCTCTCTTGCACCTTCTCTGGAGCCTCTGCCTCCTTTCGTAGTTTCAGAGGTAATGTTAACGATGTTTTGTCCTCAACCTCAATGAATGAGCTTCTCTGCATTCAACTTTTTGTCTCTCTGTTTTTAATCACATCGAAAAACGAAGATTGTGATTGCTTTTCCACTGTAAGTGGTGTCTCGTTTAACGTTTGGATATTAACAACACGGGTGGATGGAGGATTTAACTTTGAAGATTATGTTTTTCGTTCCTTGTTTTTGTTTTCATAGGCCTACGCCCATCACTCTCTTTGCCCTTCTCTTATAACCAAACAGAACGTATCAGAAAGGGATAAACTGGAGATAAGAAGGGATAAAAAATCTTGGTTATTAAAGAGATGGACTGGCCTTTTTTTCTGATTATTGTTGTTATTAAATATTAGGAAGCAAAGTCTTTTTTTACAGTAAAGCTTGTATTGAACCAAAAATTTTGATTTTTCTGTTACTTGAATTACTTTGTTTGGATCACCTACGTCACCTTCACTCATTCTGTGACTCCATTTCTGGGTTCTCAAAATAGTGACGTTCCATGTTGTTATTGGCTAACTTTGATTCGACGTTATCACATTTTCCTTTTGATAGTAACATCTTGGCATTTTGGGTCTATAAATGGGTTCCCTCTCTTTTGTTGCTGGACCCCAACAGTAAAGTTTAAGCCTTGGGTTTCTAATTCCTGTCAATAAGGAAACCCGAATGATTTTCATAAGGAAACTAATAGGACGAAATTAATTAAGTGTATGGCCGTTTCCCATAATATCGGCAATAATTAATTTGGAATTCTTCAGTAACAGATTTCCAGTTTGGGTTATTTTATTTTTCCAGGAAGAAATTATGGGGTTGCCAGTATAATTTCTAGATACAGCACTGCTGCTGCTCTCGAGGAACCAGTTAAGGCACCTGTCAAAGTAAATTATAATCAGCTTTTGATCAATGGGAAGTTTGTCGATGCGGCATCAGGTGAAACCACTACTTCAACGTTTATGAGTAGCTTTTATCTGTCAAGGTTTGGATGTTCCTAATGTTATTGTTTTAATACACCGTCTTAGTGTCAGTTTGCATTCAATGAGCTACCAGCTCCAATGTGGCACCAGGTAGTACCAGGGAATCAAGTCGTTTAGCGTGGAATTATGGATATAAATCCGTGAAGTAGCAATATAGTGCATTACTGTGCCTTCTGTTTATTGCTATTTTGATATGCCATCGATGAAGAGAGAAACAAAATTTAGTGAACCTTTTGGTACTTTCTTTGCCTACAGGGAAGACTTTCCCAACTCTTGACCCCAGGAGTGGGGATGTAATTGCCCATGTCGCTGAAGGTGATGCTGAAGATATTAATCGCGCGGTGGCTGTAGCTCGCAAAGCATTCGATGATGGACCATGGCCAAGAATGACTGCCTATGTACTCATTCTTTGTCCTCTTCGCTGATAATTCTTTTTTGCCTATTTTGGTATTGGTGATTTCTGGACTGAAAACTCTTACCTTTGTATTCCAGGAAAGACAAATGGTGCTTTTGAGATTTGCTGATTTGCTTGAGAAGCACAATGATGAAATTGCAGCATTGGAAACATGGAATAATGGGAAACCATACGAGCAAGCTGCTAAGATTGAAGTACCAATGATGACACGTCTAATTCGCTACTATGCCGGTAAGGAAAAATAAAAGGACCATGAAATATATCGAAACTTCAATAGTTCTTTCCATTTCTCTGAGAATCTGAAGATTTTGTGTTCCGTTTTAAAATTGGTTTATTGTGCAGCAGCAAATGCTAGTCATAATATGAATTTCAATTGAGCCGATTTATATACTATTTTTCAGGTTGGGCGGATAAGATTCATGGACTCACCGTTCCTGCCGATGGACCACATCATGTGCAAACCTTGCATGAACCAATCGGTGTTGCTGGTCAGATTATTCCATGGAATTTTCCCCTTCTCATGTTTGCTTGGAAGGTTGGCCCAGCATTAGCATGTGGCAATACAATTGTCCTCAAGACAGCGGAGCAGACACCATTATCAGCTCTAGTCGTGTCAAAGCTACTTCATGAGGTAATTTGGGCAATATCTTTAGAAAATCCTTTTTCATTCTTAGATTTTTCAGCAGAAAGGGAATTTCCTGTTTCCATTTATTTAACCCCTAAGCTTTTGTCATTTATGCCTATGATGAATATGCACTCCAAATATGAGTTTAGCATATGTCAAACTTGCACATATAAATAGATGATCGGGAGAAGCCATAAGAAAATTTGTCACACAAATTCATGACTTGTGCTAATAAATCGGAGTAATGGATGGCTCCTGGATTATATTATATTAATAAATGATATGAGAAATGATCTGTTATCAATTCATATTTCATGGTTTATGCATGTCTTTTGGTTGACTAGTTTTCCAGAAATCATCACTATTGCAATTCTTTAGATCACCATTACAGCTTGTAGTTGGTACATATTTGTTAATTAATGTACGCTTTTGACAGGCTGGACTTCCAGAAGGTGTTCTCAATGTGGTTTCTGGATATGGTCCAACTGCAGGTGCGGCCCTTGCAAGCCATATGGACGTGGACAAGGTATTGCAAGTCATCAAGATCCTGACCTTATTTCTGCATGGACTTGTATATTTAGTGCCTCAAAAGATGGGCAAGGATAGGATTATCTTCCATGCATGGCCACTTGAGATCCAGCATAAGTTTGTAACGTACAACTAATAGTTTCCGCATGAAAAAAATCTGAACTTTTCAAGTTCTTGTAATTTAGAAATAGTCATTCAGCTAGAAATTATTTGTCTCAAATACATTGATGTCACTCTCTCTGCAGCTTGCTTTTACCGGATCAACAAGCACAGGGAAAATTGTTCTTGAGTTGGCAGCGAAAAGCAATCTTAAGCCAGTGACTCTGGAGCTTGGTGGGAAATCCCCTTTTATTGTCTGCCAGGATGCCGATGTGGATAAGGCTGTTGAGCTGGCTCACTTTGCTCTATTCTTTAATCAGGCATGTCTATAAGCATCACTTAAAAACCAAGAGCTTTCCATGCTAACTTAAATATAGTTTACTGATCACAGTTGTGGTGATGCAGGGGCAGTGCTGCTGTGCTGGTTCCCGTACATACGTGCATGAGCGTGTATATGATGAGTTCGTAGAGAAAGCAAAGGCAAGAGCTCTGAAACGTTCTGTTGGTGATCCTTTCAAGAGTGGCATTGAGCAAGGTCCTCAGGTAATACCAAGAAAATTCCGACTGAATCGAAGCATTCAGGAACTCAAATTTGGTGGTAATTATTATGGACGTAACCCATTACCTGCATAAATGAAACAGATTGATTCAGAACAATTTGAGAAGATACTTGGTTACATAAAATCCGGGATCGAAAGTGGTGCTACACTTGAAACTGGAGGCGATAGGATTGGCCACAAGGGCTTTTATGTCCAGCCTACCGTCTTCTCAAATGTTAAGGTAAAATGTCTATCTAGTAACCAGTTGACACAAGAAGCTAGAAACATGATCATGAAGCTAACTAGATCGCTCTATTCTCTGTATCAGGATGATATGTTGATAGCCAAAGACGAGATCTTTGGCCCTGTTCAGTCCATCTTGAAGTTCAAGTAAGCAATTACCCTTACAAATAGATAATACTGAGGTTGTGTATTTACCAATATTCTTCGCTGTTTCAAATGATTGCAGGGACCTTGGTGATGTTATAAGGAGGGCAAATAACACCCACTACGGGTTGGCCGCCGGAGTATTCACACAAGATATAGATGTTGCCAACACTCTGACCCGTGCATTGAGAGTAGGGACTGTGTGGGTTAATTGCTTTGATGTTTTCGACGCTGCCATTCCATTTGGTGGATACAAAATGAGTGGACAAGGAAGAGAAAAGGGAATTTACAGTCTCCAGAATTATTTGCAAGTGAAGGCTGTGATCACACCATTGACAAATCCAGCATGGCTCTAGAGGCAGATGAACCTTTTAGTGACTTTGTTTCCCTTTTACTCTTTTCCCATGTTTCTATATTCTTGAGAATAAAGTGTACCATGCCTGCAATAGTGGGGTGGTGTGGTGGTGGTGGAAAAAAGAAAGAAAGTGATTATGGGAGACAGTGATGACAATGAAACTGTTTACTAGATAAGGCTCCTTGGAGTTTAGTCACACAGGCTATGTAATGATCTATTTGGTTTTCAAATGCTCGTTTATCTCTTCTCGTTTTGTTTTGTTTTTTATTTTATTTTATTTATTCTCTGTTGTCGATCCGAAGTATTCCGACTTCCTTGAATTTTGGGGCTATATGAGCTTGAACAGCAAACTTTTATCTCTTCGTAGAGCCTGTACTTTACCTTTTTTTTTTTTAAAAGACCTGTACTTTACCATTGCTTGAACTTAATTCTTGTTTTGTAAAGCTAAAACTTAACTCTGCTCTGCTGAGTCTAAAAGTTACGGAAAATAGTTGAAGAGGGAAATGTCCCATAAAATTCGAAGGTTAACAATTGGTTGTAGTAGTTTCATAGTTGAAAGTCCCTACTGTCCAAAAAAAAAACCACCTTGTTACTTACTGATTTCATCAAACTGTTGTTACTTCTGTTGATAGTGTTATTGTTACCAGTATTTATGGTTTTGGAGTTGGGAGGACCTTTCTCATGCAATCGACAAACCTATGGAGAAATTGAAGATTGTTTGCTATCTCCTTGCCTAAAACTATCGACTTTGAGGAGGTTCAGTTCACTTGAAGCACAGAGTTTGTCTTTAGCAGGTTGCTTCTTGTCTTCTACATTTTCAACCTTTGGAAGTGGTTTGAGTAACAGGGTAAATGCCTCTTTGTCTAAGTTCCTTCTTCAAGCAAGAGTTCCACGAGTTCTCAGGCAATTGTGCTGCAATTTGAGACCTCCTGAGAAATCATGTAGAAAGAAATATTTCTTCTTATATGATCATTAAGAAACAGAACTTCAAAATAAAGGACCAATTATTTTGAAAGAACAGAAGTAATAGTGCCTGTTTTCCCCATTGTCAAGAGTAAAAAATTTAAAGTGGGTCTTATATACCAGCATTGTAGTCCATGCAGTAAGGGGCGTATTGAAAAGAAACGAAGTCCAAGGTCTGAGAAATTTAATGGCACTATTAATCTACCGTTAAAATAGAGGTTGTCACAAACATTTTCCCAACGCATGCTTTGTTTCAAAAGCCACAAGCTTGGTTTTGGTAAGAACAAGCGAGCGATGACCATGACAACAAAGCATTTGGTTTCGATATCTAATTAATCAAATCCACCAAACCCAATCCGGATTATCAATTAGAGAGCTAAATCAAGAGCCTTGTAAAGTTTAGAGAAAGTGGCAGTGATAAAAGGCTGAGTTGGGCTGTACGCAACTTGTTTGACAAAATGCACAGAGAATTTTGTAATTGCTTGTAATATTGAGAAGAAGAAGAAGAAAGAAAATACTTATATTCATATTACTTTCTCTTACATGTACTAGTTATAATATACAAGAAGAGAATAAATCCTAACAACTAATCCGACAATTATAATTAGAAGTCAAAGAATATATTTACAGTTATACAATCCTAAAAACTGTGAAGAAAAAATCTTAACACTCCTCCTCAAGTTGGTGCGTAGAAATCATGCACGACCAAATTGCAAAAAAATTTTAGGAGTACATGATTTGAAACTAATTTGGTAAGAATGTTAGACCGAATCTTACGCAACTCTAGAATTTTTCCATCCAACTTCTCATTAATGAAGAACCAGTCAACTTTAATATGTTTTGTTCGATCATTTTGGATAGGATTGTGAGCTATATCACAAGCAGCTTTTTTGTCACAATAGAGACTAATTGGTTGCTTCAGTGGATAGCCTAAATTCTAATGTTATGAATATCGTATTGGAGTTGGTATCGAATTTGATTTTGGTACAGTACTGTATCGATACCGGTTAATACCAAGTATCGTTTTGGGTAATTTTATAATTTATAAAATAATCCCTATTTTAAAAAAATTACAAAATAGTCCTTCAATATATTATACTGTATAATTTATAATTTTACATGAACCTCTGTCTCCAAAAATTATAACAATATAAATTTAAAATAACAACAATTTATTTATTTTTATTAACATTATTTTCATGTATAAATAATTTCACATATTACCATAATTGTTTTCCTTTGACCAATAAAAAATGGTAATTTGCTAACTTATATGACACCTAGAAGGTTATGGTATTTAACACCCAAAAATAACTCTGGAGTTGTAAGGGGGGCATGCAGATTAATTTCAAATGGCCTTGTTTAGTGGAGCCATCACCTATTGAATGTTTTGGATATCCATCACTTATTGAAAGTTCTAAAAGCAAAACCCATTGAAAGTGATACCCATCACCCATTAAAAGTTTTGAAAGCAGAACCCATTGAAAGTGATATTCTCATTAGTAGAGAGAAAGTAGGGAGATTGAATATTGGGATTACACATATCTCAAAGAGGTGAGACTTAAAAGAGGTGGTAATGTATTCAACCCGACATTGATCGTCCATGAGATAGGAATCATCACTGACCCTCTCACTACTTCAAGTGACATCCCAAACCCAAATCGTCAATCGCTGTGTTCCTTTGATGCAAGTATATGTGTATTTTAATTTGTTTGAAGATCTTAGTTATAAGGAGTTCAAGGTCTTTCGATTTCTTTATGGGTGAGGGAGGAAATGAGGATTGGGTTGGGTAAGAGAGAGTGAGAGAGTAAAATGGTTGAGAGAGATAAAAGATTTTTTTTTTAGTATGAGCCATAAAGCTTCATAGAGTCCAAATGTTATACCTCTAAATTCAGCTTTCACACTTGAGTGAGCAACTATTGTTTGTTATTTACTTCTACATATGACCAGGTTACTACCTACAAATGCGAAGTAGTCAAAAGTTGATTGTCTATCTTCTATTGATCCAGCCCTGCATAGACATCTACACTTCCAATCTGTATTTTTAGTAAACAAAATTCCTTTACATAGAGCAGATTTTAGATACCTAAAAATTCTCATAACTTTCCTCATATGATGTTCTCCAGGATTATGAATAAATTGACTAACAATACACAAAGCATAAGCAAGGTCAGGTCTTGTGTGAGCCAAGTACATTAGCCTTCCTACAAGCCTTTAGTATCTTCATTTATCAACTGTTATTTGGCCTACTTCTACATATAATTTCAAGCCTTCTTCAACTAGTGTATCAGCTGGTTGACATGCTGACATAACAGTTTCTTGTAATAAGACTAATCATTATTTTCTTTAGGATAGAAAAATTCCCTTTTTTGATTTAGAAACATTAATCCTAAGAAAATATTTCAAGTAACAAAGATCTTCCATTTCAAATTCTCTAGATAAATATTCTTGTAGTTCCTTCCTTTCTTCTGGATCATCTTTTGTCGCCACCATGTCATCCATATATACAATAAGAGTAGTATTTTTACCTTGCCTTCATTTCAAGAATAAAGTATGATTAGAATTGCTTTTCTGATATCTGAAAGTTATCATAGACCTTGTGAACGTTTCAAACCATGTTCTTGGAGACTGCTTTAGCCTGTACAATGATTTTTTCATTCTACAAACCTTTTTACTCTGCCTTTCTATTACTATACAACCAGGTGAAAGCTCCATATAGATTTCTTCAGACAAGTTCCTATGTAAACTTTACATCAAATTGTTGCAAAGGCCAATCTAAGTTTGCAACTAGGGACAACAATACTCTTAACAGTATTGATTTTAGCTACGAGGGCAAATGTATCCGTGTAATTAATCTAATAGGCTTGGGTATACCTTTTTGTCATCAATCTTGCTTTGAAATTTTCAACTGTGCCATCTGCATTCTATTTTACAATGTAAACCCATCTACATCTAATTGGCTTCTTTCCTGATGGGCATTCAATAATCACCCTTTTTTGTGAAATCAATAATCTCCCTTTTTTTTTGGTAAAGAGTTCATTCCTCATACATTACAACTCTCCAGTTCAGAACATTGAGAGCTTCTTGCACACCATTAGGAATAGCTACAATAGATAAGATTTATAAATGACTTATTTGATTCTGACATATTATTATTTGACATATAATGACCCGTGGGATATTTAACTCTAACTGAAATTTTAGGTTCATATGTAGGCTTAGGAATACCTCTAGTAAGACGCTTTGGTAGTTATTTTCTAGGTGGCTCAGGGTTAAAAATAGGAACATCCTCAGTAAACGATCGGTGTGGTATATTAGTGAGAGTCTTAACTTCTACACTTGATGGACTAACATCCTCCTTTTCAGTAGTCCCTTCTTATTCAGTATCCTTTAGTTCAATAACCCCTTCCTGCTGCTCTTCATGTTGTAATTGATTATTAGCACCTTCATTAACATCACTACCATCTGAAAAATGACAGTCACCTTCTTACTCCCCTTGAAGTTCATAATTAAAAGTTTGAATTTCCTTCTGGTACTCCCGCTAAAGGGCAGACTTAGAAAAATACATTGTATCTTCATGAAAGACTACATCCATTATGATAAACATATGTTTAGTTGGAGGATAATAACACTAATACCCCTTTTGGTTTGTCACATACCCAAGAAAAACGCATTGTAAGGCTCATAGAGCTAGCTTGTTGCATTGATGTTTATGGATATACATAAATGCTACACATCCAAAAACATGAGGAGGCAAATTTGGTATTGGTGGAGCAGCTACAACATTAGTGAGGACATAAAATGGTGTTTGAAATTCAATAAGGAGGGATAAAGTTCTATTAATTAAATCTGCAATAGAAGAAAAAGCTTCTCCCCAATAAGTTAATGACATATGAGCTTGAATTAATGAGGCACGAACAACTTCTAGCAAATATCAATTTTTTTTCTTAGCTACCCCATTTTATTGGGGTGTATTAATGCAAGTAATTGATTAAAAATACGTTGTGCTTTCAAATAATGTTTTAATGCAAAGCTTTCATATTCTCCACCATTATCACTACAAAGAACTCAAATGCATTGTACTGAGTTTAAATGATCTTATATAATTTTTGGAACAATAAATTTCACTTCAATTTTGCATTTCATTAACCACAACTAAGACATCCTTGTATAATCATCAATAAAAGTAACAAACCAAATACCCACCCAAAGTTAGAATTTTGGATGAACCCCATATAATAGAGTGAATAACCATAAAGGGCAAGGAGATTTTATTTATAACTGATGGAAATGAATTTTGATGACATTTTGCAAGTTCACAAACATCACAATGGAAACTAGAACATCAATTTTTCAAACAAACTAGGAAATAATTTTTTTAGATATCCAAAGGATGCATGCCCCTAAACTTCGATGCCATAACTAAAGTTTAGCTTTATTTTTCTCTACCTTTAAGTCATCCACAACAAACACTTAAGGTAACTTATTTAACCTCCTTGAAGTTAAATCCAGATAATACAACCTCCCTCTCTGAATATCATAACCAATCGTCTGCTTTGTCTGGATGTCCTTAAAGAGACAAAACTTAGGCCAAAAAATTACAATGCAAGACAAGGCTATTGTTATTGAGAAACAGACAAGAGGTTATAATCCAAGGATGGAACAACCAAAACAGAATCCAAAGTTAAGTTATTAGTGAGAATTAAAGACCCTTCCCCAACAATGGTCTCAACAACAACAACAGTTGGAGCCTTCTTTGAATTCTTCTTTCAGGGTGCTTGATTATTGTCCCACCAATCTGGATATCCTATAAGCTCATAGTACTGATCTTTAGTATGTCCAATTTAGTTGTAATGAGTGCATTTATATGTAGAATTTTCACCACCAATCTTTGTCTTTGATTTGTTTCCAACCACCATAGTAAAAACTTCAAGGTTTTTAGATTCTCCTTTCGACGTTTCACGCATACTGCCTCTTAGCAAATCAATGCATAAAATCCTTTCAAAGTTGAAATTGATTCCTTCCTTAGAATCTCTCCATGAACCTATTCAAAAACATCATGTAAACTTGCTAGGAATATATGCGCCCTTAGTCATTCAATCGACTTTTGGTATGCTCAACATCTTCGGGATCCTTTATGACAATTTTCTCCCGATGATCTAATTTTTCACTTTAGTTAAGTTTCCATAGTATTTAAAGAGAGGTCTCCTACTTTGTTTTGCAATGAATGCCTTTTGGTTCAAGACAACAAACTACAATTCATCACTTCTATCATAAAAGACTTTTGTTAGTGCAATCTAGAATTCATGGGTTATGGGTAATTGTAAGTATCACTTGATAATCTTTAGACTCGTAGACGTCAATATACATCTTTAAAAAATTTTATTTTTAGCATACCACTTCTTATACACATCTTTAGATTCTATAGGTGGCTTTGTTTTGCTAGGGATATGAGAGAGTTTTCCCCGTTCAGCAATATGCATCTCCATCAATTGTGACCAAACATCATAATTTGGTTCAAAAAAAAATGGTGCCTACATTAAAAGCTCCTTCAGATTGAACAACAATAGCAATATATTTTGATCCAAATGATTTAGTTTGTTTTTGACTCATTTTCAAAGGTTTTGTAACCAACTTGAAAAATGACAAAAAGAAGAAATAAAATACTTCTGTTCACATTTGTTTCTTTGAAACATACTATTTATAATGTACCATAAGGGAAGAAATCTGGTAATTAATCATACAACTAAAATTAGGAGTCTAAGAATATATTTACAGTTTTACATTCCCGACAATTATGGAGAAAGAAACTCAACAATATAATCTATCATTTAATTGCTTTAAATAAGTATTTCCAATTAATAAAGCCATAAATTCATAAGCCAAACACCAAATTTAGGTACTTACAGAACAATCATATTCCTAGAAACCCATGACCTAAAACATTACTAGAAAAAGAAAAGGAAAAGAAACTTATGATGGAGTAAGGAACCTTGACATGGCTAAAGGGGAGAACCTGAGGGAGAAAGGAGGAAGAGACTAATGAGCGTAGGTGTTGAACAATACTAATAGTAAGAGAAACAAATGATGTAACACCAAGAATTTTATCATGGATTCAGGCATGCGTATTCAAGAATTATGTTTCATTGTAATAAGAGAGACTTTGATCCTGGTTTTAGATCAGTGAGAGAAGACCTAAAAAGAAGCCTAAAGATAGACAGACAAGCTTTTATCAATGCAATAAAATAAACAACTCACAAATAGAGAGGAGAAGAGAAAAAAAAAGAAAAAGCGAATAGACAAGAGCTTGTAAGAAGTAGAAAGTAGAAAAAGATCAAATTTTGATTATAAAGAAAGTATGGAAAATTATGATAATTAGGGATGAGCATCAAGTTTTAAAAAATAATTTTTTAAAATTAAAAGTGTAAAATAACACCTTTTTTTAATTGGTTATAGGTCTGAGCTGCCTAGGTCTAAGCCTATTCGAGACCTAACTCTTCTAAGCAAAATAGTTGAACCTTGGGTTGATATGGGTCTGGGTCTAAGCCAGGGCCATCTTTAATGATAATGAGGCCCATTTTTACTCTCAAATTGTAAAATAATAAATAATAATGTGATGACATAATATTTAATTAATAGATGAATAACTTTATCAAAATTTTAATTTAAGATTTATTTTTAATATTTTGAAAATATTCAGATTTAAGTTAAACAATTCAAGATATTAAAGTTTAAATTATATTATGATATATATTAAAATTTAAAATGTATTTTTATTTTAAAGTTTAATTTTAACATTTTAATGTGTTTAAGGTCAAATTAAAATTCGAAAAAAATTTGAAGGTTAAATTTAATCCTTTTGTTATTAAAAATTCAAAATCAAGTTTTTGACCATTTGAAGAGGTTCCTATATGCTAAGTGGACTGAACTATTAATTGAATTATCTGGAATTTGTTAGGCTTTTTCGTTTGCTGGAGTGACAATTTCTTTTGAGCAAGGACTATATTATAAGAACCGTATTAAAAAACCTACCTTAGAACATGCATATTTCCTTTTACAGCATCTCTTCTTCAATGCTAATGTCACACACATCTGACATGTAATCCAATTTATTGACTAGGAACGTCAGAAATCTACCAATATGTCACCCAACCTTTTTTTTTGAAAAATGAATAGAAAAAACTAAAATAACATTGAAACCGTATAGACAAGTATGCTAATAGAAAAATGACTAATTAGAGTTACTTCATTAAACCGTATTACAGATTCCATCTACTTTTTATGTAACCCAACTTACATATTCAATGATTCATCTCCAGTAATTCAAGTTGGGGCCAATTTGCCTGCAAAATTGAAGTAAACGCCACTTAATCCAAAAAAAAATTTAGTGGCAGACAAACTTAGGTTAATGAAATTCGAACTAAAATTAGTGTTTCTATTTATTTGTGAGTCAATTAAAATGTTTTTTAAATGTAAATGGTCTATTTAAATACTGCAAAATGTTCACTTCAAATTTAAATTTGAATGAAAATATTAATAACTAAAATATACTTTTTGTTATTTCAATGATCGCTTGTATCGTACTTATTTATGTGAAGTGTCGTACATATAAAATTGACACGATAATTGAGATTAATGATATATTGATTATGAAATAACCTCTTTAATAGTTGAAGATAAGGCTGCGTACTACTAAATTCCCTTAAACTCTATGCCTTGGCAGAATTTTTATTGAATATTATTGTTGTTTATTGATTTTGATTATTCGTTATCAAACATAAAGGCTTTTTTTTACATTAAAAAACCAAGAGAGGAAAAAATTAATAAAGAGGAGGCAACTAATCCCAAAGCCAACAGGCTTTACCCCATACACTCAGGCCTAAACCTCCTCAGAATTAATTAAAGAAGAAGAAGCATAAGATAGAATATTAGAGGAAAGAAAACTTGGTAACAAGTGCTAAGTAAAACGATCTGCATGTAACAGAGCTACCCTTGCCAAAGAATGAGCGGCTCTATTAGCATTTCGAGAAGTCCATAAGAAGGTAAGATGTTGGAAGTGAGTCGTTAGCTCCTGGAAATCAACAAACACTAAACCAACTTCAGAGAAATTAGAAGAACTAGAATTAATCCCATCGATAACCTCTAAACAATCTGATTCTAGCAGGACATTATCCAAATTAAGGCTTTTGATCCAGGCTAAAGCTTCTCTGATAGACATGGCTTCTGCTAGAGTGGCATTAGAGCAAAAAGGAATATGTCCCGAAAAGCCCAAAATAAAAGTACCGTGATGGTCTCGAAGAATAGTCCCAAAACATGACTTGTTCCATCTTTTATCAACCGAAGCATCTACATTGCATTTGACACAACCAGTCGGAGGCTTTTTCCAACCTAGAGAACGACTTGGCCTATGAGGAACAACATGCACTTGCGCAAACATACTTTCGTTGCTTTCCAGTCTCCATACGTTTCTAGTGTGAGGGCAGGTAAGCAAGACATGATCCATAATCTCCAATGCACCACAGCGTAAACAAGCGGGGTCCAAATTAACACCATGCGTTAGGATGCGCTACTTGCAAGGAACAAAGTCACGCGAAATTCTCCAGGTAAACTCTTTAATCTTGGGGGAAAGATGAGCACCCCAAATGCCATTCCACGGGCCCACCACATCATGACCTCGAATATCTAAAAAGAGAGAAGTAGCAACCTTGTATCCAGACTTCACACTATAAATCCCATTCCTAGAGTGATGCCAACAAAGAGTATCTTTCGGCCTGGATGGAGAAATGGGTATTTGGAAAACCTGTGAGGCCTCTTGAGGAGCTAGAATACCATTAACTAGAGAATAATCCTAAGTTGAACTACTAGAATCAATCAACTCATTAACTTTCATTTCAGACATACCATGTAAAGGATTCGAGAGCACGTAGAAATTAGAATCATTGATCAACCAAGGGTCTTTAAACACCAAGATAGAAGCACCATCACCCACCCGCCATCTAACTTTGTCTAAAAGACTTTTAGCTGAGTAGATACTTTTCCAGATGAGACTGTGGTTTCTTCCTTCCCGTGCACTTAGGAAATTAGAATTCGAAAAATACTTGGCTTTAAAAACCCGGCTCGCTAAAGAATCAGGATATGTTAGAAACCGCCAACCCTGTTTGCATAACATCGCAAGATTAAAGCACTTCAAATCACAAAAGCCCATGCCGCCTAATTTCTTAGGAACACAAAGTCTCTCCTATTTAGCACGGTCGTCCGAAGAAGAACCCCACCAGAATGAATTCATCATCTTCTGTAAATCATCACAAATGCCCATAAGGAGCCAAAAAACACTCATACAATAAGTAGGAAAGGCTTGAGCAATTGTTTTCAAAACAATTTCCTTGCCTGGTCTTGAGAGCAACTTGTTCTTCCAACTAGTAATTCTTTTATTTAAGCGATCTTTCAGAAAAGCAAAAACCTACTTTCTATTTCTCCCAACCAGCGAAGGTAACCTAAGATAACGACCATGGTCAATTAGATTAGAAACCCCCAAAATATTAGTGATAGCCTGTCTAACATCTTGCTTCGTATTAGAGCTAAACATGACGACCGACTTCTGCAAATTGATTGCTTCTTTATACATAGAAAGAATATTCTTGGGATTACCACATTCATTGGGAGAAGCTCTGAAAAAGAAGAAGATGTCATCTGCAAAGAAAAGGTGAGAGATAGTAGGGGCACCCTGATAGATACTAACACTGTGAATATCTCCTCTCAACTCTGTTTTCGCAAAAGAGCAGAAAGACCTTCAGCGCACAGAATGAAAAGATATGGGGAAAGAGGATCCCCCTGTCTAAGGCCCCTTCCTGGGCTAATAGGCCCCACAATATTGCCATTAAACGCCACAAAGTAATTAACAGTAATCACACATAGTTTAATCCATCCAACCCACTTAGCATCAAAGCCCAAATGAAGCAAAATAAATTCCAAATAACTCCAGTCAACCCTGTCATAGGCCTTACTAATATCAATTTTAAAAGCAACATCCTCACGTGAACCACGACCTTTATTTTTCATGTAGTGACTTAGCTCAAACGTAACCATAATATTATCCGAGATTAATCGACCTAGAACAAAAGCCGATTGCATAGGAGAGATAATTCTGGGCAAGATTATCTTGAGTCTATTAGCCAGGACCTTCGCATTAATTTTGTAAATCACATTACACAAAGCAATAGGCCTCAAATCCTTCATACTACTCGCATTATCTTTTTTCGGAATAAGAACAATAGTAGTATTATTTAAGCCAACAGGAAACTCGCAATTATTGAGCCAAGCACAACTTTGAGCAAAAATATCACCACCAATAATCCCCCAACACTTTTGAAAAAAGCCAGATTCATGCCATCAGGACCAGGAGCTTTATCTGGGTGTATATAAAAAAATCACTCTCTTGAATTCTTCCATGGTGAAAGGAGCAATAAGCTGGGCATTATTTCGGTCACTAACAACAGGGCTAATGCAGTAAAAATCTTCAAAAGTGTGACGTCCAATAGGAGCAGCAAACAAATTCAAAAAATACTCCAAAACAATGGCCTTCATAGTATCACAGTCCGAATAAGAATTACCAGTGTCATCCTCTAAGACAGAAATATTATTAATCCTCCTACGCTTCGAAGCTTGAGCATGGAAAAATTTAGAATTCGCTTCTTCATAATTAAGCCAAAATATTTTTGATCGTTGCTTCCAATATATAGCGTCTTGAGCCAACAAGCTGAAAAGCTCAAATTTAAGGGTCAACAGAAAAGGGTCAGTAGCGTTGGTTTGACGCAATAAACCCATATGCTTTTTAACTTTGTCAATCCTGCCTATGATTGAATTACCTAGCGATTTATTCCACACAAGAATGGAGGTACTGCATGCTGCTATTTTCTCCATGACGCTGGTACTTATACAAATGGTCCACGCCGAGGAAACAACCTCCATAAATTCAACTTCAGTTAACCATTTATTCTCAAACTTAAACCTGCTAACCTTCTTGGCGGGGAAACTAGTATTTGCGTAAAGCTTAATGGGATTATGATTAAAGTAGGAGCTTATAAGACTGAACAGTTTATGATAAGAGAAGTGACCAACCCAATCAACCGAAGCAAAAGCTTTGTCCAAGCGTTCCATAACCAAGTTATTGGAACCTTGCCCACGCTTCCAAGTAAACCCGAAACCAGTGAGAAGAATTTCCAATAAATTACATTCCTTAAAGCCATCGAAGAGAGCTCTTGGATACTCATTACCACCAACCTTCTCATTAGCAGACATAAGGTTATTGAAGTCACCCATACAAACCCACGGAAGATGGGAAAGCTGAGAAAGAGATTTCAACAACGCCCAGCTAGAGCATTTTCTGTTATGCTCCAGAAAACCGTAAAACCCAGTAAATCGCCATTTAAAATTGTCAAAAAGAACAATCTCCACATCAATATGATTACTAGAATAACCCAAAACAAAAATATCTTTATTTGAATTGCAAAGAAAGGCGAGACCTCCACTGCAACCAATCCGGTCTACACAAAAACAACAATCAAACTTTAAACTAACACGAATATCCTCCATTCTACTAGAGGAAACAAGAGTCTCACTAAGAAAAAGAAAAGAAGGCCTATTCTGTCGAACAATATCCTTCAACGCAGTGACTGCACGAGGGTTGCCTAAGCCTCGACAGTTCCAAGCAATGTAATTCATGGTGCTCGGCGGGTCTCTTGAGAGAGACCGGTCGTTGGATTTGTAGCAGAAATTTCTCGACTGACCGAAGAGGAAGGAGCGCTACCACCATTCTTCCCATCGGTATGATCATGATTGGCTGAAGAAAGACGCAGACATTTTTTGTGTCATCAACAGCCATAATAGAGATTTCCTTATCTATATTGGGTTTAGCAGAATGGATAATGCAAGGTGTGGTGTCTGACCCAAAACTCGAAGGGTCCACATTTAAAGGCCCACTAGCTGGGAAAAGGCTGAGCTGTCATGGATAAAATGCATAATTATTAACAACCTTCGTTTTCGAGCATCCTGCCTTATCCCCTGTTTGAAATCCTTGATTCATGGAGCTAGATTCGCTATTTCCTTGAGTTGACGGATCCCGTCTCCATTGATTTGGGCGGTTACGATTTTGAGATCGGATCTCTGACCAAATATCCTCCTTCCATCCCCTCTTGAGCTCCACCGCCAGCAACTCGGTAAGCTTGGTACAGTTGGTTTCACTATGCCCAAGGATACCGCATAGATAACATATGAGAGGAATCCTTTCATAGCTGAAGGAAACTGTAAAGTGATTGCCCCCTTCCTTCCTAAGCTTCTTGGTTCGCATTAGAGGTTCTGTGATATCCAACCGAACCCAAATGCGCATGTAATTAATCATGGAGTTCCTCCGGTTACTAGTATTATAATCCAAAAACTTACCCATCAGATTGCCAAGATTGCAAGCTAGATTTTCTGAAGCAAAACCTGGTAGAAGGTCATGAACTCGAACCTAGAAATCAGCAGCATGAAACTCAATATCTTCAGGGTTCTCACCTTCCCGTAATTGATCAATCATCAAGAGACAATTATTAAAGCTCCAAGGGCCACCAGCAATCATCTTACGCATATCAACCTCATGAAAAAACTGAAATAGATATAGGCATATCAACCTCATGAAAAAACTGAAATAGATATAGGCCATTGCCTCCAAGCGGTTTGATACACACACCCTTAATAGGCCGCCAAATATTAAGCAATGTCCTTTCCATGGCTTCAAAGTTAACCATTATTTCACTGATAAAACGACCCACCAAACTCAGCCTGTAGTCGATATCCAATCCTTCAACGTTAGAAGATTTAACCACCAACTCCTCATTTTCCTTCTCATTGATAGACAGCCGATGAAACTCCGGCTCCATAGACACTGAAGAAAAGAGGTCAAACAAGATACAGAGCCTAAACCTTGACTAGCAAGACAAACATGCACTAGGGCATGACGAACCTGACACTCGAGAGAAAACGAAGCAGACGCTTTTACCACATAAGGTTCATAACTTAGTATAAAGGCTTTTTAGATTTTTAAGATGCATAGGATCTAAATAGTAATGATAAAATACATGACATGATTGTCTTTTACCCAAAATTAAACATCAATCATAAATCATTTCTTAAGTATAAAAACAATGCTCCCACACTGCAAATTCTATCAAAACTTCAATAGAGTATAATTCAATATTAAATTATTTTCAGGGTTTCATAAATAAATATATCATTAATTATGGATCAAATATGAAAGTAATATTATATATATTTAGCATTATATATTTATTATATTTTCAATATAAATAAGAATATTTAAATATGATATATTAATAAATTAATCTATTTTACATGCCACTTCTATGGTTTATTAATTTCAATCACCTCCATTTGAAGTGATTATTTAGGTGCAAAAAAATTAACCTATGGGTCGTTGACCAATATTAAAAATTAATTAAAAATGTTGCAGAAATTTTAGATAATTATGAAGGTTTTTTTAGAAAATTTTAAATTGTATGAGGTTTTAGTGAAAAGTGAGAAACAACGAAAAAATTGTCTATTTTAAATTTACGAAGATGACCTAATCAAATTACGAGGACTTCCTTTCCAGCATTCACACTCTCGTTAAAAAGAAAAGAAAATCTCTAGGGTATTTTTGATTGGGTAGTTATTAATATTTAAAATAATGAAATGGAATGTAATATTATTTTATAGTTTGTGAGGAAGGTTTATAATGAAATAGGATGGAAAATGAGGGTTTTATATTACATCTCATGTAATGAAATAAGATAGAAAATGAGGGTTTTATATTACATCTCGTTTTATCCTAGACAGTAAAAATAAGTTAATTCCAATTTAAAAGGCTTAGGATGAAATGTAAAATGATAAGTAATATTTCATTATATTACATTATGAACTCTTTTTCTAAGCAACATTTTACTATATTACATTATGAACCCTTTCATCTTTCCCGAATAACAATTTTCTAATATTACATTAAGTTATATTCCATTCCATGATAAACCAATTCATTCATTTCATTAAAATTTTTACATAAGATTATGGTCACGTTGTCTCACCAGATTTGGTACTAAACTCAATGCTAATACATTTTTAGTTGAGCGATTAAGGAGGTGGCGTCGGTTGGATGAAATTGTCATTAAATAACAATAACAAGTTGCAGCCATAGTTCTTTGTCGTGACTGTGGCCCAATTTCATGGCTGGAGTGCAACTGCAGGGTACCTTGTCCGCGACAGTTCCATGTGTTTGTCTTTGATCTTACCCGTCTTATTTCGCCACTAATTTCAATTAATTTGTACCTCCCTCCACATGTACCTGACTCTTCCCATCATCCTTTGTTCCAGGCTATTTAAGTCGAGGAACCAACCCACCCCCGACTTGGTAAATGAAATGTTTAAATTGGTATAAAAATAATAATAATGAGTTTTGTGATACATTAATTTACTTGCACTCAGGTGGCAAGACTTTGAACCTTGCTTTGTCACTGCAGTAAGAGTAGAACATGAGCTTCCTTCTAGCCCAATCCATAGCCACACTCTGTTCTCTTGATAGAGTGGCGAATTCCTGTCCTCCAACAGGGTCCAAGCTAGAAGCGCCAGCCTTAGAACATGAGGTACCAGTCGCAGTTGGATTTGACATGCAACCAGTCATTTCCATTTCTGCTAGTGAAACCACAAATGGTGCATAGTTGTAATTTACAGGGTATTTTCCTCCATGTGTTGCCCATTCTGAACCATCCCATATAGTTGTGTGTACCGTCATTGGCTTTGATGGGTAGAGAAAAGGGAAGGCACTGTTGTGGACAAATTCTCTTACTGGTATGTTATCCACAAAAAAACTGCATTTGTTCATTCAGAAAATTATCAAAAACTTAAGCAGACTGGTTTAAAATTATCAGGAAATTGAGATTGAGTTCAGGCCTTCTTACACAATATGATGGCTGTTCCAGATAATGCTGTAATGGTGGTGTGCTGCTGTTGGATCAAACCAGAGATAGAATTTTTCTTCTCTGCCTGTGCGAACACTTCCATTTATGTACACATTGGTCTGAAAGGCCCAGTCATTTCTCTTGTCATGGCCAAGAAGTTCAATGTCAATCTCATCATGGTTGTGCGGGTAAGCATCTGCATTAGACAACTGAACTTTCCCACTTTCAGACATTGTACACAATTATTGAATAACTCTATCTGGGCGCACATCAAATTATTGGTTTAAACTCCTTGCAAGTTCTTTTAATATCGAAAGCGTAAAGATTTCAGCTTCTCTTTGTAAACTTAGCTTGATAATATCAAACAGAAAAGCTCATATACGGACAAATGAAGATTGCTAATTTTGAGCGTGCAAAAAACATTTAAAAGCAGAAGAAGAGCTTACATAAAAGGCTACTACGACTCCAGACGTTAGACCAGCAGGGAGCTTTATTGCAGCACTAAAGAATCCATAGTAATACTTGCTCCGAGAGGCCAATCCAGAGCCTGCAAAACAGACATGAGAATGATGAAACTGAGTAATTTTGAAGCTGGTTTTTTTCAAGTAAACCGATTAATAAAGTACCTGACTTTTTGTCGAGAGCAAGGGTAGCGAAAGATCCATTACTCAGTATCTTAACATTTGATTCTCCATAAGACGTAGAGAACCCTTCACTGATGGATACATGATTAAACAGATCGGTTAAACGTGTAACTTTAGGAGGCGTGTAGTATTTGTTGTGTGAGTAAACCCCTAAGCTCATGTAGAGCAACAAGACACCCAATACTAAGTTTTCTTGGGAAAATGCCATTTCTGTCTTCACTAGATTGGGGAAGGAGGATACTCAAAAAGGATATATAAAATATGCAGATTTTTGACGGCTACTTATAGTGGAGCACAGTCAGAATCTTCTGCTTAGTTGTTCACCAGCTGGATATTATACCGCTCCGGATCTTAATAACAACGAAATAAAGTTCATGTGGGGGTGGCTCTACAGGTGCATCGCAGAGCTCGTGGGTCTGTTTAAAAGTTAGGAGCGTGAAATTGACAGTGAGAGAGTTTCTTTCTTCCATGGAGGACATTTCGATTTTGGACTTTGCCATTTCCTTTTAGTTGTGGTCCAGTGTAGATCTTGAAGTTGACCATTTTATTGGTCCCCTGATGGGATTGGAGAGGTTGATACGGAAAGATTTAACTATTGCAGTTTTTTTTTCCTGACGAAATGTTTGAATAGAGTTTTAATTATAAAAAAGCACCTTTAATTTAAGTTTCTTAGGAGAGGTAAAACTTTGATTCTAAATTTTAAACGACTGTATATATGAGGATGTTTCGAACCCACAAATTCACTTAAACCAGAAAAACCTCCGACTAACTCACCTGCAGCTTAGGATTACTATTGCCGGGTCTTCTGCACAAGCGTGATGAATCCGTTTATTTCATGTCCTTTTCTTTCCAGTTGACATGCGAATATGACTCCTCCGCGATCTTGTTGCTTGCCCTTGCATGCGATACGAGAGAGTCTATTCTGGCATTTATTCGACTCGTTTTCAGACTTTCATTTCATAGGCTTCTTCCTGGACAGGTTTATTATCAATTCTTAAGTAGCTGTAGCCTGTTCATCTTTGATGTGAACCCTTTCCCTAAAATGACCGTATGAAAATTTTCTTTGAGCGATTGATGTGAACCTTTCGTCTTAACTAAATTCAACCTATCCAACGCACCAAACTTCTCTGAATTTTAACATTTTTATTAAAATAATTTGAAATAAAATTAACAAAATAACAAAGAAATTTCTATATTGCGGCTGGATAAGTCGCGAAAAATGTGTAATTCACCAAATACTTTGATTTGATCTGTCTATTCTGTGATTTAAAGGGAAAGTTTGGTCGTGATAAGATTTGGGGGATTGCTTTTCCTCATTAAAAACGTAATGAAATGATTTGATTTGCCAGAAGCGTCCCAGCTGGATCTGAGGCATTGAGACATGACAGTTTCCAATAAAAGCAGGACTGACGTTGACGTAGAGGTCGAGCACATTAAAAAATCTGGTACGGGTACAGTAGTGTTAACGTAGAATTTCCTGTCCTGTTCTAGCAATTTGAACAGGACAACTGACAAAACATCCGAACAACTTGCAAGGAAGAAACAGAAATTTAAGCAGAACGAATAAAGTGTAACAAAAAAACAAAGGAAAACAACAAAGAGAGTAGTTGGGGAGATCACCGAGGGGTGTTGTAGCCTAGCCTGTGCGATATATGAATGAAGCAATTAGAGATCTAGATGAAGATAAGTAAATGGTTGTTGCTTCTGCAAAGTAGCTTAGGTCAGATATTTTTATTTCCTCTTATAATAAGTAAATGGTTTGCGTAAGGAGTTGTTAACAATGTGGACATGGCATAACTCGTAAGAGACCCTCCTCTTCGTGATTTGCAACTAAAACAAACAATCTGTTATCTTACACTTACAATACTGCTTGTTTCAGAGTAATCCGAGATTGATGCTTGGCCACGAGTAAATGAATTATCAACTTGAATTGAGATGTCGAGAGCGTTCTCTAATGTCAGTGCCACTTGCTCCATCGATGGCCTTTCTGATTTAGGCCCTGTACATGACAAGGCTAGCTTAAGTACCTGGTCAAAAGCTTCCACCAAGTACTCCCCGTTAAGTTTAGGATCTGCAAATTCTACCATATTACCAACTCTTGCAAGAAATTTTGCCTGCCAAGTGGAGAAATGTATCAGGGACAATTGGTAATCACGGACAAGCCTAGTGCAGAGACTGATTATTGATTGTTCATTTGATTCTTACCAACTTATGTAACTGTGTTGGACCGTTGCTGTTCAGATTGAAAACCTTCTGTCCTGAGAGCAATTGCAGTAGCACAATCCCAAAACTGTAAACATCCCCTTTAGCATTTACGTGGCGGTTTCTTTGATATTCGGGATCAACATAACCAAATGTACCTCTCACTTCTGAGCTTACAAAAGATTGACCCACATCCATTACTTTTGATAACCCAAAGTCTGAGAGCTTTGCATGAAATTCAGCAGTTAAGAGAATGTTGGTCGGCTGTCAATACAAAAGCAGATCAGATATATCCTAATGTAGATATATAAATGTCTCAGTTACACCCTCTACCTTAATGTCACGGTGAACAATACAACCTTCTGGGTAGTTGTGGAGAAACCAGAGACCTCTGGCACAATCAACTGCAATTTCAAGTCTTTGGATCCAAGAAAGAGCCCCCTTCTTCCCTGTTGTGTTGTTCATTCACATTATTAACTGGCTCTCCATGTAATGAAACTGGCAAAGTAAATGTTTAAGAATGGAAGAAAAGAAGGCTACCGTATAGCCACTCTGATAGATTGCCATTGTGGCATAGCTCATAAACCAGGTAACATTCTTCTTTCAGACTACAAAATCCAATCAAATCTACAAGATTTGGATGCCTAACTTGAGATAGACTTGTAACTTCCCTGAAGAACGTTTCTAAATGTCCATCGTCGATTATGTGCTTAACTGCAACATGCTCCCCATTTGATAGTATACCTTTGTAAACCTTTCCTGCAAAAGAATGACAAAGAAGATCTATCTGTGCAATCTTGTTTCTCTTTCAGGTTAACCAATCAAACTAGACTTCATCATGCAGAATCCTTACCGGCCACGCCTTGGCCTATGTAATTTGAAGAATTTAATCTGTTTGTGGCCGAGTAAATTTCCTGAAGTGAAAATTTGAGAAATCTGACGTCCGAGTACTTTGAAGCAAACGGTGCTGTCAAATAAAGCAACAAGAACAATCAAAAGCTGTAATTTTACAGATCCTTGTAATTAGGATTAACTGGTCATCAGAAAGTACCTTTTCTCCTGACTGACATCCATCTTTTGTAAAACAATAGCAAAAATACGATGAAGACCATTGCCAGAATTCCAACTACACCAATGACTATGAAAACCATACCTGCTGCCATCAAGAAAGTTGATTAGATAAAGAATGTGAACATGTCTTTATTCTTTTTGCCAACGAGTACAGGATATATATCTGAGAGTGGAAGTAGTCAGGCATTAAAAGTTCAACAGAAATCGTGATTCTTGTTGGTAAGTTCACCTTTACTCCTGCTAATACCATTGCTAGCTTTGTCTGAGAGCTCCATTGCTGGGAAAGAAATAAATACATTAAACAGAGTTAGTACCATCGGCGTTTCTGGCTGAATTGTATGAATCAACCTGGTAAATCAAAGAGAAGAATAAGAAAGAACAGACAAATATAGTAGAATTGCTAACGAAGAAAACGTGTTGATGTTTGTAGCATTCGAAACTACATTACCTTCGTTAAGATTCTGTTTGGCCAGGCATTTGTAAATTTTCTGTAGCCTTTCTCTATCATCAATTAGACTGCTTGTCAATGTTACCAAAGCCGCGAACCTGCAGATACCAGCTTCATAGCTTGAGTTCAACTCCTTTTCTGATGATGTGCCGATCTCCTCCCATGTCCTCAAACATGACTTGCAACCCTGGTCGGAAATGCCCTTGGACTCTGTAAGGCTACAAGCTGTACCTAAATTCTTCAATTGACCTCCTAGTTTATTAGAAACATCCATTGTGGTATAGCTGGAGCAGGCATCAGCTCCACTTGTTAGCTTCTGAATGCCACAGTTCAAAACATCATTCTTAGCAGTTTCCAATGAAAGCAAGCAATTCTTTTGTTCTGTCGAATTCAAGAATACTATGCTAGTCTGCTTGGCCCTCTTTCCCAATGCGTACAAGTATTCATCAAAAACATCTTCACACTGACCGCTCTCAATAAAGCCACCCCAGTTGCCTCCACCATAATTTGAGCTATTTGCAGATGAAGAGAGTTGAATATCAAGGATACAACTTGTGTCAACCAATTCGGAAGAGACAAAATCCGGTAATGTACAGAAAACAAACACAGAAGCGATGTACAAGAGAAGTGTAAGACACTTCAGCTTTGTTGACATGAAGAAATTCAGGACAGGTTTAGCCATGTAAGTTGGTTCCGTTCAGGACATTCTGATTTAAGGATAGAGTGGAATGTATTAAAATGATCTTGCCTCTCTATCTAATACAATTTACAAAGATTACAGAAGAATCTAACGTGAAATATTCAATCTGCGAAACAATGGATTCTCTCCTGTCCTCTATCTCCTAAGAAGGATCTCAAATAGTCAAACTTACATCACTGGAATCTGAAATTTCGTGACAGAAACTGCTTTGAATATAAGGAGAAAATATTAGAACATTGAACATTCTGAAGACGAGAAACTGCGACGTTAGCATAAGTGTTTCAGTTCTATGAAGAAAAAGAATATAAGCCGGCTTGCAGAATAAGGCTTCACTAGAAAAGGCCAACCAGAGACAGTTTGACAAGTAAATATGGTCATAAAAGTGAAGGAGAAGGAAAGGGTATCTTGCACTTCCCATGATAACTGGAAACGTCCAGGAGACACATGGCTTTCAAGTGGTGTTAAAACTTAAAACTTCTTATCAAGTTCCTTCTTGGAGGAAAGAGCGATAGAGACGTAGAAACTTGGAGTAGGCGGGCGTTTGTTGCCAAGATAAAATTAGTTATTGAAAGTTGACAACAAGAAAGCTATGAGACGATACATTCATGGCATTTTCAACGCTTGCTAATCATTTTTTTTCTTCTGTAATTTAGGGGTCCAGACAAACACATAAGTTTGGGTGAAAACGTCAAACCTGCTGGCTGCTGATTCCAATGCATCGCCTTCTGACCTAGCTATTATATCTTGTTCACTTCCCTTGGTTTTTCATTCATACGCTGTTTAATCATTAAGTATTCATAACTCATGATTAATCGTCTATATCATATTTGTATGATTAATCATTAAGTATTCATTGCTCATGACTGCTAGGTTTTAGCGATAGAAATGACCGACGGAGAATAAAGATTTTCCGTCAGGAAACAAATTTGAAGACGGAGAAACGGTCGTAGACTCGTAGGTAAATTTTAGCAACAGAAATAGGAATTCATTGGTAAATTTAGCAACGAAGTGTTATATATCCATCAGCGACGGATTTACAATATTCCGTCGCTAAATTTGCGACAGATTCCTAATATTTCGTTGGTAAATTTACCGACGATAAATTGTAAGCCTGTCACTAAATTTACCGACGGAAAGCATTATCTGTCCCAAAATTTTTACCGACAGAATATTGTAATTATGTCAGGAAAGATAGCTATGATAAATTTCAACTGTCATTTTTCACTTCCTACCCGAGTTTTTTTGTAGATAATGTTTTGATTATTTGTACATTTAATTTCTATAAATAATATAACATTGATTGTTAAATATAAAGTAAACATTATTCTGATTAGTAATATAATAAAAATATTATAATGTATACGAATAAGTATCTTGAAAATAACTGTAAATTAAGAATTCATATAAAAACTTAAGAGTAGCAGACTATCAAATACATTTACTTATTCAAAAGCTATGCAGGTGGTGAAGGGGGATGCTCTGACTGCTGCGATGAGGTCTTGTCCCAGCCCTTCCACTCGTCCACTTCATTACGGAGCTAAGTCTCTATTCGCCTCTCTACTGTATTCTTAAGCTGAACGACTCTCTTATTTGATGCAAACCGCCTATTAGATCCAGCTGTAGAGGATGTGGAGGATTACAAATATCATGTGTGTTGAAAATGAACCTAAACTAAATATCCTTCCACGACGGTCTCTACCGCCCACTGCATCAAGATATGCTTGACTCTCATCAACAATTTCAGAATTATGAGATTGTCGTTCAATGCTTTCTTGTATTTGATCCTATCATTATATTGTTCGTGCTAATGAGTGATAATTTTTAAGAATTAATATTAAAATATAGATTTTACATGCATGAAGTTGTCTGCATAAGGTGTTGACGAATGATACATCATCATGCTTCTTGGTGTGAGTGTGCAAAAAAAGCTAGCGTGGTGTAGGCTTCCTACTCAGAGACTTTTCCTACATCAGAATAAATTGTTACAAGTAAACTACAATTTACAAAATTTTTTGCAAAGTTTTCTCTTTGTTATGATATTTACCCCCTGTTAGATAAAAAAATTAACTCAACAACACATCCATTAATGGCACTAGACATTGATAACATTATTATTCTCTATAATACACATATTTTCAATCTAAAGTTCATACATCAAATTACATTGAAATCAAATTTTATACATCCTAGTACAAAAATCAGAATATAAGTCTAAAGTTTTGATACTTATAAGTTGAAGTGCATGCTCCTGGTGGGTCAATGATCCTCTAGTGTGTACGGGTATACTCTCTCCCTTTGGTCCTCCATGTCTGTTGGCATAATTGCGCTCTGAAATATACATTACCTCGGATGATGCACAATACTGCTGCTAACGACTCCAAATTTCTTTTGATATATACGGTGATCATATACCATTCTTGTATATCGAACCAAGAAAGTCCCTATAACGTGTACACACTTGCTTCTTCCATACATTATAAATTACATCATCAAATTGAGAATCTCAAAAAAAAATTCTGAAAAAAAGAAAAACATACTATAAGTACTTATAAACGACAATATTTATCTAATTAATGTATAATATTAGATAGAATAAAAAAGATTAAAGAATATGTTTTTTGCACCTCAAACTCCTAATAATAAAAATCTTTTGTCGCCTGAGAGATATTCTTCTATGTATAACCTTCAAGATCTATCCTCTCCTTAAACTTGGATAAGATATTTCTTGAGCACGTTCTAGACGGAACCAACCTAATGTATAAGCATTTTTAGGTCATTTTCAAATTAAAACATATAATTTAAGTATAAACATATAGTGTTATCATGCATGAATTACAAAATTTTTAGAACTTCACTTACAGATTGTTGACATTTGTGATGTAAGTTCTTCTATCAACTCCTTCAGCTCTAGGCTAGAGACCGTCTCCATCATCCGCAATATTTATCCCTGATATTTTTGTTAGTGTATGGGTGGTGGATGGTGTAGTAGGGTTGTTAGATAGTATAGCAGTAGATACAAAAAGGTGACTATATAGGGACTGTAAGTCCGAAAGGTGATGCCTCATTTAGATGTGCAATAGCTGAACGTACAATACTTGATTTTGTAACATCTGCAGAATGTAATATTTCACCTAGAAAATGTGGTAACCTGAACCTTGGTCGCAATAAATCCTGTTTTCTATTTTGTAACATATTTTAACCTAAAATTCACATTTTATTGAATATTTTAGTAACAGAACAACATAAATTAAACACAAATAGCATTAGCTGCTACGGAGACAAGAGCCAAGAAGTCAATAAAGGCGATTACCCCTTTATTGGTGTTGTGGAATTCTCGATGAAGAAGAGGGCGTTAAGAGGAGGAGTGTTGCATAAATTGGTGTTTAAGAGTCACCCATAATTCATGAACAGTAGAACAATCAAGGACCAGGTGAGATATGCAATGAGGAAATAATATCATAGTCGATCAATCCACTACTACTTGAGACACTCGAAAGAACGTGTAGCTAATTCTTTGGCTGATGGTGGTGAGAGTGTCTCGTTAACATAACCGTAGAGGTTTGATGCAATCAACACGGCTTGGACTTGATTTCTCCAAACTTGAAATAATTTGAATCTAACGGTACTGTTGTAAGATAATTTATGATTTGATTGAATAGTAAAATTGGGAAAGTAGGTTCGATTTTATTCCTAAATGAATATTTTCGACGAACTTTAGGGCCATAAATTTTGATTTCATTGTCAATTTAATAATAATAGTTTGTTTGACTGACTTCCAAGTTATTGCATCTTTATTAAGAGAAAATATATAATCATTAGTAAAATTTATCCCATCTGAATCAGAGATCCATTTAGCATCAATATACCCTTCTAATACGATGACAAATACATTATACAAAATAACATAATTTATGATACCTTTTAAATATTTTATTAGTCTGAGTAATGCAGCGCAATAATCATGATTGGAATTATGGGAATACCTACTCAATCTTATTTTTTTTGAAAAAGGGGAATTAGTATATATAAAGAAAAATTTTTACAAGGTCATCAAAAGAAAAAACCCGTTATATACAACACAGAAGAAGAGCCGGCAGGAAAAAACAGCTACCACAGCAAAAAGAGCCTAACGAGAACTCCCATCTAGCATCTATAGACATACCTACTCAATCTATATACAACATACGTTATATAAGATCTTTCAGAGTTTATTAAATGCAACAAACTCTCAATAATTTGAACATACTCAGACTGAGCCACATGATAATTTTTTTTAAAAAACCAAATGGGTGTTAACATCATAAGGAGTACAAACTGGTTTCACATCAAAGTAGTTGTGCTTCTTAAGTAGTTTCTCAACGTTACATTCTTATGATAACATTGTACCATATTTATTCCTTATGATTTTAACAGCAAAAATAACATTTGCTTCCCCGGTATCTGTCATATCAAAATGTAAAGCCAAGAAATTGTTAATACTATATACAATATTAATACTAATACCAAGAGAAAGCAAGTCATCCACATATAAACTAATGATAACACATTCTCCATTAATAACTTTGAAACAAACACTTTTCTCCACTTTAACAAAAGAGAAACTCTCACTTAATATATCTCGATCAAATTTCTTATTTGTCACTGTTTAGGATTTTGTTTAAGACTATGTAAAAATTTTTGCAATCTACCAACTTTGTTTTCAAAAGTAGGCAAAACATAAACTTCAAGTTGTACCATGTAAATTTTTTCATTTAAATTATAATTTTGACATCTATTTATTGAATAAATAAATTATGGATAGAAGCTAAAGCAATCAAATATGAATATATGAAATTCTAGTTATAAGTGTATAAGTATCAAAATAATCAATAGTATGTTTAGTAAAACTTTTTGCAATCATATGAGCTTTATATTTACCAATAGAACCATCAGGTTTAAAATTCCTTTTGAAAATCCATCTCCAACTAATAGGTTTAGCACCTAGTGGTAAATCTACCAAATTCTAAGTTTTATTTTGTAAAATAGAGTCAATGATGTATTTAATGGCTGCTTTCCAAAAATGGTGCATCAAAAGAAGAAAGTGCATCGGAAAAATGATAAAAGGGTCATTTTCAATAAGAAAGGTGTAAAAATCATTTTCAAAGGATAATTTTTTTCTTGGTCTTTTGCTCCTTCTAACAGTTTTAACGGTCAATATTAACAGAGGGAACATAAACAAGTTTTCTCTGAAAGTTGAAATATATGTTTAAACAATTATGCATTCTTTGTCTCATTAATAGTATGTCACTGTCAAGGACATCACTTTTGAAGGCAACAAATTTATAAGCAGCACTATTGCTAGCATGATCAATAAACATGCAATCAGAAGTTTTTAATCCTAGTCTCCTTTTCTTAGGATCATTTCCGATTTAATTAATTTTCTACTTCAACTTTGTGCAATAAAAACATATTGAAAGCCTTATCTTTATTTCTTAATAAACACACTTTAGTATATATAGAAAAATCATCTATTGAAGTCACTTGGTGCGTTTACTTTCTGAAAATTCTCTAGTTTTCTAGGAATTTTTTTTTCATAAAATAGAAAATAATTAGAAAACATGTTTATTAATGAAAAAGATAGATCAATTTTTCAAGAAAAGCGT
>JANKOD010000003.1:9323885-9341784 GCA_026284645.1 Erythroxylum acuminatum | reverse complement strand
AGACGGAGACAAGATTCTCTGTTCTGTCCACCATAAACCAAACAGCTCTCTGTCCCCAATTTCTGTTCCGTTCCGTTATGTTCCGTTCCGTCTCTAGCTACCAGAGACGCTAACCAAACGCAGCGTACCTGTCGGTGGCCAAGATAAAAGGCAGTCACGAGCAAACTGGATTAAACCGTGAAAGACACGCAATATCTTATCTTCCGGGACGGTTACAGATTCCTTGAGCCACTACCTAGTAACGTATGTTCTCCCAAGCCCCACCTGTTGTTAGGGACGGTATAAGTGCTACCGTTTCTTGCACGCTTTTAACGTATGCAGAGCTCAAGCCTTGGAATAGGAATAGATTCTCGCAGTCTCAGCTTAGTTTTACTTTTTCTCCTGACCAAAAACAAAATAGGGTTATGCTTACAACTACAATAGTGTTTCAGAATTTAGGTTGTTTTGGGAGAGTGTACCTGTACGTTAAGTCACGTACTAGATCTAAACATTTGGCAGAGAAACATGGTCCACGACAAGTACCAGTCACGAGGGGAGAGACAGAACAAACCCACCCACTTCTGTTGTTTGCTTACATTGCCACTCAATTTGAGAAACACCCGTTTTAGCCCCCAATGGCCATTGACCATTTGTCGTTGTAGCAGCAAACTGTTTACTAACAAACACCACCCAAACGCCGCCGTATATCTAATATCTGGGTGTCCACTTCTGTCTTTTCGCACAACGTCTTCGACTTCTTTCGCGAGTCCCGAGAGACAGACCCACCACCCCCGTTGCCTTTCAGCTTCGATTCTACACAAACACTATCCAAATCTTTCAAAACTATTCTCACTACTCTTCTAAACCTTTTCCTCTCTCGCTCATTCTGTGGTCCGCGGCGGTTGTGTCGTTTTGAGAACTTCGATCCCGCGGTTCTCGAACTCGGGCCTGCAAGTCACTATACTATAATGCTCGTGAGGTTTCGCAATCGGAATTTCAACTCGGCGCTGGAATCTGTTGTTTGACAGAGGGTAGATGGACCTCAACGGCAGTTCTGAGGGAGGCCGTTCGACGGTTTTCGACATCGATCTTAATGAGCCGCCTATTTGCTCTCCTCGAGAGGTTGCGGTGGCCGGAGATGATGCAACTTCGGGGGTTCCCGGAGACGGAGGCTGTAAAGGTAAAGGTAAAGGTGTGCTTTTGGATATGAATGCGTTGCCCAGCGACGCAGAGGGAGAAGATGCTAGTGAATGGGTGAATAATAACGGGTTGGTTATTCTTTTCTTTTTTATTTGTTTTTCTTGTTAAATAATCTTTAATTTCATTTGAAAAATTGGTTTAATTATAGTAACTCACTAATATACTCTTTTTAACTTGTTTAATTTTGATATTATGTTGTTATGATTCCGCTTTTTCTTTTTCTTTTTTTTTTTGCCTCGAAAAGTTGTTATTTTGCTCGAGTTTAGTTTTGAGATGCATGTTAGTTGTTTATTATTACTACACTTAAAACTTGCCAGAAAAATGAAACACAAAGCTTTCTTGTTGTTTTTGGAGTAAGCAATAGTTATAATTGAACTCAGCTTCAGGTTGTCCGCACAAATCACTGGCTGAAAACAACTAATTAACCAAATTTATAGATCAATTTGGATCGTTGTTTCATAGTTTTTATGGGGCAATTCGGTTGCTTGAACTAGAGGGTTTGCATATTACTTGGATTTAGGGAATAAATTAATTGAGACTGTATGCAGGAATTAATTTTACAACCCCGTTTCACATTGTACTTATGTAACTATATTTAGTGTAGCCAAATTTTGGCTTGATGAAATCAGGGCCTGTCAGTTCAAAAAGATAGGCTTATATGAGATAAAAAACCTTTTTCTTGATGTTCTTTGTAACTAATGTGAACAATCATGTATGCATATAACATGCAAATATTCAGTTGGAAGCAGCTGTGGTTGTTTTGTTTTAGGGCCTTCACAATCCAGCATTGTTTATTGAACAAAATTATTGTGAAGAGTTTAATCGCATATCTATATAGAAACCCTTAATGAGAAGTTAATGCACATTTATTTTTAATGCTTATATAAAAATGAGACTGAGAGTAATTGGATCTGGCAGTTAATTCAATTTCTAGTTGAGTTGTTTTCTTTGGTAGCTGTGCTTAGTAAATTCAATTAGTCTATCATCTCATGCTTCTAAGGGTTTTCAAGTATCTTAGGGTGTTGTCGAAGTGGGTGGATGGGGTTTAAATATGTATAATGTCACTGCTCAAAATGTGGTCCTGAGTCAATTACTTCTTTCATCTTTTCTGATTTGTAGAAACCACGCTGTGTTTGATAGTCTACCATTGGCTTATCATTTAGTGCCCCCATGACATGTTATGATTTGTAGTTTTTGGGAAGATGATTAGACTTTATAAAGGTTTTGCTCTCTTTGAAAGAATTAGTTTTACATAGTCATGACATACTGGAAGATAGCTGGGGTGTGGAATTCAGGGGAGAAGCGAAACCACTACAGTTTACTGTTCACCTGATGGAAATAAGTTTGAGTCAGTGTCTGATGTTGCTTACGATCTTGAGTTGCTGTGGAATAGCCATAATTTTATACCTCAGGACAGGAGTGATAGATTTGCTTTGATACAGAACAGGTGGCATGTTCAGAGAAGAAAGGAGTCCTTAATCTTTTCAAAAACCAAGGACCTTCAAGAATGTCAAGAAAATCTGAAGAGCAGTTTGGCTGGGAGTTTATCTTTTGGAATAGAGAGCAGTGATGCTGATACCTTTGTGCCTAGAAGTGATTCACGAGTCATGGCAGTTAGCTCAAAGGAAACTGGTATCTCTGACTCCTCTCCATCGAAGGTCAGAATGCATGCATTTATTAATTTGAGAGCAGTGTGAACATTTTCTTTTATCCCATATATTCTCACGATGTTAGAAACACCAGACTATCTTTGTATATTTTGAATTTGATGTATGACCATGCTGTAAAAACTAAGATATTATTTATTCCAGAATGGATTTCCAGTCCAGTTCGAAGATTTTTTCATTCTTTCACTTGGGAAGATTGATCCACGACCCTTCTATCATAACACCAACCAGGTCTGGCCTGTGGGTTACAAGTCCTGTTGGCATGATAAGATTACTGGATCTCTTTTTGTATGTGACATCTTAGATGGAGGAAATTCAGGTCCAATTTTTAGGGTCCAACGATATCCATGTTCTGCTCAGTCTATTCCAATTGGGTCAACTCTATTATACAGGCCGGATTCTACCATTGTTGACAACAAACTTGATGCCACATTGGCTGCAGATGATGAAGAGGATATGAATGTTCACACAATGTTCTTAGACAATAGTCCTCCACTTCTGGATTCTAATATTTTCTCTGATGTTGGAACTAATTCAAATGAAATCTCTAACTTTCAGTCTGCAGATAGTTGTCAAAGAAATAACAACTCTACTTCTCAAAATCTAGGGAAACTAGTTCCCAATAATAAAATCCTAGTTGATGATATTGGTGAATTCACGGTGGAAGGCAGATCATCGTCTTCAGTGTGGAGAAAGGTATCTGAAAATCTTGTGAGTGCTTGCCATCAGTCGTTCCTGCAAAATGGTATATGCAAGTTCTGTTGCACACATGATGCATATTGGTGGCAGTCACCCTGTGGAGTTGAGAACAGTGAAGCAATTGAATATACTATTTCATTGGCCAAGTTTTGTCACAGATCTGGGCCTGTGAATATTCCTCAATATATCCAATGCAATAATCAGCATATTGCTAGTTGTGAAACATTGATGGAGTGGTTGAACCAGGATAGGTTTGGACTGGATGTAGAATTTGTCCAAGAACTAATAGAGCATCTCCCAGGTATTGTTACCTGTTCAGATTATACGTTACTGAACAATAGAACTCAGAAGTCAAAATTGCAAACTGTTGAGGATGGGTTTCTAGTAGTTAAGAGGAAAAGTGATGCACAAGGTGGTAAAGAAAGAGATAATATGTTCAGTGGATGTAGAAACCAAATTAATCAGGTGGCTGACAACCTATTTAGGAAGGTTTCTTCTCCTCCTGGAAAGCCGTTGAGCTCAAGGATTCCGACATATTTGATTGGTGATGTTCTGCAGGTATGGGCTATTGACTTTAATTTGTGATCATATTCCAGAACTGTTTTTGATCTTTGATGGCATGATTATTTCTTTTTTTAAATGTTTAGTCGTGGGAGTTACTTTGTCGCTTTTCTGAAGTTTTGGGGCTGGAAAAACGGTGGTCATTCGAGGAGCTTGAAGAGGAACTTGTCTGCTGTTACTCTTCCCGTCTAAAAAGTTCTTGTCCAACAACAAGTCAACATGCATTGGTAGAAGAAGAAGGATCATTGAACAGCTTATCTGCTGGTCAGATTTTGACTACAGCCCACTGCTCACTGTTGAGAGTTCTACTTTCTGAGCTACAATCCAAGCTGTCAGCTCTTATAGATCCTTCTCTTGAAACTGGGGAATCTAAGTCAAGGAAGAGGAGGAAAAAAGATTCAGACAATTTAATCTTTCCAAAGAAAATGATGCTTGATTTACTTCCAATGAATGAACTTACGTGGCCAGAATTAGCTAGAAGATACATATTAACCCTTGCATCCATGGAGGGCAACCTTGATTCTGTGGAAATTTTGAACCGTGAGGGTTGTAAAGTGTTGCGTTGTTTACATGGTGATACTCGGGCACTAGGTGGTTCACGTCTTGGAGTTGCTGAAATGGAAGCAGATGCACTGGTAGATTGGCTTTCATTTCCTAGCTTTTGTAACAATAATTCTCCGTTTTGTTTTTATCTTTCTTCATATATCTAAAATATAAATGTTGCATGTTGATCGCGATATAGGTATTCATGGTAGTTGCCTTAACTATTTTCCTGGTCTTAACATAGATTTCCAAGTTAACCTACAAAATGAATTACCCGGCTGAGGATGATGATGTTTGCTCTTTAATTAGGTTGCAGTTTCATGGCATTAGGTGAATGGTGAAACTTTGTGATCTCTCTCTCTTTTCATGACTTTGTATTATCGTAATGGATGGTTGTGTGGAAAAACTTATGCTTAAATAAAAATGTACCGATTTGACTGCCTATTCTAGTTGCCATTTGTAGCTAATATTGTATTGGAATATAACTTGTAGGTTTTATGATATGTACAATTCCAAATACAATGGATTCTCATGTAATTCACCGTCTTGATTCCATTGGGTTTCATGCCAAATAGCCAAATCCTGACTTAGCCCTAACATTATAGGTAACATTGTTCAATCTTAACATTGGTAAAGAAAAGACACGTCAAACTACTTATTCTAGTTGCAATTGATTTCCAATTTCATCACGCAATTTTTCATGCCCCGATAGCCAAATTTAAATTGTGATGGTAACCGTAGCTTTGGCTTGATTTGGCTGGCAATAAAGTGGCAACAAGTTATTGAGCTAGGGTCAAGCTGTTCATGCTATACTTAATTTATAAGTGCAAAATGCTATTCTTAAATTTGGTTTAGTGTCAAGTTTGCTGTGCTATGAGTATTCCATCGTATCTATATTTTTATTACTATAATTGTAAAGATATTAAATTCAACTTTGAACCCAAATTGCTCTAACTGTAGCATACCTTGGGTTGGTCATGTGGACTAGCACCTTTCTTTGATGCTTTACAATATGGGGTAGGTGGATTAATTTCTGGGCTCATAGGGACATGATTAATTTAAGACATGCAGGATAATTGGACTAATGCGTGGTTATAGATAGAAAACAGTACTAGCTTAGGACTTACGGATTTATACAAACAGCAAGTACATCAATAAGCATCCAAGCTAGAACTTGTCTTGGAATTTCTGTGTTGGAGCCCTGAAGGTATGATTATCATTTGCATGCATGTTTAACCCTCAAATGGAAAGTCCTAAGAGCATCTAAGTCAACTACCAAAGAGCAATTGTATGGTTGAAAAGTAACTAGCTCTGTCAATGAATTGAATATGCCAGGGTTGATGCATTTGTATACTTGTGTCATAATTCTGAATTTGGACGCCACAGAATATGCCATTGCATATATATTTAAAGCCCCTTTTTGGCAAAAGAATTCATACTTTAGTGTTGGTTTTTTCACAGAGTGAGGCTCCATTCGTCATTCTTTTGCTTTTCTTGGTTTGCGTTCTTATTTTGATGTCTACGTAATGCTTATTGGATAATGGTGCATTAATTGTTCTGATCCTCAGCTGCTTGCAGAGGCTACAAAGCAGATCTTTGGATCATCAAAATGCATAAATGACAATCTGTGTATGGATACCAATGAACCAGATGCGTTGGGTGGTAATAAAAATGTTTCCACCAATGATCTGGAAATACCTGATTGGGCACAAGTGCTGGAACCTGCAAGAAAGCTACCGACAAATGTGGGAGCGAGGATCCGAAAGTGTGTTTGTGAGGCATTAGAAAGAAATCCACCTGATTGGGCAAAGAAGATTTTAGAGCATTCGATTAGCAAGGAAGTCTACAAAGGAAATGCTTCAGGACCTACCAAGGTATGATATGGGCAGTACTGGTCGCTATTGAAATTTTATTGTTTGTGTACATGGATTACATTAGGTTTATAGTTTTTGATTGCTTCCTCATATACTTTGTGTACCGCAGGCTAAAATAATTCATATCTTTTAATCTGATTGTTCAAAATGTTATCAAGTTTTGATCAGATAATGCTGTCCTACGCCCTCCCTGGGACTCATAAATTAAATAAAAATTAATTCTGATAAGGTGAGAGAATCCTTATGCTACATTACCTATAGTTGAAGCCCAGGCTGGGTCAGGGGAAATCCAGATGTTTGTCCAAGTGGATCTAAATGTGTTCACAGGCACATGATAAGACCCGTAACTACAAATTGAACTGCAGAATAAAATGCTTGTAAAAAGGCATTCAATGATCTTTTACTACAAAATGTACCGCACAACTTACTTATCAATGCCTTAGTTTCATCTAACTACAGTCGTTTCAATTTTCTTTCCTTCACTATCCTGCTTCTTTAATAGAAAGGTGAGCCATGGATAACTGCCATTCTGGTTTCTAAGAATGGGTTTGTCTCTTATCTTTTCCCTTTTCTTCTTTTTGGATTGGTCAGGTTGAGGGTTGGGGCACCAAAAATCAAATGATTCACTTTTTATTGCTTTTATCTACATATTTATGAGCATTGAAAGCATGAAAAAATCATACTAGCCTACAATGTGATGTAGGGATTACGTTGTAGTCACTGCAAGCAACTGAGATTCAGAACAGTTAATTCATCATTATCCAATAAGCATTACATAGACATCAAAATAGAATACGCATCTGCATCACAATTTTTGCTTCTATTTTATTAAAAGATAAAATGTTGCATTGTCTTTTTTACTAATGTTCTTTTCTAACTTCCCTTTTCGTCAACAACTACCCCAAAGTATCACTACACCATTACAATAAGGAATATATGGCCTTCCAGATCAAAGTTTTCATGATGTCTGAAGCTCATCAAGTCATTAGCTTTTCTTTTGATTATTCTTATTATAGTGACCATGTAGTTGATGCTGGACTGAAGTTTTTCTTGCTGATTGATTACAGAAAGCTGTTATATCATTACTGGCAGATGTGTGTGGTGAAAACCAGCAGCAGAAACCTATTCGAAAGAGAAAAAGTAAGCATAGTGGCACTTTATCTGATGTGATCATGAAACAATGCCAGAGAGTGCTTCGATGTGCTGCAGCAGCAGATGAAGAAAAGGTGTTCTGTAACTTACTGGCAAGAACATTTCTTAAATCTTCTGACAGCGATGATGAGGGCTTTCTTGGGTTTGCTACAATTGTATCTCATCCTTTGGACTTCAGAACTATTGATCGGAGGCTTACTTTTGGGGCCTATAATGGTTCACATGAAGCTTTCCTAGAGGATGTTAGGGAGGTTTGGCATCATATTCGTTCTGCATATGCTGATCAGGATGATTTGGTCTGTTTGGCTGAAACCTTGTCAAAGAACTTTGAAGCACTATATGAAAAGAGGTTCTTACCCTTATTTTTTAAGGACTATACTACTGTTGAAAGCTTAAGTTCTGAAGCTAAGAAAGAAATTGAAAACATCCTTGAGCATTCAATTGAGATTCCAAAAGCTCCTTGGGACGAAGGTGTTTGTAACGTATGTGGAGTAGACAAAGATGACGAGAGTGTCTTGTTGTGTGATAAATGTGATTCAGGGTATCATACATATTGCTTAAATCCTCCTCTAGGAAGGATACCTGAAGGAAATTGGTATTGTCCGTCATGTGTCACTGGTAACTGCTTCACTGAAGGTGTTACACAAGTTCCTCAATTCAGTGGCCATTCTCAGAAAAAGAGATACAGAGGAGAGCTCACTCACAATTTCTTTGAGGCTCTTGCCCATTTAGGTACAGCTATGGGGTTGAAAGATTATTGGGAGTGCAGCGTGGAGGAGGTTTGATTGTTGACCCTTTTTGTGGTTATCATCTACTTCATCAATCTTTGTGGAGCGTTGATGATTCTGACAACGTTCATAAGTTTAGCCACATATTATCATATTTGTTGCATGTTGTTAAGGTTTTTCTGATGTCCCTATTTAAGAATAATTTCTAGCAAAATCAATGCAATTACACAGTATAAATATGATGGTGATTTTCCATACTCTTTGATCATGGGTATACTGTTCCTTTTCAATAACATTTCCCTGTGTAATAATGATGGTACTATTGTTGATTGTGGATTATGATACATGGATACCTTTAATGACAGAAATCCATTTGCGGTTAATATACAGAGAGTTGCATAATTAATTTTTTACATGGACTAACGTCTGGAATGGTTCTTACAGATATATTATGTGCATACTTATTTTTATGTTAGAAGTTATTGGTGGGATAGCTCACCTTTTGTTGCTAATTTATGCTCATTCAACTTAATGCAGAGGATACTTCTTCTCAAAATTTTGGGTGATGAGTTGTTGAACTCTCCAAATATTCGTGAACACCTAGATCAGTGTGCCTCAGTGTCTGCTGAATTGCAACAGAAACTGCGATTGTTATCTACTGAATGGAAGAACCTGAAGTTTAAAGAAGAATTACTTGCTGAGAAATTAGCAAAAATGAATGCAAACGTGCATAAAGGTCCTGGAAAATCTGAAAGAGTGGGGACAGTTACCCCTTTTCTAAACTATGATAGACTGTCAGATAGACCACTTGCTGGATATAGTATACATTTGTCTTCCCGCAATGGTAAGCTATATTTTGAGGATGGTGTGCAGCAGCGAGTGAAAAGTGCATCTTGCAAGCAACCTTACTGGATTCTTCAAGACAGTGCTTTAGAGAGCGATTGTGCAAATAGAGAAGGCCAGTTTTCATGGATTCCTGATACTGATTATAATGGATATCAACATTATGGTAAGGATGCTTTTCTACTTGAAAATTCAAATTCCCAGATGCCACCTTCCTGTTCACAAGAGAAATATGATTCTGACGGAGAACATGCTATGCGGAGAAGTTTGAATAAGGTTGTACAGCCAGCAAGTGTTTCTCAAGGTCACTTATCAACATGCATTAATGAATTTCATATGAGTAAGCCCGATCATGTTAAGCATGTGAGCTCAGAAATGCTGCTGCCTAGTGAACACAACTTCATTCAACCTGATGTGAGTGAATCACAAGCCTACAGTATTGAAGCAAGTACTGTCAGGAACAAGATTTCCCTACTGCAGGATTCAGTTGCTCTTCTAGAATCACAACTTCAGAAGATATCACTGAGGAAAGATTTCTTAGGGAGGGATTCTGCTGGACGATCTTATTGGGCCTTTTTGAGGCCTGGTTCATCTCCATGGGTGGTTGTTGATGGGTCTGTGATACTGTCCCAAAGGAGGATCATGAAGGAGCATAGAAAATTGTTGACAAACTATTTAACTTTCAAGTCTTCACGAATTGAAGCCGAGGATTCCTCATGGTTCAGTGCATCTAGTATATGTGATTCATGTGAAAATGGAGACATAGAGGGAATTCCAACATCTTCTGTTTGGTTTTCATATCAATCGGATGCTGAGATCATGGAACTTGTTAGTTGGTTGGAGAATAATGACCCAACGGGGAGAGAGTTGTTGAATTCAATAATGCTGCGGTTAATATCTCCATGCAAGGATTCAAGTAAAGCTGAAAATTCTTTTCAGGATTCAAGCTTGCCATCTTCAAATCCCATTAGGATTGAAGTGAGTGCAAGTTCCAATGCTGTACCAACTAAAGCATTAATTGCACTGGAGAAGAAATATGGCCCCTTCAAACCTGGGACCACTGCTCGCCAAATTGCTTCCATAGAAACCTCATTCAGGTGTGAATGTCTAGAAGCTTTATGGCCATCTAGGCATCATTGCAACTTATGCCATTGTTCATTCATCACTATCTCTGAGCTAAACGAGCATAGTGATGGGAAATGCAATTCTGATGGGCATGTCACTCAAAAGAGCAAGGTCAGTGATGGTATGGTGAAGGGGATGTCAATGATGAGGACAGAGGAGGGAGTGTGCTCTGACAAAACAAAACTAGTAAATAACTTCATTAAAGCTGCTCATGAGAATGGTTCTGGGTTGTGTAGGTCACCAAAGGACTTAGCATCACCTTACAACATTGAAGAGATAAATGCCAAGTTTGTTATGCAGAGCTCTAATAGGGAGCTCGTCGAGGAAATAGGACTTCTTGGTTCAAACGGCATCCCTTCTTTTATAACATGCGCATCACTTTATCTCAGTGACCCAACTTTGAAGTTAGGCCCTTCCTGGCACCATGGAGTTGCTGAAATTGAGAGGTCCATAAGTGCAGATCGCAAACTCAAATTATCAGTGCAGGAAATTTTGATGACAAACAAGAAACAGATTAATGTTTCCAAAAATTTATCACGTAGTTGTACTGAAATTGATCTTTGCAGGGAGGGGCAAACATTTGAAACATCAACTTTTATAAGAGGAAGAAGAGAACACTCTTCTTTCAATTTTATCTGTACAAAATCAGGAAATTCTGTCATTCGTTATTCTTCAACGAGACCACTTTCAGGGAGAGGGGCTCAAATTCTTAGGCAGCTCAAAATCAACTTACTTGATATGGATGCTGCCCTACCAAAAGAAGCTCGAAAACCATCAAAATCTGGCTCGGAGAAAGCATGTGCCTGGCGAACATTTGTTAAACATGCCAAATCAGTATTTGAGGTTAGAATATTGATTCATAAGTCTCTTTTTTGTTCTTTCCAATTACTTGTTTGAGTCCAGAATTTTTGTGAAGACGGGAAAAATGCTCTTGGTAGAGTCATGTTTCTCAGGCTCTTTATTCTAGCATGAGTTATAATACATCTTAATTTGAAGTTTAGCTAGCACAATTTCATGTGCCATAAGCACTTTCTTAGTAACTTCAACTTCGACTAATATACCATCTCAAAACTTCGACTAATATAGCATGATTTGTATATGTATATATGTTAACCTTAAGAACAGTTACAATTTTATATAGTTCTTTCAACCTATACACTGTCTTCTTTTATATTGGCTCGCGTAATTGTATATATGATATTATGCTAAATTTCTGAAGTACCAAAAAGAAGATCACATGCATTGTTCTATTTCAAATCCTTAACAGCTCCAATGCATCTAGGTTCTTTAATACTTCGTTTCTATGATAGAATATGGGTCAATGTTTTCCCTAAGATTAGACTAAAAGGACAGTAGTTGCAATTTGAGCTCAATTAACCTTATAGCTCGTCATTGAAAAGAAAGAAGACGGAATAAAAGGTTCTTTAGAACTCCTTTTGTTTAATCAGCTACTTGAAATAAAGGAATAAAGGAAAAATATATGTTGATGGCGATTTTACATAGAGATGACAAAGCAGCAGTAGATCTCCTGAAGATTATCTCCAATGTTATTCTTATTTCTTTTTCATGCAACTGATGGTCCAATTCCTAATTCTCCTGATTCAGATGGTTCAGGCAACAATTGTTTTTGAGGACATGATCAAAACTGAGTACTTGAGGAATGAGTGGTGGTATTGGTCATCACTTTCTGCAGCAGCAGGGATTGCTACCATCTCCTCTCTTGCACTTAGGATATACACCTTGGATGCTGCCATTCTATATGAGAAACCTTCTCAATCCTGTTCCACTGAAGAAAGTTTAGAGGCTGCTATCGGGTCAGATAACCGCACTTCGGTCTATGCAGATGCCACAGGTAATCAAAGTACCCAAAACGGAAAGCCAATTTCCAGAGCTCCTAGTTTGGATCACAGTGAATCTAACAAACCTCCAAGCAAATCATGCAAGAGAAGGAAAGATTCAGGGGGGGTAATGTAAAGCACAGTTGTATCATTGTTTTATAAGTTACAGATCAGAATCTTGGTTCTGGTTCAGATTTGACCTCTAACTTGCCTGTGTTGTAGGCGGTCACAGGCTCCGTCTCAATGGTCTGGGGTATAAAGTGATGCCTTGGACCTCGTTGTACGTATATACTAAGTTAGGATTGCAACTAACCCTGGATGCTGCATCCAGAAAATAGAGGCATTTTGGTTAAGATGTACAGTAGAACTCTAAGATAGGTTTCTCAGACTGAAATTTGGAATGATAGTAATCTGCAGAATGAAATTCCCTTCCACACAAAAAATGGACTGGAGTGGCAGTTGATGTAAAAACCCAAAAACTAAGTGGATATTATGGAAGTATTATAATAGTTTCATTCATTGGTTATCCATCAACTTTGGTTGTACCATAGTTTCATTCGTTTCATGTGCAGTAGCTGCTCTTCCTTTCGCGGAGTTCCCTAACCTTCTTTAACCCAAATCGTGGCCATAACTGGTGTGCCTGTGCTCAATTTCATCATTTCTTAAAAGACCAACCACATCAAACTATCATGCGGTAAATCTAACAGAAATCATAATCCCAACAGTATATTCTACAACGAAAAGTAAATGCTCACTTCATCATTTCGGTTCTTATCCCAATGGCTTGACGTGTCATGTGATCGTCTGCTTCTCTTCTTTAGGAATAACATTTGATGTTCACCTTGCAAATTCTGTTGCAGCAGCAGGTTTGATGGTTGTCGTCCAGAAGCAGGTTGAATGGCCTGCAACTCCTCAGTTGAATAACCAATTGGTACAAGAGGCCTCATCTTTTAATCCTTTGTGCTTGATCATCTTCTTCATCGAAGAAGGATAGGACAGTGACACGTTAAGCCAACAACAAATCTTTCTTGCAGGAGCAGTGTCACCCTGTGCTGCATCTGACTCAAAAGCCGCCTGGCCTCTGACTTCAAGAGGCCCCAGTGGTAAGCTTACTTACCTTGACCAACCAAGTGCCTATATAAGACAAGTGCTTGAACAAAAATTAAATAGCCAACCTTCCTAAAATTAGAGCATATATTGCCCTTAGAACTAATTATAAACATCCATAGGAGCAAATACAATAACAATCCAGTAAGAGTTCCATTAAAATGTGAGGCTTGCATATATCTAGTAGTACAAAGTCTTATAAAAATAAAAAAAGTAATAAAATAAATAAGACAATGTATATATAAAACAAGGTAAAGAACAAATAAAAGATTAAATAAATAAATAAATAGAAAATAAGAAAAAAAAACAAGTAAATAAATAAATACAATATTTCATTACAATAAAATATTTAGGCTAAGGAAAAGGTAAGTACTACTTATTAAATATTTAGGTTAAATATAAGATATAAGACTCGAAATAAAATATTTAAAAGATCTATGAGAAAGAAAAAACCTCTCTATATGAGCTCTTTTATCTATGTTTTAGCATGTCAAAAATTTCTATTAAGGGCTATGTTTTTGGTAAGTTCCACCACATTCTTATCATTTTTGATTACCTCCCTTTAGTTCTTCTTAGGCTTTTCTTTTCTCCTTTGACAGTTTCGAAGTAAAATCTTCACGCATTTTCTTACTTGAGTGTTGAATTGTCTCTTTTTAATATGTTTGAACCACCTAAGTCTTTTCTCTCTTAATTTTTCATTAATTTTAGTTACCTTTAATTTGTTTCTTACCATTACATTCCTGATCTGTCTCTTTTAATAAGGTTGCACCATCAATAAGAACAAATGAGACTCTTAAATGCTATTGCCAAGTTAGGCCTAGCATTCCAAATGATGTTGTCTATTTATTTATTTTTTCCGAAAAGTAATGAAATTTATTGATTAATAAGTCAATACAACCTTATGAGGGTCAAAAGTATCAAAGGAACGAAGATAAAAAAAAGAGGCAATATGTTCTGATACAAGCTACTTTTCTTTCAATCTAATAGCCATCTTTATATGTCAGTTGAGAGGTTTGCATTTATTTTCCTTGCTATCATGTTCAGTCTGCATTGCAGCGTAATTTTTAGGGATAGTTGTTCCTCATCTCTTTTCTCCTATTTGAAGATTCTCTTGTTTCTTTTTTGCCAGATTGTGTACACCATGGTTGAAAGGATAATTTTCACTACTTTATGATATGTCTTGTTTCTCATTCTTATAGTGGCTATCCACTCAATTAGCTCTTCCCAGTTTAGGACCCATTTCCTGATATTTAGCATTCCCTCCATTTTTTTTTCTAGATACTTCACGTATACCTGCAGTTAACCATAGTGTGATCTAGTGTTTTAGGATGAGTGTTGCATAGCTCACAGCCTGTTAATTCTATAGGGATTCTGATTATGTCCTTGGCTATGAGCCTCCTAATAATCCCCATCCATAAGATGAAAGCATGGGAGGGAGGGTATCATTATCCCATACCAACCTACTCTACTTAACTTTATTATCTGGTTCCTTTTGGAGGAAATTCTTGCGTTCTTTTGAGCTAAATGCCTTAGATCCATTAAACCATCAAGAGGATTTCATCTTGCCTTGTTGCTTAACAAGTTATTCATTATAATACCCACTCCTCTACTTTTAGAATCAGTTTACTTACTTTTGTGTTTGAGCTAATTACTAGATTTAGGTATTGGATCTCCTTTATCTTGTACAATAGGTCTCTGTTGGAGAATGATTCAAAGTTATTAAAAAATGTGGTCCTATTTTCTCTAAGTTTGTTATTCCTTTAGTTTATTTGATCAAAACATTTTATGTTGGTGGGATTGTAGTCTTAGGTTGTTGCGCATTTATATCTCAAATTTGTTTTCTTGTAAGCTTATATTTTATCATTTTATATATATAGGCATATTTGTTTCAGTTTTTTAAGGAGTATTAAAATGATAAAAATAAAGCCTAATATTCAGAATATTATCCACCTCTTTTCTACTTTGTTGTTTTTGGTTAATTTCTGATTTTCAAACTCAACAGTGGTATCAAAGCTCCTTATGATCTTAAGGGGCCTACAAGTATTCAAGAGACAGCAGCGAATGACATCCAACAATATATCTGCTCTTTCTCCTCCAAATTTTAAGGGTCAAAATTATAAAGTTTGGACAATCAAAATGAAAGCTCACTTGTGAGATATTGGTATGTGACAATGGGTTGAAGGTGAAAGGCAAATACCACCTCTAGGAAACAACCCAACACTCAATCAAATTAAGGCTTACGAAGATGAAGAAGCTAAAGCCCCAAGAGCCTTATCTGAAATTCATGCTGCTGTCTTCGAATCAATTTTCCCAAGAATTATAAGTTGTGAAACAGACAAGGAAGCTTGGGACACATCGAAAGAACTCTATTATGGCAACGATAAAACAAGGTGGATTTAATTGTTAAATCCTAAAAGAGATTTTGAGATTCTAAGGATGGAAGAAAAGGAGACTTTACAAAAGTTTTCTGACAGGCTAATGATGGTGGTAAATAAAATTAGATTGATGGGAGAAGAGCTACCAGATAGCAAGACTGTAGAGAAAGTGCTTGTAAGCTTTACTCGAAAGATTTGAGGCAAAAATTTCATCTTAGAGGATTCAAGAGATATTAATCAAATTACCTTACCTGAATTAATCAATGCTCTGCATACTTAGGAGCAAAGAAGAATGTTGAGAAAAGAAGGATCTCAACATGTAGTTGATGGGACTTATTTAGCAAAAGCCTCATCTTCAAAAAGAAAAGCTTAATCTCAATGTAGTATTTGCACGAAGCTTAATTTCAAAAAGAAAAGCCTGGTCATGATGAAGACAATTGTTGGCATAAGAGAAAGCCTTAGTGTTTCAAGTGTAAGAAGTTTGGGCACATACAAAGGAATTGTAAAAATAAGACTGAATAAAGTGTCAATTTGGCATGTGTTGTTGAAGAAGATGAAAAATTGTTTTGAATATTGGTGAGAAGTGCTCTAACCATTGAAGGGTGATGGGAAGTACATCGTTAGGCGCAAGAAGTCTTACAACTTTGAATCAATAAAGAATGTTGAAGAATGATTCAAAGTTAAAAACATGTGGTCTTATTTTCTCTAACTTTGTTATTCCATTAGTTTATTCGGTCAAAACAATTTATGTTAGTGAGATTGTACGCTTAGGTTGTTGCGTATTTATCTAATAAATTTGTTTACTTGTAAACTTATATACATATTTGTTTCAATTGAAAGAGTATTAAAATGATAAAAATAAAGCCTAAATATTTATAATATTATCTACCTCTTTTCTACTATGTTCTTTTTGGTTAATTTTTGGTTTTCAAACTCAACAATCTTTTCCATGCCAATTATCATGCCAAAAGAATGTTGATTCCCCATTGCCAATTTTATGATAGATCAGGTTTTGCATCCATTGTCCTTATCTTAATATTTGCCTTAGGTTCAATGTTTTGTTTTGGTTTAAGGCTACAAATCAATATTATGAATACTGTACTAGGACTAGTACCGAATTTGCTTTTGGTTTGGTATTATACTAGTAATGATTAATATCAGGTACTGTATCGGGTAATTTTTTAAATTTATAAAATACTCTTTGCATTTTTTTTAAAAAATTGCAAAATCATTCAATATATTGTACTGTATAATTTATAATTTTATATCAACCTTGTCTCCAAAAATCATAATAATAAAATTTAAAATAACATTAACTTATTTATTTTTATTAATATTATTTTCACATATTTCACATGTAAATACAAATATAAAATTAAGAACAATTCTATTAAGAGTTCTAATAAACAATAAAATTAAATTATTAATTTTTATTACTTAAATCTTTATTAGTATCATAGGACTACTAATTTTTTTAGATATACGAGGAATTTTCAAATATCTACCTACTCTTACTTTGTTTAAATCTCTCAAATCAAATTTCATCAATCTAATTTGGCCCATTAAATGTGCAGAGACAAAGTTAATTATCAAAAGAGATGCAGAGACAGATTATTTATTAGTGGTTAACATGAATCTATATTGTCCAAAATTTTGTTCCATCATGTAAAGAGGTAATCTTATCGTCCATTAGTGTGTGTTTGGTTCAGCTTTTGGAAGGTCCAAAAGTACTTTTGTCTACCGCAAAAGCTATTTTGAAGAAAAAGTTGGTGTTTAGCTGTACATTTCAAAATCGCTTTTGTAGTAGAAACAGCTTTTTTAAAAGCTCAAACGCAGCTTTTTCAAAAGCTAAAATTTGGAGCTTTTACTGTTTTTTAAGTGACTTTTCGTCACTTACGTATAGATGCTCGCGTCTTCTCCTCTGGTCTGTGTTGTTTAAGCACTAGCTGACGACTCTCTGTTTCCTCTACTATCTACCCTTCTCGTCACGTTGGTTCTTCTTGTTTGTTTTTTTTTTCCAAAAAAAATTATGTTTCAATGCAGACGACGTTTGCGTTTTTTACAACGGGATTGTTGCCAGCATGTGAACATTCTGACGAGCCTTTTTGTTTAAGCACACCAAAGTTGAATTTGTGTGCGGCAGTCGCCGACGAAGAAGAGCAATATAAATCAAATTTGTCCACTTTGTACTTACAGGTGAAATAGTTC
>JANKOD010000003.1:9293928-9305463 GCA_026284645.1 Erythroxylum acuminatum | reverse complement strand
ATACTTACATACACAAAACCCATTTCACGCTTTAACCCCCAAATATCACTGCAATATTACCCAAATACAACACTAATATCCTTATTTACCAATTCTGACGTCCAATAAAAGTTCAGGGTCCAACACAGTATGGGTAATTTTTGAGTTCAAAAAAGTGTCAGATGCTTACTGGCCTTGAGAGATGTATAACACATCCCTGATCTAAGGCTGAATCTGTTATCAATGAATGTGCTAGATCAAGAAGGATTTAAACACATTTTTGGGGATAAGAAGTGGAAGGATTTAAACACACTTAGGCTCTATTTTAGAAATAAAGGCTACATTAGCTTCTCTTCTGAATTTAGACCTAGTTCTCATACCTTCTGAAGTTTCTCCTATAATTAGATTTTCTGGGTGAAAAGTCTTATATCTCCAATCCTTTTTCAGACCAAGATTTTCAGAAATATCTTTTACTTTTTCTAAAGGAGTATCGAATGGTGACTCATCTTCACTATCAACCAAGGGTACTGAGAGGGTTTCATTATCAGTATCATTCCTTCTATTTGGTTGAGAGCTATCATCAAATTTGACATGAATAGATTCTTCAACAGACTTATAAGCAAGATTATAAACCCTATAAGCTTTAGAAGATAAAGAATATACTAGAAAAATTCTTGAATAGACCTTAGAATCAAATTTATCTAAAATTTCTTTTTTATTTAATATAGTACACTTGCAACCAAATAGATGAAAGTAAGAGATATTAGGCTTCCTTCCTGTCCATAACTCATATGAAGTTTTCTTTAATAAAGGTTGCAGATTTGAGAAACTTGAATATTCTTGAATAACTTGGAACAACCAACAAAATCGTAGGGGATTTGAAGATTTGAGATATATAGATATCTCATCTGATCAGATGTCAACTCCAACAATCAAAGAAATGAACAATGAAAACCCTAGTGAGAAGAGAATGATATTTTTGAGTTCCTACTACTACTCTACATCATCTCCCTGACTTGATCATGATGGAATTGAAAAGTTTAAACTACTGCCCTCAATTTTGATCAATAAGGCATCGATATTAAATGCCCATTCATCACTAAACTTGAATTCATGTATCTTTTATTGTAAAGCTTCATATATTTACCTATTGTGATTACTACTGGTTCAATTTTCTAATAACCCCCTCCTTCTTAATTAAGCTTTGCTGAATGAAATTATATGAGCTACCCGGATTAATTAGAATATGAATTAATTTTCCATCAAAGACCTCTAAAACTTTCATTTGTCAAAATTAAGCAATTGTGGTGCTTATCATGCCTTGCATTGACATGGTGAGTGGTTGATCTTTAACTCTTCTCCTCCTACCTTCCTTCACCTTCATCAACCTCATATACCATAGCCATACATATAGAATTGCCTGTTTTTGCAGTTATTTCCCAGTGAGAATTTCTGTTTGCACCAAAAACAAAAGCCTTTAGTTATAAGCTCTTGGATTTCTCAACTACTTCTTGTTTTAGAAGCCTCCATCTCCTTACCCGCCATGAAGGCTTCAATGAAAGACCATGCTGAAATTTTGGTGCTTGGGGTATGTACTATACTCTATAGGGTATTTAGTTCCCCCACCGGAATAGATAAAAAATAAAATAATTATTCTTACGAATAGAGTAGATGGGGAATGAAATGAAATGTGTATTACTTAGTTTGGTTTATTCCTAATTATTTTTAGTGATGATGTATGCCAATGTTTGGTTTGAAAATATAAATTTGGAATGACAAAAGAATATCTAACAAAAAGAGCAAAATATCCATTATAGCTTCCACTAACTATATTATTATTATTATTATCAATTTCTTTATTATTATTATTATTATTATTATTATTATTATTATTATTATTATTATTTTAAGAAAATTAATAATAATAATAAGAAAATAATAATACAACAACAACAATACAATAATAAGAAGAATAAGAATAAAAATAGGAGAGGTATCTTTAACAAAACCTATGATTAATTTTTCAATGTGTTATTTTCTAATCAAACAAAGAAATAACTATTCATCGTAAATACATAAGTAATGAAGTAGCTATTCTACTCAAACAAGGATGCCATTAGTTGCTAATTCCTCCGGTTTGGTTGATCTATTGCAAAATAATGTTGATTCCTCTTTGTTCTATATGCTACTGATTCCTCGTATACCAACTACAAGTTTCCTGGATAGAATAGCTTGACTGGATATTTAATTTCAGGCCCCAAATTCCTTCGCACAACATATAGCTCTCATATCACTAACTCGTGAGACTAAAATCAATTTTGCATAGTAATCCTTCACGCTTGTATTCTACTTCAAATCTTCAACTCTCTGTTGGATTATTGAATATGGATTCTTCAAACTATTATTTTAATGCTACTAGGTACTCTGCCCACCTTGGTGATAGGTTCGTCAAGTACAACTAGTATCGTAATATAGCAATGCGCACCTTAAGTTCTATTGGGTTTTATCTAACATAATCGCATTTGAAAATTTAGTCACATTCAACCTTATTAAACAAATTAGACATAATATAAACCCTCTATTTAAATTGTTCATATTCATCTCAAGTATCCTTCTATCTTTCTCCACATTGTGACGAATTTGAGTACCATTTTCAAGTAATTGCAATATCATTTTGTCAATTTTTAATCATCTTTTCACATTAATTTGCTTCCTGTCTTCCACATCTGTTCCTTAAATTTTCTTCCAATCATTTAATACCTTGGGATCTAATTTTACTCCATTGTTCTGTTGTCTATAATCAATGCTTGGGTCCTAAATTGATGTAATTCAATTTTATGAATAAAATATTAAAATTCTTAATTTATTGATGCAACCAACTTGTCTGAGGGAGTGAATGAGCTAGAGCGGCACAGGTGACAGGACAGAGGGAGAAAGATGCCAAAATTTCAAATCAGTTGATAGTTACCGGTAACTTTCCCCTCTTCAATAATTGTTATAGCTAGAGCGACAGAACAGAGGGAGAAAGATGCCACAATTTCAAATCAGTCCAAAATTGGTTACTATTCCCTCTTCAGTAATTGTTATAGGTAGCGGTTAACACAGACTCTATCAACTATTTAGTATTTACACATTTATCCGACAATATCATTTTTTATTTACACCAACCTCTCCTCTTTTTTTTTTTACCATCTCCGTAGTCTTCGTACTCGGCAGCTTCGATATCTTACAAAATCTTAGAATTAAAAAGAATATCTTACCAAAATCTTTTACTTTGCTCTATTTTCCTTTTTTTGTTTTATCTTCATTTCCTTTTATTACATGTAAAATGTAAACAAATATCAAATATGCATTAGTCTGATATAGATTTTTTCTTAATATATTTAAATTCAGAGCAAATTTCCACATTTTAAAGATTTTTAATTTCCACATTTAAATTCATGGTAAAAAGTTAGCTATTCAATAAATTTTATTACCTCCTATGAGTAACAAAACATGACGTTAAATTAAGAATCCAAACCCATCATCACTTAGTTTCATCTTATACATGTCATTTACGTCCCTTTTAAAAACCGGACCGGATCGGCCGATTCGACCGGTTTGATCGGTGACCAGTTGGCTATCCGGTCCGGTTGACCCCTAAAAATCAGCCCTCAATTGAACCAGTTTGAACCGATAAAAATTGGTCAATTAATCGGTTTAACCGGTATTGGTCGAACCGGTTAGTCACCGGTTCAGTGAGTATACTCTCATTCAGTCATTCCTATTTCCTTCGTTCGTCGTCTTCGTTTCACGTAGTCCCTTGCTTATTCTTTTTTCCAAGTCTTTGTTAAGCATTCCCCTTCGGCTCTTTCATGCTTATTTCCTCTTGAGAATTTATCCCTGACTTTTTCTCTTTTCCAAGTATTTGTTAAGCTTTTTCCTTTGTCTCTTTCATCATAAATTTTCAGTTATGCTTTTGATGCATCTATTTGCCTATATTTGTGTATCTCTTTCACGAGAATAAAAACCCATCACTCATGCTTTCATGACGTTTCTTGTGGCATCTGCTATCGTTTTTCTTCTTTTTTCTGTTGTGGATTAAAGACGCAACAGAGACGATAAGGTAATCTCTCTTCTCAAATTTGGTTTATTATTAATAGTTGATTGTTTGGAGATGATTGTGGTTTGGTGATACGGATTTAGCTAATTTGTGAACTTTGTATGCTTGACAATGGGAATATGAAAGAATGCATGTATATTGTTTGATGAAATTATTTTTCTTTTTAGTGGATTTTTTGATTTTACGTTGGTTGATGTAATTATTTTGATATCTAGTCATGATATTTTAGTTATTATTTGAGAACAATTAAATGATTGATGGTTGAAAAACTTATTTATATTTATTTATATTATTTGGTACATTTTTCTATTTTTTAATAATACTAATATTATATCTAATTAAATATAATTATGACGTAATTATGACGTCATACCGGTTAAACCGGTGGTCGAACCGGTTAAACCAGTCAAACCGGTGACCAGTAAGGCCTCCGGTTCGACGTCCGGTCTGGGTTTTAAAACCTTGTCTAAAATCATGTCCAAAGAGTATAAATTAGTAAGTCAAATGGATAAATAAGGTATACCCTTCTTATTATTTTTCTTGGAAAGGACAAGGAATTCTTCAATTAATAGCCATTTTTAAAAACCTACTAGAATATCAACCCAACTTTTTATCTGTTATCCTGAAATTCTAGAGTCCTTCCAATAATTCTTTCATCTTCCCTTTTAGACACACCTCAATTTCATTTGAAAATGTTTTCTTTCTGACCAGGCTGTCTGTGATTAGGGATGACTTTGTTTGTTTTGTTGAGGAAACTTTTATTATGAACCCCATCACTTTTAAGTGCTCTTCTTATTCTAGACTAATTAATAGTTATGCTTATTCTAGGAATCCCATCTTTAAAGAACCCAATCTAGAACTCCTTCCTTTATTTAGAACGATAGCCTCTGGTAAATTGTTCACTATTGGTTCTGCTTTCTTAGGATTCCTTTATAGGAATTCAAGGAGATGTTTATTCAACCTTCCTCTGTAGAGGCTTAATTTATGTGAATGGTTTATTCAACTTTGGACCCTTACTTATTTCCCAAAGCTCGAGGATTGGTAAGGCCTTCCTTTTGCTATTCTTAGATTTCTATGCTTCCTTGTCTTTCGTCTATATGCTAATTTATGTAGTAAATCTTCCATTGATGCCTTTAATTTTTTAATGTCTTTGAAGTCTAGGTTAATAGAACAACTCAATCGTTTTGAGAACTTCTCTAAAAGGCTTTATTAACTAAAAATCTAAAAAACTTTTATATCTACCTATCTAACTGTTTACCAAAAAAATTTCCTTACTTATACTAACCGGAGAGTCTTTGTAGTGGCTAGTGATAAAGCTTTAAAGCTTGTCCTTTCTATTACAACTTTAGGTTTTAAGATATATCTTCCTTATCTCTAAAGTCTACAACTCAACCTTTCTTTAGGAATTCTCCCTATTGTACATTTTTTGGATTACCCAGCAGGAGTCCCATTTAAGGCTAATACAATCAATGACAATTTTCTTCAAGAAATCTTTGAGGATTATTGTGTTTTAAAGTGTAAGGTCTTTATGACTAGTGTTATTGATACCGAAGCTTATCATTCTTTGTGGTAAAAGAGCCTTTAAAATTTAGCCCCTCTTTTAAATTTTACCATTACTCATTCTAATTAAAAATATTTGATTTTTAGTTTCTCTTGCTAATCCCTACCATTACATACTTTAGGATTCTAGATGTTGAAGGAAAAGAAGAGGGCAAGATTACTTCTCAGAAGGAAGTAGTTTCAAGTTCTTTCATCCAAAGAAACTCAAAGAGAAGTCTCCATCTGCATCAAGTTCTATAAAGGCCAAAACACTCATTCCAAGAAAATTAATTAGCTAGAAAGTCAACACGTTCATCCATTAGGCTTTTTGAAGAAGATGAAATTATGGAGCTTTTGATTAAAGAAACTACTCTCATGGAAGAAACTTCTTCTACTCCTGAAAAGATTATGGAGGAAATTCGTGATGGTGCATTGTTCTACCTAACTTCTCTTACTTTCATTTTCCCTATAAATTCTTGCTTTTGACTTTCTTTTGTCAAAGACCCTCTGTTAGGCCTTTCTCCTTGCGCACTCTCCTTTGAGTGAAAATTTTAAAAAATACATAAAATTCCTTAATTTGAAAATAATTGAAGTTACTTTGTTAGAGGTAAAGTAGAAATTCCTTTTATTCTTTATGAAAATCTGTCAGACTTTTGACAAATTCTTTCACATCTCGCAGGTAGGAGATGTATGGACAACAATAATATCCTCAGAGAAAGTCTTTGACTTGAACTTTTTAGATGTTTCTCCTAACACTCCCTCCAGTGATGTGTCGATTGTTAGTTTGGAGGAGTTGTCAAGGGTTAAAGAGTCTCTAAAGCTCACTATCAAATATGAACTTCAGTCCTTAACTAAAGTCCAACACAGTTCTTTCTTAAACATACTATCCTATTTCGACTCTATAACTCAGTTGTCAGCTGTTAGAGGGATTTTGAGCAAAGCTAAAAAAGTTTTCTCCTCTTTTGAGAAGTCTTGACATGACCAAGTTGTTTATTCCAATCAACTAAACCTCTCATAAAAACACCGAATAGAATATAATGCAGAAGAGGCTAACAACAAAAACCTTCTGGCACAAATTTATGAGTTGAAGATTGAATTTGACTCTTTGGAGAATTAAGCCGCTAAGCATGAGAGAGCTATTAAATTGATTAGAGATAAATAAGAAGATTTAAAGCAAGAGGGCAAACAACTTAACCAAGAATTCAATGAGGTCAAATAGATGATTAAGGAGCTAAGGAAGTCACTAATGTTGTAGAAGGTTGAAGTTGACCTCTGGAAGAAAAAAGTTCAATAGGCCAAAGAACACCAAGTCTTCTGTATAAAACAATAGGGCGAGATCTAATCTTGAGACCTGTACTAACTTTAAACTTTTCTTTATTCAATTTGTTGACCATTAGTTGGTCTTTTTGTGGACTTTGAACTTTATTTATGAATGTTGATTTTGATTTATCTTTATTTTAACTTTGATAATTCACTATTATTCCTTTATCCCTAACCTTTTAAAAAAAGTATGTATATAGGTTTTCAAATATTTCTCCTTAACAAAACATTTATAAGATTCACCTTCTAAACCAGATAACCAATATGCATTATCCTTTAAAACTTTATGAATTCAAAATGCCCCTTCGTAATTTGGAGACCACTTCCCTTATTCTTTATCTTTTGTTCCAAGCAATATGATTAACTTCCCTACTAAATCCCTTTCTTAGATGTCTCCAAAATCTTTGTTGTAGAATTCACCACCTACCCCTTTTGTACAATCATGTTATTCAATGCTTGAAGTCACACTTTGTCTAAGTCCTCCAATTCCATTAACATTGCTTCTTAATATTAGAACATTTTCAAAGTGTTTTGTTTGGTCTCTCTCAGGGACAAGGTTACCATTTTTATAATGAGAACAATATTATGACAATAGGTCAAAATGAATGGGCTAACTCTTGTAGTAGTGCGTTTGCAAGTATGATATGCTTACAAGGTCTCAGACAGAATTCTATGTCATTCTTTAGGATTTTTCTCTAGCCTTTTTTCTAGGACTTTAATGGTTACTTCGTTTGATGCTTTAACTTGACTATTAGCAAGAGTGCAATATAAAGCCAAAATCAACAATCATATACCATAATCTTTAGCAAAATCTTTAACTTTGTGACTAGTAAACATGGTTTCTTGGTCATTTATTACCAATTGGGGAATTCTGAATTGATGAATGATATGTTCCTTAATGAACTTTACTACATCAGTTTGGTTAATACTCTTTAAAGGTTGAGCTACCACCCACTAAAACAATTTATGACCAATATAATGAAATTATGGTCTTGTGGGCATATCTTCCCAATAAGATCAATGACCTAACCTTTAAACAATGATGGTATAGTTATATAATGTAATTTAGAAGGAGGGATTTCTTAAACTTTTCCATATTTTCGACATTGTTGATAGCCTATGGCATAAGATGTACAATCTTTAAAGATCAATGGCCAATTTTAACCATATCATTATATGAGCCATCTCATATTTGTACTAGACTAATGTGCTCCACAAACCCCTATAAACTTGTTTCACAATTGTTAATGCCTTAAGCATCTCGAAGCACCTTAAAAGAAGTTTATTGTTGCCTTGTTAAAACAATAATCTGTCAATCAAGATAAAATTAAGGAATATATTAAAATTATACTTCATCAAAAAGTTCTATTAATTAAACAGTGATGGTATAATAAGGTGATAAAGTTAAGCTTAAGCATTTATATTCTCTTGTCACATGACCTAACACCACTTAAGAATCTCCCATGATGAGAACTTCTTTAGCTCCAAGAGCAACTAGAAGTTCCAATCCTTTTATAAAACCTCCATACTTAACTTGATTATGATTGCATAGGAAGTCCATCTTAAGGGAAAGAAGAGTCATTGCTCATTTGGTGTGGTTATGACTATCCTATCACCATCTGACTTCTCTATGTTAGAACCATCAAATTTCAATTCTCATATTTTCTTTTTGTAAATGAGAACTAAGTGCACTATATCCTCTTATACTTCTATTGTAATGATAGGAATGTACTTTTTTGTTGGTATTATAATTCTGCTCATGTAATAGATAACTTGCTTATAACCTGCCTCATTACTCTGGGCCAATATGTACCTAATAAATTCTTTTGTAGAAAAAATAGATTTAAAGGAATTCCTTTTCAAGGCAGCATCAACGATGAAGGTTTAGTAAGGTATTCTTTGATATTGTCGAATGCCTTGAGATTCTTTAGCTTTAAAAGGTCCACGAATACTTTTTTTCCTGTTAGATTAGTGATGAACCTTCTTATATAATTCACCTGGCCTGGAAATCTTTGGAGTTTCATCTTATTCTGAGGTGGTTTTGCTTTGAAAATGGCTTTTTATTTGTTCCTATCTAGTTCAATTCCTCTATTGTGAACCAAAAAATCTAAGAAATTTCCCCTTTTACTCAAAAAATGTACGTTAAGAAATTTAACTTTAATTTATATGTTCTCATTATATAAAAGGCTTCCTTAAATCCTGGATAAAATCAGCACTCTTTTGTTATTCGACAATGATATCATCTACGTAATATTCCAATGTATGACCTGTCGATTCATAGAAGATAGCATTCATAGCCCTCTAATACATGGCTCCTACATTCTTTGATCCAAAAGGCACTATAACACATTCGAAGGTCCCTACTGACCCTAGACATCTGAAAGTCATTTTGGAAATATCACTTTTAGATATAAAAATTTGATTATAACAAGAAAAATAATCCATAAAAGAAAACAAAGAATGTCTAGTTGTTACTTCTACAAAAAGATTTGCAATCGACATTATGTATATATCTTTGGGAGTGACTGTATTTAAATCCCTAAGTCAATACAAATTCTTATCTTTCCATTTTTTCTTATCTATAGGTGTGACATTAGCTAGCCACTCAATATATCTGCCTAGTCTAATGAAACTAACCTTACATAATTTTTCAACCTCTTCTTAATCTTTAAATCAATTTGTTTAGACCATCACTTAGGGGAATGGCGGTAAGGACAAAATGTTGATTTTATTAGGAGTCTATGTTCCACCAGCCTTTTACTTAACCATAGCATCTTAGTATAGTCCCAAGAAAAATGGTCTTTGAATCCCTTCAGGAGCTCGACTAACTCCAGCTTTGTTCTTAGATCTAGATTATTGCTAACAAAAACTTTATAGACTTCTCTTAGATTACCTAAATTCACTTCTTCAAGCGGTTCTTGATTTTAACTCCTAAAATCGTCAATCATTTTAAGAGTGGTTTTTAACTTCTAGATACAATCATCCTCCATTTGTAATTCTTTTTCTTTAAATACCAATTTGGAGTTATCAAACTTTTCCACTTCCCTATAATTGTTTAGGATTTGTTACATTATAGATTTAATTTTTGCGATCGTAGCTACGATAATCTCCTTTTATGAAAATTTATTTATCAATTTCCTTAATTAGAAACCCTCATCGACCTATTAACAGGTATGATGTGAATAGTTCTTATGAATACTTTTATCTTTATTTGATCTTTTCATTTATCTTTATTTTTAGGACATTCATCACGGGATAACTTTCAAATTTGTATTGGTTTTACATGATCTCCATAAAATTTTGCCTCTATAGAGTCAACTTTAATGCAAAAGGATTGTGAATCTGCGTAAATGATTTCTACTTCATTGCCTTTCTATAAAAGCACGAGTTGATAAAGAGATGAAAGGATACAAAAGTTGGAGGGAATCTAATCTTGTCTCAGTAAGATTTGATAATTGGCATGTCGACAAAGAAAGCGGTCAGTAAATACTTTCCTACCACTGTGATATTCGTACAGAGAATTCCCCATGCTTTGAACTTTCTTTAGTAATTGTACTAACAAATACTTCAATTGGATCAAGTCTCCACTGTCTTTGCCCAAGCTTGTATCATTTTGGTCAGTATAACGTTTATTGTTAACCTATATTTGACTAAAACTCTTGAAATTGGTCTACCATTGATGTGGGCCTTAATATATAAACATCTTATATGTTGTGTCATAGTATTAATTGACCTTTTTAGCACCACTTTTTTTGGAATTCTTGATCCTGCAACTAATACTGATACTTTGCATTCTCCTTTCCCATGAAAATATTCCACCTTCTTAGCACAAAGTTACCAAATGAAGCAAGGAGTTTTTATGAGATTATAATTATGAGATTATAATGAGACTATAATTATGAGATTTATATTTTATTTATATATTACCCCCAAATTATTCCTAGTTGTTTTATGAGATTATAATTATAAGATTTATATTTCATTTATATATTACCCCTAAATTGTTCTTAATCATTCTTCTATTAAGACTAGACATTAATACAACGTAAAAAGACTAGCATATGTTATGTTTTTCCTTACGAAAGACATGGTCCACTAAACTATAAAGATACTTAAACAAATGTGTGGGTACTTGTTAGAGTACAAGTTTACTGAATTAACCTCTTATAAGAAATCCATTTGAAACATTACTTGTATGTCTATGAAAATTCTCATTGTGATGATTTTATAAGTGATCATTTAACTTTAGGTCTCCAAAATTATCTTGTATAGAGATTGCTATGCTTTGATATTATTTATGACCTATTCTAGTCAAAGATAGGTCAGTAGATAGTTATTGTAGATAGAGGTAGCTAAATAATCAATTTAAGATTCATCTCCTAAAGTAATTAGGGAGAATGCTTTGTTGTTCTAGATTAGAATTGATTCAGAAAATTCTTGGTTAAGGTGGACTAACACTTTGTAAATAGTTTACAAATGTCATTAATTGAATTAATAGCTAATTATGGAGAACTTGTTAAGTCAAGAAGACTTCACGTCTATTAATTTTGGTGACAATCAAATAATAATAATATTAGAAATAAATGAACTGTTTT
>JANKOD010000003.1:9269415-9281435 GCA_026284645.1 Erythroxylum acuminatum | reverse complement strand
AGGGTAACCCGACCGGCCAAGGACAGCATCTGAGCTTTCCACCCAGATAACTTCTGCTAGGCGTTATCCAAAATATACTGGTAAGTATTGCGGGTGATACGCCCATGTAACAAGGGGATGCCCAAATATTAATTGTGTATATGACACCAAAAAAAACAAAGAGCTTAGTCCTAAATCCTAAAACAAAGTCAATAACGAAGCATAATAAATGGCAAGACTTGTTAAACGCATAAATGTTTTGCCTGGAGAAAGTGAGAGAGACTAAACACAGCGCGAGGGAGAGTGGGTTGTGTGTCACCCAACTAGGAAAGAAGTTAATAACTTCAATTTTTGATCGAACAGCACAACCAAGCAAACAAAAGCGAATTCCTTGATATGGAGGAGGATTCCAAGAAGAGACCTTCAACCATTGACTGGGACCCGATGCCTGACCCAGATGGCGACGAACAACGTTCCCCGGTGGCGATCGTGAAAAAGGACGCGGACCCACCTAAACAGACGTCGAAGCTAACCAGTAGGTCGCTCAGAGAGGATTTGGCACTCATGAACGATCACGAGCTCGATGAAGCGATTAAGAGGCACAGGAACACTTATAAGAAATTAGGCTTGACATTACCCGACGGAGGGGAGAAGATTCTTGCCACTGTTAAGGACATGGAAGAAGAACGCCAGCAAAGGAAGCTTCAATTTGTTGATATGGTTTGTATTTTCTTCTGTTCATTGATTTTTTTTTATAAAGATTTCAGCTCGTTGGTTTGGTTGGGAGAAAGTGGTTTCTTTGGGTTCTTTAGTTGTGTATGGAGACAAGATTGAAATTTGTTCACTTCATCATATAATTAATCGAAGAAAGTTCTTGCATTTGGGGGATTTAGATGATATGTCGGCTGTTTGCTTGCATAGGAAAGTTTTGCTTTTTTATTCACTAGTGATGTTTTTGTGATTTGGGATCAGATTTTGCTAGTTGTATTTCACCTGCTTAAGTGGTTTTCATGCTATAGGGAACGTCCAAAAGTTGAGGACTCGGTATTTTATGTGGTTGTTTTCTCTTATTGTGTGATTGTAGATCGTGTGGTAAAAGATGAAACCAAATGTGTTGCTCAAATATTATCGTTGATTGTGGGCATTTCTTATTGGTTTTACTTTGATTCAGGACATTGCTTTGCTTTTGTTTCTGGATATGGGAGTGGTTTTGGAAATGGGCTTATTACATTCTTTTTTAATCTAGTTTGCTGTGTGTTTCCACAATAAAGTCTACCTGCAAATAGTGACACGAAATCTTAGTTCTCTTCAACATCTCAGCTGCAGAACTTCGAGGGTGCTGGTGGTATGGGGTCGGGAATGTGTATTCAGTTTGGTCCAATGGGACCCAGTAGACCCAAAAAGAAAAGCCATAATATCCTCTAAGTAGATGTTGGCTAGATTCAATACTTAACCAATTTGTGTGATTATTAGCTTGATTTCTTGCATTTTCATGTGAGTAGGATGTTGATGAATGCAAGAAGTCCACACAGGCGATAGATCAATGCATAGCTGGTAGGTTCAACTTTATGTTCCCTTTTCCCTTGCCTTTGTTTTCTCCTTGAGTTGCTAAAGAAAGGTTGAAATCTTGGCCTTTGTTAATAATTTTTCTTGTGAATAGACAACCATTAGCTTTTAGTGATCCTTGAAGGTCGAGTTATAGATGAAGGTGGTGGACTACTATATTTATAATGTATGAAACTTCTTGTCTTAGGGGAACTAAATGCATTCTGTTGGTGCTTCAGATGGCTCCAGACGTGATAATGCATTGCCTCAAGACAATTCAAAGTCGCTGTTTGCCTCAATTTTCTGTAAAAAGATGGAAGAAAATGTATGTTGCTGAAAGCTCATTTACATATGACTTACTTAAGTAGAGCCCTTATCACAGCAGAAATGATTGCCAATTACCTTGTTGTATCTCCTTAACAGACAGATTGTAAAGCAGTAAGTACATTTAGTGAAGATTTATCTACTTTGAATCACTGTAACCACCAGAAGTTTAGATCTAATGGAGGCTTTTCGCCAAGGGGAGATCGAATAACATCATCAACGCAGCAGTCTTTTCAATATGTTAGCGGTCTGCATAATGGAGAGAAAACCAATCTCACAAAAAGCGATCAAAGATGTACTTCACTTCATTCGCACTGCCGCAATGAGGAAAGATCATCCAATTGGTTACCCAAAAAGTAAGCATTTCAGCATCTGAATTCATTTTGTTTTCTAGTCATATGTGTGGGTATATGTGCCTGTTTTTGTGCATTAAAGAGATAGATGTCTTAATATCAAGTCATGCTTTTATTTAGTAGTTACGTTTGAGTACTTGAATGGGTTTACTTATTCTTCTACTTATGATTGTTGCATGTGTCAAATTGCTAATCTTTTGCGTTTAAAGTTCTAGGCTCTAGAAAGGTATAATTTCTTGTGTTGCATTCATGATGATTTTTCTTGTTCTTATTTCTTTGTGGTATAAGGATGGGGCTATGTTTAGGACTTGGAGTATGAAGTAGTGTGTATGGGTCAAGTCATTCAGAGCTACATTGATATGTGAGATGCATTCTTAGGAAAGAAATATAAAAGAAGATTATCTTGATTAGGAAGTAATTGCATTGGTTATCTTATTTAGGCAGTAGTCATCTTATCTATGAAGTCTATTATTTTTATAAGTCTATTTTTAGTAGAGAATATGTTAGCAGATTTTTATTTTATTTTACTTCCAAAAAACTCTATATATTGAGCCTATTTAAAGGACATTACATGAACAAGAAAGCAGTCAGACTTTTTCGTAAAAATAGTTGATAGAAAGCTTGTCAAGGACGAGTTTTCTGAACAACAATCACAGTGCCTAGAAAGGGGAAGAACTCTAGCAAGAGAAAAGAGGATTTCCCTGTGAGTCCCCCCGTGATTAGATCTTATGCAAGGACACATATTATATATTTTGGGATAGTATTATACTTCACTTCCTAACACCTTGCATAGACCTATTTTCTCTTCTTCTGATGCGCAAGGTTTAACTAAGGCGACTATGGTTTGACAGATTAACTTTATTTCATATTGGTTTGACTTTTCAGTTTGATGCTCCTCATACATGATTTCTTGAGTTGGTTGCTTGATTTTAGTTTATTTGAATGGCACAATTATATGTTTTATATTTTTACGTTTACAGGGATGAAGCTTCCCAATTTGCATCTGCCTATGGCTTCAGGCATAGAAAGGTAGGCCCTTTTAATCTCTCTCTCTCTCATGTTTTTCGCCTCACATTGGCAATGGAGCTATCTGGTCCTGAAAAGTTTCTGGCATGAAATGAAGAAAGAATAGTGTTAATCTTTAAGAGGCCATCTATATAGAGTGCCCAGATGTGACATAGTGCCAATTGTATGTTTGTTTTTCTCTACAGCATAGTTACTTGTTTCATTTTAGCTGATGAATATAAGCTTCTTTGTCTACTGAACAATCTTAGAGGTTGATGTTAGAATTCAAATATACCTATAGATCATAGAGAATGAATACTAGGAGTGCTTGGTCATGGACATATAGAAGGAAAATTTCAAATATGAGATCAAGAAGATGTCTTCCTGCATGAAATTTCTCCGGCATCGACACTGCTGAGTCATACATGCAGTAGGAATTTGTTCTATCCTGTTCTGTGCTTTATTTTCTAAAAGAGCTAGATCTGGCATAAATTATTTTGTAGGGAAAAACAGTTGTACTTGTAGATGAAGATGAGTGTCAAGATGTGGAGAGAAAAGAGCAACAAAGCAAACTTGCTGAATGGTAACTGGAACCACCTTCACATTCTGTCTTTCATATTTTTTGTTCCAACTCGCCATTATGTTGTCAACCACTTACTTGAATATTTTGTTTCATAAGTAGGAAGGATGCTAAAATTTACTACCCATCACGGTACGCTAGATCTTCCTTGAACATGTAAATTATTCATTTTGATATCATAATTTGAATAGAACTAGCTCCTTATTATTTCTTGTTTTATGATGCCCAGTGATGATCCGGAATCAGTTGAAATTTCTTACACAGACATAAATTGCCTTGACCCTGAAGGTTATTTAACATCGCCTATCATGAATTTTTACATCAGGTAATTGCATGATGTGAAATAACAAAAGATAAACTTTTCTTCTGATGTTTCGACTCGGGTATCTTCTGATGAAGAGTCACAAATTCAGATTGCCTGACAAGTTTGCTAGAAATGCCTTTTTTTCTTTTGTTTTTTTTGTCAAGAATGTCAGTGTTCTGCTTGGATTCCTGGATTTCATAGTACTAATTCCATCTTTTGATAGTGATAGTTGCATTGCTAAGCCCTATTGGTAAGCGATATGAGTGGTAACAATAGGTATCTAATTAGTTATTGGTTTCTCCGATTTAAACTGGGTTACAAATAGGGCGTAACCCTCGCCTCCCTATGCTGCACCCATCCAGGTGAAGATTTGAATCCATGATTTCTGGTCTTGGTTAGACTATTGATCTATTAGATTGTTTGGCTTGGCTTTTACAAGGATACTAGGAGCATGAGCTTGATGCATGGGTTATAATACCAAGCTTGCTAGCTGTTTGGTGTATAGATATGTGACAAGCTGTTTGGTGTATATATATGTGAGAACGACGGATTTGAGTTGAGAGTGATGCATGTTGATCAATTAGAAAATGAATGGATTGTCGGTGGTTCCAACTTTGGAACCCTTGGGGAAAAAGTTCAGAGCGAGCTATCTTAGAATGCTAGTCATTTAGATTACCAAATTTTTTTAACTACTAGTAAAAGTGTCTAACTGAACCAGGTTCAAACTTTAGATTTTACTTGTGCTGAGTTAGTCCAGTTAAAATCACAATAAATGGGGGTCAGAGATCCTGGTTTATTGGCTCATCTAATTATAATCAATAGGTTGGAGAATGCAGTTTTCTTATGTTGTTTTCTAGTTTCATAATGCAAATTATATCTCGGGATTTCTCTGTCTATGTAACAGATTTAATACATTTTTGTTGTCTGTGTGGGTAGTGTGTGGCAACTTCACTTAAAATTTGATGCATACTCATTTTTTATTCCTTTCCTAGGTACTTATGGTTGAATGCGTCTCCAGCAAAAAGGGACACAGGTGACTATCACGTCTTCAACACATTCTTCTACAAGAAGCTGAAACAGGCTATGACATACAAGGTAGGACATTTCTTGAATTATCAATTTTACAGGAAGAGTTTCATTATTATAAATGCTTTTGATTATCATTTTTCCTTCTTCTACTCAACTTTAGAGTGAATTTGTGAAAATCAAGTTCTTTTTGATATTGCAACTTCTGAGTAGTGTAGACAAAAATCATTTCATTGATTGCTTTCCAGAATGATATGAATGTTTTACGATTTTGTTATGAAATCATTTTGTATTTGCTTAGAGGCATCATCGCTTCATTAAGCATCAGACTTTAGCCCATGATTGGCCAGAAGGACAGGAAATTTTAGAACACAAGTTGGGTTGTATTGGTAATAGCATATATCTTCGAGAACATTCTTCCTCTTCTTGTTCATTTCCTCGTGTTGGTTAGCTTTTGATTGTGGATGCTCACATGTTAGTGTTCTTGCTTTAATCTTCTAATGCTCAATCATACATTCAATTTTCCTATCCATACTCATTATGGGTTTTTCCTGCTCACATATTTAGGGGAGAGACAAGGAATCATCTTTTGCCAAATTCCGGAGGTGGTGGAGAGGTGTCAACTTGTTTCGGAAGGCATATCTTCTTATTCCCATACATGAAGAGTGAGTATCTCATGTAGCTTGTAAATGATTACAACCTCATATGTCGGGTGCGATTTTTGGTCGGGTGCAATTTTTGGTTTACTGTTCACATTCTTGTGAATTTGGATGCTGTTGTTCTTTAAGTTGGTTGACTGTTTTTCATGCTAGCATTCTAATTGTTTTGACTTGGATTTGATAATAATTTAGAAGTCAGAAGAACTCTCACTATTTCGTATGTGATCCATCCCAAGATTGGACTTCTTGTTGTTTTCTCTCAGAAAAGATGCAAAGTTGTGAATGGTTTTAAGTTCACTTTGAAACACATGATTTTGGAATCAGTATCAAGTGTTTAGAAGCATGCACTACCTCCACTATATGAGTCAATATGCATGAAGATGAACATAGTTGTGCATGATGTAAGCATGTGACTGACATTCCCTTCTCTGAGCAACCATTAGCTTGTTGTTTTGTTTTCTTTAGGGTTGCGTAATTTAGCTTTTCGATTGTTTAAGGCAAAGTCTGACTTTGCCTGTTGCCTTGATATTATTTCTTGTTCGGTCTCCATCGTGCTAATTTTGAATTAATACTGTTGTATGCTTTCCACCTCATTGCATTCATCTCATTTGGTCAAAACTATCTTTATTGTTTGGCTTATTTGAGGTTCTTGTGCATTCAGTCTTCATTGGAGTTTGGTGATTATTTGCATCCCGGATAAGGAAGATGAATCTGGACCAATAATACTTCATTTGGATTCATTGGGACTTCATGCTAAGAGATCAGTTTTTGACAACATAAAAAGGTTTGGCATGATAGGAGCCTTTCAGAACAATAGAGACACATTGCGTCATTGAATTTATAAATCCTGTGTTCCATTCTTGATTTTGTGACTCCTTCGGTCCTCCTAATTGCAATGATCATAGTTTTTAAGGACATGTGCTATGAGAAAACTCATGCCTTAATAGTTAGATTAATAGCAGTTAGATTACTACTTACACTTGCACCTTACACGATTCTTAAAATTTTTCAATTGGATGGGAAAGTTATATTGTTAGACAGAGTTTGAGAATAAATTAATATTCTTTAGTTGGAAGGAAATGTCATGCAATTGTTGCATGTTAAGAACCGGGATTGTTCTTGGGACTTTGGATGTTCTGCTGTTCTATTGTGAGCTAGCAGTCTTCTCTGGTTAAAATATTTGCAAAACATTTCATACCAATTATTCTACTTAAGGCATATATTTTTTGGCATCTCCTAGTTATCCTCATTCCATACCAACATACAATGTTTTATCATAAAGTATGAAACCCTTTTGTGCTACAGTTATCTGAAAGACGAATGGAACTATCTAAATCAAGGGCGCTCTACTTATGATCTTCCAATTGCAGACAAGATATGGAAGCATCTGCCAAGGAGGATTGATGAAAGAAAAATCGATGTAAGTGTTGCTTACTATTTAGCAAATGCATGTCCTGTTTTCAATTATGCTTCTGGCCATTGTGCATATTCATAATTTTTGCAAACAAAGTTTCACCTTTCTCTTGTTCACGTCAAGGGTTTCTGATGATTGTTTTTCTCAAATTTGTGCCATTATTCTTGCAGCTTGTTTCCATTTTCCTTCTGTCAGTTCATTAAAGTTTGAAAATATGCAAATCTACGTGTGCTGTTGATATGATTAACACTGCTTTTATCTTTAAGTAAACAATTTAAATTATCATCTCAAACTGCATTTGGTGTCTGTAAATGCTACCAGGTTCCCCAACAGACGAATGATTATGATTGTGGTCTCTTTGTTCTTTTCTTCATGGAGCGTTTTATTGAGGAGGCGCCAGAGAGGCTGAAAAAGAAAGATTTGGCCATGGTATTTCTACCTAGCTGCATTCAGGTACACATTCTTGAAGTGGCAGTGATTTTCTTAATATATAGTTTGATTTTCAGTTTGGTAAGAAGTGGTTCAGACCCGAAGAGGCATCTAGTTTGAGGGTGAAAATCCGGAAGCTACTTTTGGAGAAGTTTCAAAATGCAAGAGAAGGTTCCTCAGTCTCGGTTGACCCTGAATCCAGAACCTAATCCATACTTGTGGTTTACTGACAACATAACACACTTGAATAACACTGTAGATGTGTAAAAAGAGTGTCACATCTTTTGTATAGCCAACGATGACATCGGTTCATATGCCATTGACGTGGTCAGGGAACATGTGAATAGGAGTTTGGCTGCAGATGAACGCTCCTGTTGTTTCCCTACCAGTTAATGACTTGCCTCTTTAATTACAGTTCTAATGTACACATGGGAATTGAAACAGTATGGGTGTACTACTGGGTTGGTGTACAAAGCAAATTACACTTGTCATTACTCATTTTTTCATTCCAAAACAACTTGCCCACTCATGTGAGTAGTTTCAGTACGCAAACGAAATGTTAAAGAACGAATGTGGGAAATTTTTTGATCCAGGATGAAGCTTTTTCATGATGGGACGTGCAAATTCTCTCTCTAGCTTTGTAAGCATTTTGACGCTAAAATCCAACACCTGTTCTTGATATTTAATCAATCTAAATCTATCGGACGCTAAGTTTAATAAGGAAATACTATACAGATGGTACAATTTAGACGGGTAGCTATGGAATTATCAAAGATGATTTGGAATTGGCAATAAACAAAACATGTCTTGCCTTATTAGCCAGCACGTAATTTACAGACGTAAAGAAAAATTTAAAGAGTAGAAAGAATGAGAAGATGACAAAGGGTTTGAATATATGCGTACTCTCTACATAGCAATTCACATTACCACCTATTACAATAACATCAACTTTCTGGCATCTACGAAGTTTTTAAGGCCTTGATGCTCTCCTAAAGAAACAATGACAACCTAGACACTGGTCAACAGGGATCATTCCTTTGCCTTTTGATGGATCAATGGCTTCCAGCGTTGCAGTTACCTCGTTCATCTCTGGTCTCTTGTTGGGGTCTGAGTCCCAACATCTCCTCATCACGTTTGCTAGAGACTTCGGACAACATTTGGGTATTTGTGGCCTCGTGTTCTGCGATGATGTAGTGGCATTTTATGAACCTTTTCAAATACTTTCCAGAATTTGCAGAGGCCAGTATTTTCCTTGATAAAATATAAACAAGGAACATAGTAATGTTAAAGAATATTCACCTTATAAGTAACAGCTGAAGTCAGTTCAGAGAAGTTAAGGTTTGGATATGGTAGATCACAGCAGTATATCTCCCACAAGCAAATTCCAAAGCTGTACACGTCGCACTTGCAGGTGTATGGTTTATTTTCAAAAACCTACATCAAAAGAACATTCCCGCATTGGTATATGTGGAAGCTGGACAGGACAGCTTCTGATGTAGAAATTATAAGATTAAGCAAAAGAACGTTTGTGGGGTCACTTGATAAAGAGTAATTTAAATGTATACCTCTGGAGCCATATAACCAAGTGTTCCAGTAAGGCCTGTCATCTCGCTAGTAACTGAAGCTTGAATTCTAGAGACTCCAAAGTCAGCTATCTTTAGTGTTTGATCCTCGTCAAGAAGCATGTTCTCAGCCTTTATGTCTCTGTGCACAACGTTCTTGGAATGAAGGTAGGCCAACCTGCAGGAGTATATGCCTCCGTAATTGCTATAAGCTAAAAGACGACCATACAACAAAGTACATATGTAAAACAATAAGCTGAAAAGAAAAGGCACATAGAATCGGGGAGGAGATTACCCTCTTGCAAGGTCTAGGGCTAAATGCATCACGGTCTTGAAAGGCAGCTTCCTTTCTCGATTCTTGAAAAGGTAAGATTTCAGAGTACCACCGGGATAATACTCGCTCACAATCCCACATACATTGCCTGCCAGTTGACGGTTGCAGATGTTGATTGCTGTGCCTGACGGATCCGTAAAAGCACCAATAAACTGACAAAACAGCGAACACCAACGTCAAGAAAAACATATAAAAACTGTCAAACTCCTCCCATTCTTTGCTTGATCCATTTTCGAAACTTGCACCTAATTAAGCATCCCGTAATTTTAACATGCATCACGTATTTCAAAATAAAAAAGCTAGTTACCTTGGAAACATTGGGATGATCAAGCTTGGCCCAAGTAGACACCTCTTGCCTAAAAACTTTCCTCAGTGTTGCTACTTCAGATGTTCTTAGATTCTCTTGTCCCCTGTCAAGCACTTTCACTGAAAAATTCATAGAGCACAGAACAAAATTAGAATCTAATTTCTTTTAAGTTTTTATTTAGTAGACAAACAACGAGAAAAAGCGGAAAGAAAAAGCAAACGAAAGAGAAAAAAGAGTTAACGCATGCATGAGGATTTTTAGGTTTATGTTAAAGAAAACCTGAATCCGCGCATGCATGGTCAGCGTAAAAAGCAAAGTAGCTCCACGATAAACATGTATAAATAGAAGATTTTTACCGACAACGTCCCGGCCATTGTAGACAGCTCGATGAACGGTGGCGTAGGTACCTCGAGCAACGACATGGTTAAGGAGAAGATTCTTAGTATCGATTTCCCACTCTTCTTTTACTTCAAGTTTGTAGTTTTGCATGATGTCCCATAATTTATCAAGATGTCTGTCTAGTAATGCCAAATTCCTGGAGTCCATCGTCATCTCTGAGAAAGCAAGTACGAGAATTATTTGGTTGAAGGGATCACATAGGTACGGATATTTATAACACTTAAATGGGAGGTTTTGAATTTGAATAATTCTACTCAAAATACATGTAATGTTTCAAGTAGGATTAGGAGTACTAATCATAACTTAATTAGTATTTATATTTTCTTGATCTCATATTTGAATTCCTTCTCTATGTCCATAACCAATTAAGCACCCCTGGTATTCAAACTTCTTACACGGACATAAATTGCCTTAACCCTGAAGGTTATTGAACATGGCCTATCATGAAGTTTTACATCAGATAATTGCATAATGTGAAAATAACAAAAGATACAATGTTCTTTCGCTGTTGCGACTATGGTATCTTCTGATGAAGAGTCACAAATTCAGATTGCCAGACAAGTTTGCCTGAAATGCCTTTTTTTTCCCCTTTCCTTTTTTTATCAAGAATGTCAGTGTTCTGATTGGATTCCTGAATTTCATAGTACTAATTCCATCTTTTGATGGTGATAGTTGCATTGCCAAGCGCTATTGATAAGAGATTTGAGTGATAACAATAGGTATCTATTTAGTTCTTTTTGGTTTCCCGGATTTAAATTGGGTTACAAATAGGGCGTAACCCTCGCCTCCCTATGCTACACCCATCCAGGTGAAGATTTGAATCCATGACTCCTGGTCTTGGGGAGAGAGAGTGCCGACCGTGAGATTATTGATCTATTAGATTGTTTGGCTTGGCTTTTACAAGGCTACAAGAAGCACGAGCTTGATGCATGTGCTATAATACCAAGCTTGCTAGCTGTTTGGTGTATATATATGTGAGATCAACGGATTTGAGTTGAGAGTGTTGTAAGGTGCAATTAGATTACCTCATTTTTTAACTACTATAACTGAACCAGGTTCAAAATTTAGATTTTACTTCTGCTGAGTCAGTCCAGTTAAAATCACAATAAGTGGGGGTCAGAGATCCTGGTTTATTGACTCATCTAACTATAACTAACAGGTCGGAGAATGCAGTTTTTTTTTTCTTATGTTGTTTTCTAGTTTCATATTGCATGTTCTAGTCTCATTCTCGGGACATAGCTGTATATGTAATAGATTTAATACATGTTTGTTGTCTGTGTGCGTAATGTGTGGCAACTTTGCTTAAAATTTGATGCATGATCATTTTTGTATTCCTTTGTACGGTTGAATGCGTCTCCAGCAAAAAAGGCCACAGGTGACTATCATGTCTTCAATACATTCTTCTACAAGAAGCTGAAACAGGCTATGACATACAAGATGCAAAGTTGTAAATGGTTTTAAGTTCACTTTGAAACACACGATATTGGAATCAGTATCAAGTGTTTAGAATGAGCTTATGCACTACCTCCAGTATATGAGTCAATAGACATGAATATGAACATAGTTGTGCATGATGTGAGCATGTGACTGGCATTCCCCTGTCTGAGCAAACATTACCATATTGTTTTGCTTTCTTTAGGGATGCATAGTTTAGCTTTTTTGTTTTTTTGTTTTTTGTTTTTTGTTTTTTTTAGAACAAGGGAAGAGAAAAACACGACAAAAAACTAGTGCGGTTGGTGAGGGTACGTCATGTCGTTTGCTTCTCGATGCAGCAGCTCCAGAAGGAACTCAGGAGGGTCG
>JANKOD010000003.1:9232742-9246035 GCA_026284645.1 Erythroxylum acuminatum | reverse complement strand
TTGTCATTATTATTTATTATTAAGATTTTTGAAAGCATGGTTGATGTAAACAGTAAACTAATAAAGTATACAGTACAACTCTATAATATACCAATATGGAGTATTTTGCAATTTTTAAAAATTTTAGGGACTTATAAATTTAAAAAATTTCTTGAAACGGTACCTTGTACCAACCGATGCCGGTACAATTCCGTTCCAAAACTCAATCCGATACCGAACCCGGTACGATATTCATAACATTGTTACAAACAGTGCTCTTTTGATAAGCGAGTGGCGATTATCATTATCACGGAAGATATTAAATTGAATAACTCGAAGTGATTGGAAGAAAATAAATGATATTAATTTCGTAAAATAAATCAAACGTTGATAGTGGCTGTACAGGTGCCACAACTAATTTTTGACAATCTAAGAGCCTTTTCTTCACTCACTCTCTTCACCTTTCTCTGTCCGTTGTATTCTTGTGGGTGTTGCCTTTATACTGTTAGTTTTCTTTATATCTATAAAGGCTTCCTCATAACCAGACTGCCTGAGGGCTCCCAGCTGATTTTGACAATTCTGTCAAATAACAATTGAGTAATAACTTGGCAAAGTACTTCGATATACCAATCACCATAACTTCCTGAGACATCGCCCTTATATATTTAAGACCAATTTGCTGACAGGAAATCACATGCAAGATTACACTCTTAAGACCAGTTTGCAGGACTAGTTTGACCAATCCCATTAAGAATTTACAGCCCTTTGGAACTGCTCTGGGATGCGGAGTAGTGGAGCTTCGATTGCCCCTGGCTTGCCAAGCTGACCGCAAGCAGCCATTTGATCATCACCTCTACTCTTCCGCAAGAAAACTGTGCACCTGGCTTCTGCCAAAATATTCCGAAACTTGATCATGTTTTCTATGCTGGATGGTCTAAATAGGGAGCCACGGTGAGGATTAAATTCGATAAGATTTATCTTGCATGGAATGCCTTGCACGAGATCAATGAGCCTCTTTGCATCGTCAAAACTGAAAACACGTACAATTACCAATGCTGTAAGTTGTAACTCACAAATAAACTTAATTTCTTTATTCAATCAAGCAAAACCATGTAAAACATTGCCAGTTTTGTTGCCCAGATCAATCAAACCCCTTTTATCCATATCAAGACAGGTATGTAAAAGGAAACGCTTTTCTCACCTGTCATTTACTCCTGCAAGCATTACGTACTCGAAAAGAACTTTGTAGTTATGCTTGGAGCGAAGACCCTCTCGAAGTGTATCAAGAAGCAACTGAAGATTATATTTCCGGTTGATTGGCATTATCCAATTTCTGACCTGCATGGATATGATGAATAGAATGTCATATCAAGTGGGGCAATTACTAGTATACGAAGTTAAACTAACAAGTAACTACCTCATCAGTTGTAGCATTTAAACTAACAGCTAAAGCACAATTTGATTCATGGAGGAAACGTCTCAGTTGAGGAACCAGCCCACTAGTAGAAACAGTGACCTTTCGAGGACTTAAGTGGAGTCCCTGATCATCCACCATAATCTCTGCAGCTTGAATGACACTATCAATGTTCTGAAGTGGCTCCCCCATTCCCTGAAAAACATAATTTCATGTTGTTAACTGGAGTTTAACTAGTATGCTATAATCTATTTTCTTCCTCCTAAAATGATATTGATATAACTGAAGAGTATTATTGTTGATTTGATCAAACAAAAACAGGAAAACACTGCTTAATGTGGCCAATAAGTTTGAGAGAACCATCTAAACTTTGCTAAGAAAAGTAAAGCAAAAAAAAAAAAGAAACGAAGCAAGAATTAATTGGCTATAATTCCATATTCGTTACGGAGGATTAGCAAAAGCCTCCAACTGAATATAGTAATAAAGTATGATTAATTATCAACTGCACTTCATTCATGAAGAAATAACACATAAGGTTCTCTTCAGCCAGATGATGTGAAGTAGTGAGTCCAAACACAATAGGAAGACTATCTTTGCTGCCTTCGGTGACGTCTGATTATAAAACCTAGGTTCATTATATCAGCATAGACTGGAAGAAGGCAACAATCCCCAATTTCAAGATTGAACTTTGAACCCCATCCCAATATTACCTAACCAAGCAATTTGAACTGAAGTAAACGTAAACATCAACTAACCATAAACACAACGTTTGTGATAGGACCGACTTCACTTGTAAGGAGACGCTGTGCAAACACAACCTGCTCCACTATCTCAGCTGTGGTCAGATGTCTTTTCAAACCCATCCTGCAACATGGATGGGAGCACCATCAGAATCAAACTCGTAGTTATGTAAACCATAAAAGACATGGGATCTCATTGCATATGGATGATAAAAGCTTGCCTGCCAGTGTAGCAGAACTGGCAATTCATGGCACAGCCCACTTGACTTGAAACACAAACTGTTGTCCTTCCCCTATCACATGGTATAACAACTGTTTCAATTACCATTCCATCATCCAACCTAAATAAAATCTGCAAGTTGCTGTGAGTTTCAAAACCAATGAGAAGATATCCATACCAATACAATTGCAAAAAAGATATAAATGCTCTAAGCTGGGTTTTAGAACTATAATATGAGAAAAAAACAGTAACCAAGATAGCAAGGAATAATAGTTGATACTTGATAGCAAATAAGCTACCTTTCTAGTTCTATCCGATGCTACGAGAATATCTTCCACAGATAATGCCCTGAATTCAGCACGTTCACCCAACACTTTCTTGAAATCTTTGTTCAAACCTGTAGAAGATCAATATACAAATTTGTTACACTCAGCGTTTTGAACAAAGAAACAAGCATAAAGTGAAGAAGAAGAAGAAGAGCAAAAGAATAGTTAGAAAAGCACCTTCTAATTCATCGATGTTATGTGCCCAAATGTTGTTCCCGTACAAGCGCTTCCACAACATCAATGCCTGTCCTGGCCTGAATCCATGAGACTGAACCCATTGCTGCAAAACAGATACGAGCAATTAAGTCACTTTCTCAAAAAAACTAGATAAATTAGAGAACGAACAACAAGTCTTCATACATATAAAAGTTAGAAATTTAAACTTCTCACAAACAGAAGGCGGATCAAATAAACAAAAAGAGAGTGTAAGAAAATACTTCAAGTTGTGGGTATCTCATTCCCTTAAGAAGCATCTTCGAGGCCATCTCTGGAACAGCATCGACGACCCCATCTGGTACGCAACGAATTCAGAATAAGAAGAAATAGCCCAAATTGAATTATGTATATTTGGCCCCGAAAAAGATAACACCACAAAGAGCTCCTTACCAGAAGCGGAGAAAGTATGAGAGGGCGATGATGAAATAGAAAGGAAGCGAGTGTTGGGGGAGGGACAGGAAAGAGAAGTGAGGCTCAGTTTCATCGGGCGTGGTAGGACCGATGGTTCTAGAGAAGAGAAGGAGACATGAGCTGAGTAACGGTTAGTAAGTGGAGGACTAATGGGCATTGAAGGATGGTTGTGAAGGACAGAACTGGCTCTAGCCTGAAAGCGCCTCATCCACATACAACCCATCTCCATTATGTGATGATATCTAAGCCAGGGAGAACACTGAAGAGCCGATGGTATGGGAGTGGCGGAAAACCCCGTACTGTGATAGTATATATGTACATCTTTTGTTCAGCATTATTTCTTAAATTAAATAATATATAATTTCAAAGCCAACTTTACGTATACTATACAAATATTGACACTGAATTTACTTATTATGTGGTAGTAAATCAGTACCGATTAATATTTATTATTGTTTCAGGTAATTTTTAAAATGTATAAAATAATCTCTGATTTTTTAATTACAAAATAGTTCATCAATATATTATATTATATAATTTATAAAATTATTTTTATATCAATTAGTGTTTTTAAAAAATTATAATAATAGAAATTTGAAATAATAACAATCTATTTATTTTTATTAATATTAATTTTCATTTATTTAAATTTGTGAAAAATGTCAACTAATACGTAGACAGGTACGAACTATAGTAATTTAATATATAAATAATAAACACAATTAATATGAAAAAAAATATCATTTAATTATTATATAAATATAAAATTAAGAAAAATAAAAGTACTTAAACATTGCAATTTCATCATATAATAAATAATGTTACATCAAAACATAAAATAAAAAGAATAATAAATATACATTACTCTCAAAGTGTTATAATTTACGACAAAAATTCGTACGGAGGAAATAACCAACTAGAAATGAAATCAGAAATAAAAATATTTATAATTATATTTATATTGCATATGTAGAATTTAACATATAGATCAAATATAAGTGAAATTAGAGGAGAAATGAAAACTTAGAACTTCATTCTATCGAATATATGCTTAAACTAAATTGACTCAAATTCTCATTTGATACAAAATCAATGAAAACTTAGAACTTCATTCAATTGAATATATGCTTAAACTAAATTCACTCCAATTCTCATTTGATACAAAATCATCATTATTAAGAGAAGCCTCAACATCATTAAGAACAAGTCAATACTTTCCTATCTAAGATTATCTTCCAAGTCACTCTTATCTATCAAACTCGGTTCCTCAAAAACACAATTCGCTAAAAGATTGATATGGTCAAAGTAAATTAAATCTATAAAACTACTTGTTATATTAAGAGTTACAATAAACAAATAAAATAAAATAATTAAGAAATTACAAGAAATTACATTCAACTTAACAATAATAATAACATATCTTTCCCAAATCTTTAAGTGATATCGAATAACGACCAAGTCGTTCAATGTTTTATGTTCCAAGATATTCCCTTTTTTTGAAATGGATGAATTTAAATGTGTTTTAATTTTTGTCACACCTTATTGTACTTACACATTAAATCGAAATTTTAAATTGCATCAATTTAAAATTTAGGAAGATCACTCCCGAATTTGTTCCACCAAGCAACTGTAAGACAACAAAATTAATATTATAAACAAAATAAAATGATGATTAATTTCTAACAAGTAACAAAGGTGATATATATATAGTTTCTTTGATGAATAACAATGGGCATCCCATAATCATCATAAACATCCTTATAAACCTTCAATTGTAAGCTTAGGAGATCTTGCATCATTTTATGGGTAACATTTGTGAGCTTAGGACATAAATTCCTATTATTAGTAAAATCCTTAGTTTTTAAATTTAGGACCCATACATGATTATAAATAAACTTGGTCACTTTCTTTGATTTTTACACAGTCTCATTAATGATAGGAAAATATATAACATCTTCTATATTTTCTAACATCAGGTTAATGCAATGTGTAGCACAATGAGTCCAATCAAAAGAATTGCATTTGCTTTCTAATATTTTTTCATTAACTTTGTAAGCAGAATCATTGTCTGTAATGAACTAAACAATATTTTCTGACTCAACTTCATTTACACCTTCATTAAATATTTGAAACAAAGTATCAACATTCCTAGCAAGGCCAGATGTATTAATAAACTTCAAAAACATAACCCCTTAGTAGAATGAACTAAAAAAATTGATAATGAGTTTATATCATCTATTTGTTCAACCATCACACATGATTGAACATTTATAAGTTGCCCAAGTCATTCTTCATTCATCCAAATAACTTTTTATTTCAAAAACAGAGTTATTCAAAAGCTTATCTCTATAGTCATCAATTGAAGGAGTCTTATATTCTAGACCGTATGAGGTAATTGCATCCACCATTGTCTGGTAAAAATAACATTGAGAGCATTAAATAATACATATGATTCATACCACCATCTAGTCATTGTTATGTCCATATTTTGAGTTGCTTTTTCAGATTGTAAGGCATTATGGGTTGAAGGCTAAGCTCCAGGAATTGTTCGTGGTGAAAAAAATTAGTCACATATCTTCTTCTTTTTCTCACATCAGGTGCAACATCTCCTTTTTGTTAGGCAAAAATACCACTACCTTCAACATCCTCACTTTCATTCTGACTACTGAAAAAAGAAATCCCACAACTAATTATGTAGGTTGGCCTTTTTCTTATATCTTTTTCATGCTGATATTCTTTAAGTAAAGTCTTCATTTGTTATTTTACATTATGACTCACTTTTTTACAAGGCTCTACATCACCTTTGATCTCATCTATATGCTTTTTTAATTTGGTGATTTCCCCACCTTTTAAATGCTTGTCCAATACAGACAAATGGTATAGTTATCATCAAATCTTCCTGAAACGGTTGAATTACCATAAATACTTGAACTACCCTCCATTTATCTAAAAAATAAATGAAGACATATGTCAAAATTAAATTAATAAATTCATATTAAAAGTATAATGTTTGTATATAATATCATTACATAACTATAAAAATTCAATATTCAATTATAAGCTTATCCAAATTTCAAATAAAATCTATCTTACAAACTTCTTTATGATAACACACATTGCAAAAAATGACTTTTTTATGATAACACACATTGCAAAAATGATTCAAACACTTACAATCTCATATTATGTTGAGTAATGAGTATTCTCTCATAAATTCGCATACTATTTCTTACTATGAATTTAACTATCCATAAGATAAAATGATGAATGTGTATTTGCCATCTATAAGATATGATTAATATTTGTAATATTATTTCCTCATGACAATAACGAATAATATAAAAGTGCAAAGATTTAATTTTTTATTTTAATTACATATATTAAATGATTTAATTATATATTAAATATTATATTTAAATTATTAATCATATATTAAATACTTTTCATATAAATTAATTAATAATTTAACAATTTAATTAATTAATTTTGATCCAATTTTTATGATTATTAAAATAACAAATAATATGATATGTTCTTGAGCCATACACATCTCATAACTTCATACACAATATTATATTTATCTCATTTTTCATGATTTCTTTTTTTTATTACATTTTTCATGATTTCAAAATGCCTAAATGTTATTGAATTATGTATAATTCACATAATCAATTCCAACTTCCAAGCCCAATGTATATTTTATAAACCATTCACAATTTACATATGACACCATCAAAACATAATACAATTGCAATCCACAGCAAAAACAAACAACTTAAGACAAATAAAAGATAAAAAATTACAACCATGTTAATGAGTAATGCAGGTTAGGTTAGATTAGATCAAAGCTTGAGTTGGGTCAGGTTGGATCGGATCAGATGTCAAGCAGGTGCAGATTTGGCTTTTATCTATATTATGGAGTACTCTGCTTTAGACCTATTTTTGCTTCGGGGACCAGCTGATTGGGAGCACAAATGATGTGTGGAGAGTAGCGGATAGCAGCAGTATATGGAGAGTAGCGAATGATGTGGAGCAGGCTGGCAAAGAAGTGGCAAAGGAGGAAGCAGCGACAGCAAGGGGTGGACGAAGCAGAGACAACTAGCGAGGAGGGGCGGCAACTAACAAAGATGTACGTGGGAGGGTGGCGGCGACGAAAACTGCTAAAGTGGAGAGTGACGACTAACTGAAGGAGATAATTAAAATGGTTTGATTTTATTTTAGGGTTTTTTTTTTCAATTTGGTCCCTAACGTCAAAAATTCTAATTTGGTCTTGAAATTTTTGTTATTTCGAGTATCAGCTGGTACTGATATAGTACTAAGGATTTAAGTATCATACAGGCTAGTACTAATTGGTACAAAATGGTACCTATATCCTTGCTAAAAACTAGAGTAAACATAGTGAAAGACTCCCTTCAAATACCAATACAAACGTAAGGTTAAACTAGGATTTACTTTAGCTCTTACTAAATTGACATGTGGCTTACGTACGTATGTCCTCTAGATTATGTTTTATGTTGTACAAGTGCTTCTATCGCTTGCTCCATCTTCCTTTCATGGTGGTCTCATCAAGGAGACTTCCTTGTTACTTGGAATTCTTGTAAGTTGTCTCTGTATTCCACAACTAGACTAGTTTTGGTACTTACATGCATGGTTGTTCATCTTTTTGCCTGTAGAATTTTTTAGTCTTATCCCTTTGTGTTCTGATTGCTATGGATAGTTACCTTTTAGTGTTTCTCCTGTTCATGTGTTCTTTTCTTTACCTTTTTGTGCTTAAGATCTCCTTAATGTACTACCTAATTTAGTCTCCATTGAGTTATTACTTGTACGCTACATTCCTCATCATTTATCTTCAACAAAACTTGCTCTTTCAACTAGGATAATGTCTTCATTATCAGTTGTTGTCTTATTCTTGATTCACTTCTAAAGAGCTTGTTCCACCTTTCTCTCCATATAGCATATATGTGCATCCTACAAACATCAACAACAAAATATTCTTGTCTCCTTTATCCTTTGTTAGCAGGTTATTAAACCAATCCATCCAGTTTTTCTAGTTTATAATTTTTGGAGTTACCTGGCAAGCTTCTGAGATACCTCGCCATGTTTCCTTTGAGAATTCACATTTAAAGAATATGTGTTTTGTTATCTTGCTTCTATAGTTGTACATATTTTCCACATTCAAGAAATTTATTTTATTTAAGTTAGAATTTTCTCACAACATAATAGCCAAAGGTGACTAGAGATTTTTGGAGGGGAGAATGTTATTCCTCACTATTTTACTTCACTATAGTTTTCCTGTATTTTGATTTAAGACTTCCCATTAGTTAACATTGATGAATTTCTTTAAACTATGTATGATCCAATAGTATATGTCTTCTATATCTGAGTTTAGGTTATAGTCTCAAATGAAGGGACTTAGCTGATGGGGAAAGTTTCCCCATTGTACAACATTATTATGAACATGATAACTTTTACAAAATTGAGTGTCTCATATCATACGTTGTGCTTTCCAACAATAAAGGGCATTTTTTTATGAACAGAGATAATGAAGTTGTTATACATGTCCACTCTCATAAATTGATGTATCAATTTCAAGTATAGGAGAAAAAAATCCAACAAGGCTGTACATATAAGGAGGATTGAGATGTCCATTAATGATACACCTATAAGGTCCTTAAGGTGCCACGAAAGAATCCAAAATATTTGGCCATTATGGAGTGCACGTGCATGGAGCTAAAGACTTGGTCTTGAGTTATTAAGGTTTGTTAAAATCATACGTTGAATGTTGAGTTGTTAAGGTTTGTTAATAACTTACGTTGAATGCCTACTGAAGATTAGGTCTAGGATTATTTATTTAAATTCAATAATATTCTTGTTCTTAGAGATTGGTTATTCCCACTATCTTTTGAGATCCTAGTTTTTAAGAAAAGTAGTTATGTTTCCCCTATATTTATTCTCATTCGATGGAATAAAGAAAGAAAAGGAGGTTATTCAACAAAATTTCTATATTCTTTCTCACCTTCAGTAGAAAGCCTTTTTTATCTCTTTAAATTTCTGATGGGGACCTATCATTATCAGAGCTCAACAAAATTCCAATGCAGAGCACTATGGCAACTAATAAAGAATGAAACAAAACTCTTAAGGTAGGACTCGATGTTTTGCAAGAAAGTTTTTCTCACTTAGAACTCGACATTGATGGTCAACTACATAGTTTGGAGGGTGCCATTAGTAATATGTCTAAAGTCCTACTTTTAAAGTAGGACACGCCATCCAAAAACATCAACGAATACTACAAGAACTCTTTTAATGGCTGATTTTACAACTCAGGAGACGATGTTAGAGATACTCTAGATGGTGGGCATCCTCAGTTCTCTTCCAAGCTTACTAAACTAAGATTCTCCAGATATTCCTTTGATGACCCCATCGAATGGTTCACAAAGGTGAACCAATTCTTTAAATATCAAAATACACAGGAGGCGTAAAAAGTTTATTTGACTTCCTTCCACTTAGAGGGTGAAGCCAATCAATGGTGGTAATGGCTTCGTCGAACTTACAAGGAAGAAGACAAGAAGGTGAAGTGGGAACTCTTCATCGAGGAATTATAGGCTCGGTTTGGTCCTATAGATTGTTAGGTCTTCGATGAGACCTTATCCAAAATAAGGCAAGTCGGATCCTTACAATATTACCAGAAGGAATTCAAGAAATTAGGTAATCAAGTATAAGGTTGGACATAAAAGGCACTAGTCAGGACATTCATAGGTTGTCTCGAGGCAAAAAGTGCAGATGGCATTTAGATGTTCAAATCGAAATCTTTGAAAGAAGAAATTAGCCTTACAAAGATGAGGGATAATCAAGTAAGCCAACATCAAAAATTCACCAAGCCAATCCCTTGAGCAACAATTGACTATCTTTCCTTAACTCCAGTCAAGAATTCAACCTTAGAAGTGACTAACTTGGGATGAAATGTAGAAAAGATGAGCATATGGTCTTTGCTTCAATTGTGATGAAAAGTTTGTTCTTAGTTATAAGTGCCGAGGACCTCAACTTCTAGTGCTGGAAGAAAGAAATGTTCTTTTGGATGATAAACCAAAACTAGATACTCAACCTAAAATATCTTCATATGCTCTTTTAAGACGGTTAACAAAATGGACGGTGTGGGTGATGGCTAAAATTAGACACTATAGAATGGTGGTGCTCATTGATAATGGCTCTATTCATAATTTCATAAGTGAAAAATTGGCCAATATGATGCAATTACTAGTAATCCTATAAAACCTTTCAATGATAAGGTGGATAATGTTTAAGGTTCCGATCATACATCTCACACATAATATATATCAAATATATGCAGTAAAAAATAAAACGGAACCTTAAAAACTAGATCTACTCATACATATAGATATAGAAAACGAAAACATGAACTGTAAGATGTTTACATACCTTTTGTCAATCTCCTTCGTTCTTTAATCTTCTCTGTGTTAGATTGTCGTAAACCACAACGATAAACGTAGACTGTCTCTAATGAAAGTCCACATAAGGATAGAAGGATGAAACATCATTAAGAGATGGCTAGAATTCTTTCTTTGTACTAGCAAAGACAAGAACTCTTGTAAAAGTTAGAGAAAAAAAGAGTGTGTGTGTATAAGAAAGAACCTTTCTTTCACTTGTGTCTTACACAAGATGCAGAAAAATCATCTTTATTTTTTGCACCATTTAGCCTTCCATAACCCCCATCACTAATAGAGAGTTATGGGAAGTTAATAGTCATGAATAGCATGCAATAATGGAAGTTATGGGAAGTTAACGACTATGAATAACATGCATTAATGAAAGTTTTGAGAAGTTAATGACCAAATTGGCAGCCAACAACACTTGTTTCTAATCCATTCCATGTAATATTTTCTACCACAATCATATCGTAATACAATCCCAAAACACTTTCTCATTTCTTCAATTATCATTCAAGACCATTTTAGTCATCCTTCGTATCTCCTATATGTATGACCCATTAGGTTCCCGGTTATATTGGTCACTTGAATTAACACTTAATTCAAGTAAGTCAAGAATGGTATCTAGCAACACATCATGACCCCCAATTGACTGAAAAATTAGTGGTTTGACTACGAACCCTTCCATATACAATGTTGCTATACAATTCGTCCTTTCACCATCTATACCCCACTTGGTTCAGAGTATGGTCAAAGTGTCAACTCTTACTAGACGGACTATGTCACATCTAGTCCAAGTGATATTAGATTTTGTCCTGAGGATCTCATTACTCTATGTATCATTGAAGAATCTTTTCATGACATATATCTGCTCTGGCCAGAGACTCCCGAGTGATAACCCGACAAGAGGTTGTGGGTATCATCTCCTTCTATCAAGAGTGGAGAATCCTTTATTGGCTACTTAATTACCTCTGAATACCTCAAACTGTACCCAATCACTACCCTATGAGTAACCCCTGAAAGGCACCAATGAATGGAGTCAAAGCACAGGATCAGGATCCGAGATATCCTTGAGCACCTCAAGTCAAAGGATACTTGCACCATTGCTATAATGAGACTATGATTGACACTGGAATATAATATCTATATGATTGTCTCATAGTGGGTCAATACAATGTACTTATTACCCTTAGTAAGTATCCATGTGTTAACTATAAACAACTCATGTCTTCAGCTTATGAGATCTACTTCTTGATCCAATCAAGGAGTATAACATGTATTAGTTTATCCGGATTAACGATATCTTATCTCATTAATCCTATGATTAGGGAAAGTTTAGATACTAACATAATTACACACGATAGAAATTTCATTATCATGATCTAATCTTAATTTTATCCAGCTATGTTTTGTATCAAGGACTTCATTAAACCAATTTAAGATCAACATCAAATCTATATAATGAAAAAGTATTTATTAACCATAAAATGATTTGTACAATAAGTGTTAAAGGTGATTGCCTTTAGAGCACTTCTCTAACAAACTCCCACTTGCTCTAGAGTCAATCGCCTTGATATCTAATACCATAGGCGTGTACATGTGACACAAAACTCTTTTGAAAAATAGGCTTAGTCAATGGATCAACTATATTCTGATTGGTGAGAACTCTCTCTATCTTGACATCATTTCTACCAATGATTTCTCTAATCAAATGGTAGCGTCTGAGTACATGTTTGGACTTCTGATGAGACCTCAGTTCCTTTACCTACGCTTTAGCCCCGTTGTTGTCACAATACAATTGCACTAGGTCAGCGATGCTCAAAACCACACCAAATTCCATGATGAACTTTTTGATCCAAACTGCTTCCTTTACCACTTTTGAAGCTGTAATGTACTCCGCCTCTGTCGTCGAATTTGCAGTCATCTCTTGTTTGAAGTGGCAATGTACTCTGCTTCTGTCATCAAATCTACAGTCGTCTCTTATTTGGAACTTTTCCAACTGACTGCACCACTATTTAGTGTAGATACATATCCAGGCTGGGATCTAAAGTCATCCCTATTAGATTGGAAATTGACATCAATATACTCGCTTACCCAAGATCACCTTCTCCATATACCAATAATACATCTTTAGTTCTTCTCAAATACTTAAGGATATGCTTGACAGCCACCCAATGACCCTCACTATGGTCCGACTGGTATCTACTCGTAACACTTAGAGTATATGATACATCAGGTCTAGTACATAACATAGCGCACATGATTGATCCTATAACCGAAGCATAAGGAATCAAACTCATGCAATTCCTCTCATCTTGTGTCTTTGGACACATAGATTTAGAGAGTGTAATCCCATGTACTATGGAAAGATAACCTCTCTTGGACTGCTCCATGCTAAACCTCTTTAAAATCCTGTCTATGTATATAGACTGAGAAAGACCAAGCAACCTCTTAGATCTATCTCTATAGATTTTTATCCCCAAAATATAAGTTGCTTCTCCAAGGTCTTTCATAGAGAAGTTCTTAGCTAACCAAATTTTGA
>JANKOD010000003.1:9198260-9212612 GCA_026284645.1 Erythroxylum acuminatum | reverse complement strand
GCATCCGAATCTTACGTCTCGTCGAAGATTTCCGCCAATGCGTGCCCACGCGTATTGAATCTCTCCTACTCTCGAGATCTTCACCGATATTTCCCGCGTCCCTCGCCTACTTCGCAAGTTCCTCAGGTTTTGCTCGCCAACTCGCAAGACTTTACCTTGTTCTCTCGTCAACACGCCTTCCTCGTGCTAACGTACATGCCAAGTATTGGCCAAGGCTCGCCAAAACTCGCACGATCCCGTAGTCTAGACTTAGGGGTCTAACAGCGCTGACGTAATTCGTTGACGCCAGCTTGACGTCAGCTATGGGTTTACGGTGTGTGTGTCTCAACAATGAATGCGTGTGCTCAGTATGCACACGCCGATAAGTGGCGAGACATAGTCCACCCACATGTCGATCCATGGCTGGAAGACGTACCACCCACACGAGCCCGACGGTCTCAGTCTGTCTCACCGAAAAAAGACATTTTTGGGTCAATTTTTCAAGCTCTCGGGCTCGTTTTCACCCTATTTCTCAAGGCTATACATATGTATACTACTTTTATGTAATAAAAAGCAAGAAAAATATGAGAAACAGAAGTTAAATCTGTGAAAACCTTATGGAGAAAAAAATCAAAAAAATCTTCGTATCTAACTACCCAATCACGTCACCGCTCTAAAATCATGTATAATACGTAACAGTGCTTTAGTTACGTATTCCGGATCGAACGTGAAAGGGCAAAAAATGAAGAAATGTGGAAATACCTGATTTCGGTCTCCATAGCTTCAAACAAGTTTTCGAAGCCGAAACGAGCGCGAATTCACCGTCGCCTTCACGGGAACTCCTCTTCGAGTTGCAGATAAGGTCTTTTTATAGTTTTCTTAAAACATAAGCTTTCTTAACGGGTTAGAAAATTCTTATATTTATGATTGATTGATGAGCAATTGCAGGAGAACTTACGGCCTGTTTGAAATGCAGGGAATTGAATTCAATTACAAGGATGAATTTTTTTATTTGCAATCAATTTTTTCTTTTCATTTTAATAATGAACTTTTTTTATGATATTATTTATAATGAAATTGATGTTTATAAGTTGTTCTATGTAAGTGTGAATATTTATTATTTAATAAGATTATTTTTTAGTCAAGGGTAAATGCGTCATATGAAATAATTGAATTCATTTTGATTATTTTCAAACAATGTAATTGAATTCAATTCTAATATTATTGGGTTTGTTCTAAATACTATAAATTGAATCCAATTCATTAATGAATTCAATTCAAAGGTTTTCAAACACCCCGTTAACCTTTATATAGCATTTCATATCGGGTTTTCTTATCACAAGATCGATATGGGTCCGGTCCATACTGATTGGAATCTATTTTCCATCCATACTTCGACTATTGATTTAGATTATTTATTGAGCCACTTTATTATCTTTATCTTAATCAAATTAAGTAACTTAACCGATAAGTTATCAAAAATCAAAAAATGTAATTTATAATTGTTCAACATTATATATATAAACAGAAACTCCGTTATTCTTCTCTAAATCGCGGACATAACATCGTTACTCGAAGGATCCAGCATATCCACACTTATAAACAGTATTTTACTGTCATCGAATACAAAAGAGTCTCAATGTTAGGGTTTTCAACAAACCCTAGCTTGTGGTTTTCGCATTCCTTGTCCTTGGCGTAAGGGAGCGCCCGGAGCTAGTCGTAGGTTGTTAAAGGAGACCGCATGCTGGATGGGGTCGATTGGTTTGGCTAGCGTTTGTGGATTGCGCAACGTGATGGTAAGCATTGTGTCGTCGACTTTGGGGTTAGCAGATTTGGCCTGGAGGAGGCGTGGAGGAGAAGAGTGTGGAGAGATCCAATTCGTCGTCGTTGTCATCTTTTAAGTACGGAGAATATTTGGTTTCGTCAGAAGAAAGGAATCTTTAAAAGGATTTTGAGAATTCTTTTTCCGCTCAATTACAATTTCTTTTCCAATCAACTTTTTTTCCCCCCCTTCTAACGTAAAACTGAGAGCTCTCAAAAATATCTCCAGCAAATAACACCAACACACCATAGTTTAATGCCCTTAACTAGAACGTGTCTGTATATAGTTTTTTGGATTCCAAACAAAGAATAATGGATTTCAGTTCAAGGATTTTTCATCTTGATTCTCAACTTGCGGGCAACCTGTGCTGCTTTGGGATGAACTGGCCTTTTACTGCTATCAGACTGCTCCACTTCTACCCAGTTTATTATTTTCAGTATCAGAGACTGGGGGACTTTCTTGGCATCGCCACTTGTGTTGCTGCCTTTAGATTTCTTCATACCATTTTCTAAAGCTTTCTCGAGAAAGTCCATAAACCAATTTCCAGCTTCAGTTTCAATCTGCTTTCCCAGTCTAATTGTGTTGGCTAAGCTGCTGCTAGTGATTGTTGTTGTTGTTGCTGCAGCTGGTGGTTTCTTGTTTTCGTCATTCTCGTTGATGGCTTGAAGATGAAGTTTTCCCAATGGCATGGAAGGTCCTTTTCTTTCCAACGTGGCCTTCTGATTGGAAGTAGACGATCTTAGAAATTTACAGAAGCCGGCTTTTTGTTCACTTCTGTCAGGGAAAGCAGCTATTGATTTGTACAGCGCTGATCTTCTTTTTGATGAGTTCAGTTCTGAGTTCGTGCCTTGGTCCATTGAATTTTGCGTTATTTCCTGTAGTAGTGACAAGTCTTCTCCAGGTTGCTGAAGAACTTTCGGGTTTTTAGCAATTTCAGCTGCCAAAGTAGCTGCTTGAATGGAGGAAGTTTCATTCACTGCTTGCACAATTTGGTGATGGAATTCCAAAAACTCGTCGAAACAAGCTGCTGGTGCATCCGTTTTTGCCGATTTGTTCAGCTTGGAAAACATCCTACACAAAGCCAATATTTGATATTATTCGTTCTTCAAAGATGAGAAAAGAGGGAATAAAAAAAGTTTCATGCGGAAGAAGCGAGGGAGGTAATGATACTTTAGAGATCGAACAAGAATATCAGTGGCTTTAGCTTCTCTAAGGGCCTGGAGGGCTATACTCTGAGCTGTTTCTCTCTGCTGCATTGCCTCCTGTTGAGCATTGTCATTAGTAAAAGAGTTGCCAATCTGCTAAAGCAAAAGGGAATACAGGAATAAATATTTCACCTTTCCTAACATGCTTAGTTTTCCAGGTAAATTCATGGATAAACTGGTATATTCATCTGAAGATTGGGATTGCTGTTCTGTTGGGGCCTTAGAATTGGGCGAGTTCTGTGAATCTCCAACCATTTTGAGAGAAGCAACCACACTTGAATTTCTCAAACTCGGAGGAGGAGTGACACTTTTCTTTTCCTGTAAAACGATAGGTAATCTTTTAACTTAAAAGATAACAAAAAGCTGTAATTATTTTAAACGCAATGATCAACTAAAGGTTCGCTCAGATGAGTTAAAGGGATAAATAAAAAAGAACATTAAAAAGAGGGAAATGTACCTACAGATGAGTTGAAGGGACTAATCGGGATTCTAGCGTCTCGATCACACACGCTTCTGCTTCTTGGGAACTTGGAACCAGAAGGTGCAACACAGCTTTTCCTTAACAATGCAGGACTCTCTCCCTTCATATCCACCATTTTAGTTTTAGAAAGCATCCCACCAGCAACAGAACATCTAATCCCTGCGGACGCGCTCCCATCTTTCCCACTTCTTCCTCTTGTAGTCATCGGAGACATAGTCTTCACAGCACTCGCTCGCTGCTTAACCGGAGTACACTGATCAAAATCCAAAGGAATTGGTTTCAAAACCATTGGAGATGAAATCCCATCGGTCCCATTAGGCCCTGTTCCCCAAGAGCCTCGCCGGTGACTATAAGGCCCAACTTTTGAATTGAGTTCCTGTTCACTTTTCTGTCCCTTCTCTCTAATCCCCACTATCGGTTCTGGTGTGCCCACCAATGGATGTCTCCCCGGAAGTGGCTTAGCGCCTTTAACTACCGGAACCGGAGACCCTGGCTCCAGTCTATCAACGTATATATACTGGCCCAACTGCATCTTGTTGCTCAGAACAAAGTCGTCTTGATCAGAGGGAAGGCTGACATAGATTGAGTGAGAAGAATCAGAAACCTTGATGTAGAATCCATGTTTGGGCCAGAGATTCTTCTCGTCAAGATCAGCCGGGACTATGTCTGTGACCTGCAAAAGCGAACTTCTGTGCTCATTAGTTGGTTTAGTTCCTGTATTCATTCCATTTAGGAGTTTCAACAGAACTCCAGGAGCCAGAGAAGCCATTGTATGAAGGAAACTCCAAGAATCACCAATAGAAAGCGAGAAAGGGAGGCTACCCAGTTGGAATCAGACTTGTAGGTGAAAGAAAAATGAAAAGGAGGATTCAAAGAATCAACAAGAACAAGAAAAAGGAACGATCTTGAGCTCAAATTGCCCTACTTTGGAGTTCAGGTTAAGTAGGGGGAGTTGACCGTTGGTGGTAACGGCAAGTACGACGTAGGCGAAAGAGAAAGGTTAATTGTGTTTCTTTTTGTTATCGAAAAAAACAAGTGAATTTGAGAATATTGGAACGTTGCTCCAACGGTCATCTGCTCCCCCTGGTGCGTCCTAGTGATTTTGAACTATGAACGTCTGAACATGATCCACCCAACGTCATCTGATTGAGATAGGACTACACCCTGACACGATGTCGTTTGAAATCCTGCCATTAGATTTTGTATACTCATTTTTTTTGATAAAATAAAATAATAAATTATAAGTGGATAAAATTAAGTGACATAAAATTAGAGTATTGTTATTAAAACTAATTTGAATTAATTTATTTAAATTCAGTTAACTTAAAATTTTAATTATTAATTCAAGCTAATTTATTGTCTATTAACATACAATATATTGGTGCAATGATAAGCAAATTTCATTTTATCAGAGAATTAAAATTTGAACTTTCAAATCACCTTTCTAGGACAGCATTAATTTTTCGCTTTTGGTTCAACAAACATTGTTATTATTTATAGTGAAATTCTTTACATATAAGTATTATAGGAAAATTTGTTTGCAAGAAAAAAGTAGTTATTAATCACATTTAATCACTTTCAAGATTGTTAATTATTGGCTCCAGAGAGATTAATATTATTATTCAATTATACTCATAAGTATTATGATGAATTTTGACAGGAATAATATAGTTATTAATCACATTTTATCACTTATAAAATTATTAATTATTAAGTAAAAGATACGTAAACACTATTCTTAAAGCTTTTTATATTATTTAATATTATTGGAAATAGTTATTTATAATTCTTTTTGTAATTATTTATGTTAGTTTCTCCTTTAAAATCTTTTGCGAAATTGAAGTAGAGACTATTGAACAAAGCATACTAAATTTTCCTTCTTTTAATAGCCCACTGCAATTTTTTTTAATAATGGGTCAAACTAAAAAAAGGGATTGTCTCGGGCCTTAACATACCCAATCCATGTGAGATATTAACATAACCCTCCCTAGTTTGTTTGTGATTAATGAGAAGAGGAGCCTTATATAACTATCATCATCATCAACACTCAATTGAAATCTCGCTAAGACGCAGGTCTAAGGAGGAGGCTTACATAACCATTATATTAAATTCGTTGGTGTTTGTTTCTATATGTAATCAAGTACATGATTTGATAAGCAAGAGATCTCGGTATAATTTTGTTAGGAAATCGAGACAGAATCTAATCTCGATCATAGTGAAATAATTACAAATTTTTTTTATATTTTGATTTCCCAAAAATTAAGATCACTTTAATTCTATAAAATTATGAACGCATAAGTTATAATAAAGCATGAATCGCAATTTGTACCTTATTCTAAAGCTTGATCATATTTTTATTGTATCTCTCAAACTGTTTCCAAAACCAATCTATCTTAACCATCGCAGGGGTACAAATATCCGGCCTCTAATGATATCCACAGAACAGGTTGAAAGAACTCTGGAACTCTTACAGAGAGAGTTAGCAAAAAGTGTTAGCTCCATTAGAGCTTAAGCCTATTTATATTAAGTTTTGGATATTTTAGTAATTTAATTGAAATTAATTTCTAATTTCAATTAAACTTTAATTAGAATTATAAATAATTCTAATTAAATACTAATTATGCCTAAATAAGATCTGATATCTCATACTAATCTTTATTTATTAATATCTCATATTTAATCATAAAGTTTCTTAAACTTTACAATCAAGTCCAACTTTTTAAAAATATCTTTACTTTCTTCAATTTGTTCTTTATGTAAAACCCATTAGGTACCTAAATATGTTAGCAATGATTATAAATTATAATTATAATTCATAATTAGAATTGGATAAATTAAAACTCCTTTTAATTTATCTTTAATTCTCCAATTAAATAATTTATAATCATATATCAAGATCGACGACTAGCAACATATCATAATCATTTACATATTTAGGAATGTCAAAATGGTTTTAATTAACCTTTTCGTGTATGATTTTTCCTTATAATTCGATCCCTTCATCATACAATGTTTCAATTAAACAGAACATGGAATTAATGTCTACTCTTTTTTAGTCCAATTATGTTAGTTCTTTTGTCATTTGCTATTGATTCAACTATTTACAAAACGTCATTCTACATTGGCCAAGGATTTCCTAAATTAATACTAATTAAGAACAACAGAATATTCTTCAAAATTACTTTAAGGTGATGAATTCTATCTTGATCACTTAATTACCTCCATATAGTTCATGTTATATCGAATGACTACAAAATGAATGACCCATGATTAAATAAATAAGTCATAAGTAGTATCGAAACATAACAATCCTTAAATAAGATAACTTTAATGACCTCAAGTTAAAGAATTACTTATACAATCATCACAATGAGAATTTCCAAAGACATACAAGTAATGTTTCAAATGAATTTCTCATATCGGGTCTATTCAGTGAACTTATTTTTTAACAAATACCCATACGCTTGTTTAAGTAAATCTATGAGATTGACTACTTCCTTCATAAGGAAAAACATAACATGTGCTGGTCTTTTTACGTTATATTAATATCTAGTCTTAATAGAACAATGACTATGAATAATTTAGGAATAATACATAAATACAATATGAATCTTATAATTATAATCTCATTATAATTTCATTTGCAATCTATAATTATCCCATGGACTTTATCATATACAGCTAAACATGTATAAGATAAAGAATGTCTTTAAATAATTTGTTACTCAATTATAACCAAAGTGATTGGCTGTAGGGCATAAACCAACAATCTTCCATTTACACTAAGCCAATCGTTACGTATCACATGCCATATCACCATATGACGATCAAGCTACCGCTGGGACTGCAGCTTAATGATAGAATTCTATAAAATTCTCTATAGTGAGCACTTACTTAAATCTTACAACTTTCATCTTAATTATCATCATAATTAAGAAATTTTGCCTAAATACATCCTTAGATCTTGGATGAGACCTTAGTTCTTTTTACATGTCCAATGGCTCTAATGTTCGGTAGTACAATACTATTTTGAACAATTTAAGGAACTATATTAAGTTCACTAAAGAACTTATTAATCCAATTAATTATTTCCACTAAATTAAAAGTGTCTTATGGCTTAATCAATAACCATTGCTACATTGGAACCTTTCCAATCTTGAATGATATTGTTCTAAGTAGATCTTAATTAGGATTTACCTATAAAGTTATATCCTTATCTCCTTGAACTCAAATATCAACTCATACATAGAATAATGGATATCTTTAATACTTCATAAGTATCTAATATCTCAAATACTAAACGTCTTTAGTAATCTATGTACTTGGATTTAGAATACGTGAACAAGTTCCAATCTATTGCTATAGATCTAATTACCATAATTAAGTTGTTACCTTTTCTTATCCAATAAGAGCTATTCTTGAACAATTATGTTTTCAACAATTGAAAGTTAGAATTGTTGTTATCTATGAGCAATATGTCTCCACATACTACCACTAAAGAGGACAATTATACTCTCACTAACCTTTTTACCGACATGATAAATTCATAATCATCTCCAAACGTCTCGTAACCTTTTAACTATACATCAAATGTATTAATAAAGGCAATAGTTCCAATTGGATGTATTGTCATGAGATTTGAAATTTACAAATTTCATCTTACTCCTACTACTTATCTTGAGAATCATTCTCCTATAAACATATATTGAAACAAACAATTTGTTCAATCAATCTATAAGATTGTATTCAACCTTTTGAATATCTTATAACCTTTTATTAACTAATTTTGTTCTAACTTAATGGATATAATATATGCTTCAACTACCCATTACGTCCTTAAACCATTAGCTTTGACTCTTTCAAAGACTCAATATTTCATATCTAATGTGAAATCTTGCTACTTGATTTAATTGGAACTATTGAAGATAAGTCATTATACTAGACATCACTATACAAGAAATAATATTGCATTATACAATATCTTGTATTATATTTTCCTCCTTACATAAATCACACTCTTATGGAATTTTTGTTATGAAGGTATTCATTAGAGAATCTCATTCCTTATCAATGATCAAAATTTTAAAACTCACCATTGCGATCTCATCGAAGGGTTATACCTTTCAACTTTACTTCATACAATCTCTTGCATTGTGCTACTATGGTGTTGACATACATCTTATAAGTTGTCATTAAAGCTTATGAAATAATAATCAACTCAAAATGATATTACATTTTATCATCTATATGATATTGACATATCTCTAAAACTTTATCACCTAATCCTCAACACATATTAATAACACTATTGCATAATGGACATATAGTTTTTCTTTCTATCTTTGAGAACTCTTCTCAAACCTTAAATTATGTCCCAGAAATTAGGTTCATCGACTATTAGTATTAACTATACGAAACAAATATAATTTCTACTAAAAATATGACCAAGACTTTAATCATATATTTGATTACTCATACCATTTTATTTGAAATAATAACCCTCAACATTATTCCAAAAGGACTACCCCAAACTGTTTAGTGCGCTAGGATCCCATTCGAGTTTATTTGATCTTGAGTTTGTTTAATAAATCAATTAAACCTAAATTAGGTAGATAACAACTTTATTAATCGCTTTTTATGTAATTCCGAAATCTGTTAAATGACAACTCTTATCAAATTATAACCTTTATATTATTTCTAACTTTGTCTCTAAATTCATGTAGTTATGAGTTTGCTAATTCTAATCACATAAATTTAGTTAAGTTGAATGCACTGTTATAAGACCAAATATATTTGTATTAAAGCAACTTTAAATTTACTTAACAAACCTAACAATTAAACATAATTTTAGTTTTTCTTATAATAATGAAAGGAAATGATCATTTTCTAAACGTATACTTAATATTTTATTGAGAGATTTAATTTCAAATATTCTCATCAAACATAAAAATGTATGTAAAATGTCATACACACACACACACACATACATATATATATAAACATGCAATTTAGGCATACATAATCAAACAATATGCATAAAAATAGTCAAGCTATGTTTGATTCTAATTATTGATTTTCAAAATCTAAAATAATATTTTCAATTCCTTGGATAATTAAATTATATTAAATTTATTTCCTAAATTAATTAAATTCCTATTATAAATACAATTTTAATTTGATATAAAAATAATTTTCAAATTCAAATTGAAAATTCTTTCCATCCTAACTCCATTAATGAAATTGATTGAAAAATAATTTTAATTAATTATACTTATGGCATATAATTTATAAAAAAGCTCTTTTTTCAAAATTTAACAAGTGACATTCTAATCAAATTAGAAAACTATTTCTATTCTAACTATAAAATTTTTATTAATTTTAGAACTATTTTATAATATTAATCAAAACTATTTTCAAAATTAAAATAAAAAATTTAATTTAATTAAGAAAGTCCTTTATATTATTTATTTAGAGATTATTTTCTTAATTAACTAGAAAATTTTTGTTTAGTAAATTAGAAAATTATTTTTAAAATATTAAAGAAACTCATTGTTTAATTAAAAAATGAAAGCGCCTTTTCAAATTAATCAAGAAAATAGCTTTTCTAATAAATTAATAAATATATTGTTTTTAATTAATAAATGAACATACCTTTTCAAATTAATCAAGAAAATAACTTTTCTAATAAATTAATAAATTAATTATTTTAAATTAATAATGAAAACACCTTTTCAAATTAATCAAGAAAATAACTTTTCTAATAAATTAATAAATTAATTATTTTTAATTAATAATGAAAACACCTTTTCAAATTAATCAAGAAAATAAAAATTATAATATATTAATAAATTTATTATTAAATTAAATAAATAGAATAATAATTCTATAAATAAATAAAATAATAAATTTAACTTAAGCTAAATCAAATTGAAATGAATAAATTTAATTAAGAAACATATTTCTTAGATAATTAAGAAAATTACCTTTCTTAATTTTAAGGAGTCCAATTAATTAATTTCAATGTAATTGAAATATAATTAATCCTATTTCTAGAAAATATTTTAAATTTAATTAGGAGTCAATCAAATTAAGAAAAAATAATTAAAATTTTAGAATTAAAATTTGAATTTAAAAATTTAAAAACTGTTTTTAAAATTTAGGTTGATGAATATATTATTCCATACTTGAAATACTCTATTGAAGGAATCAACAACCCTAATTTAATTCTAGGATTACTTTAATTTTATGACTAAATGGGCCTTATTCTATCCCAATAGTAAATATTCATGTACCCAAAAACTCCTTATTTTTGACCTTGTTTATGTACATTATCTTGTGAGTAATGCATAATGCAACAGTTTGTTTTGTTTAGATCAATGTAGATCTTGAAAAATAAAATTTCATTTAATTGATCAAGATACACCTATTGTTGGGTTAATATTATCAAATTAATTTCATTTAATTGCCAAAGAGCACCTAAATTTTTGAAATTTTGTATCAACAACAACACCCAGTAACAATCCAGTTGAAACGCAGGATTTGGAGAAGTCCAGTAATATGCAACCTTACTTCTAATTAGTAGTAAAATTTTGAAATTTTGTATATAAGAGATTATTTCAAATTAAAATGATGGTTTTATGATTGATCAGATTTATAGAAAATAGAAGTGTTTTTTAATTGGTAGAGTTCAATGCTATATCATGTGGTTAAAATTTCTACAAATGGTATTTGAGCATTTTTTTTTAGTATGCATCTTAATTGAGTCTATTATTCATAGCACTTTATGTTAAACTCAAATTATAGTTGTTGAGCTTATTGCAATCATAAATTAATTTTGTTTTATACAAAGATAAGTAGCTGATAAAGACATCCAGAAACTCAAACTTTGTTTTGAGGAAAACTGAAACAAGGTCACAAGACAATACTTACGACAAAAATACTAAAGTCAAAACAAGAATTAGCTTTGTTCGAATTGTGAAGTCAATTCATGCTGTTCTACGATGAATTTGTCAACTATACAAAGCAAATCCAGAAAAACGAAGACTTAAAAATTCTTTCTAATAAACCAAAAACGTTTTTCCCCACCTTCCACACAAATATGGGCCGTGACTCCTGAAGATAAACTGAAATGGGTATATATAGGCCAGCTGTTTTCTGGATTTGGATTGTGAACTTGGACCTAGAGGATTGGCTGGTTGATAACCCAATTTTGCCTAGAGAAAAACAATTATATTATATATATAATAGTTAATTCGATTGGTTCATTAACAAAATTTGTTTAGAAACAATTTTCTAATTCACATGCATTATTAATAATACTTAAAAATAAGTTTTTAAACAAAGTATAAATTATAATCATTAAAACTGATTATTTTAATCATAACTAGAAATAAGTTTCTAATTGAATTTAAATTATTAAGTTCGTGAGTTCAATAATAATTAGAAATAAAATTTTTACATTTAATTAAAATAAATTAATGTGATTATTTTATTAGTAATTAGAAACAAGTTACTAATCAATTCAAAATCCAAAATTTAATTTGATTAGTTCAATAATAATTAGAAATAAGTTTTTGATTAAAATAATATAATTATAATTATAAATTTGATTAATAATAAGTTTTTGATTAAGATCTAACGTAATATATTATTACTGTTAATAACTTAATATAAGGGTTGTATTTTGGAGGATGATTGCTTTTGTAGATGTTTGAGTTAAAGTACACGGCTTTAGGCTCAATTTTTTTTGATAAATAAGAGAAATTAAATTAAAATAAAAAATAAAACAAAATATGTACAGGAACGTTCACAAACAAAGCTAAGAAGCTAAACCAGCAGAGCAACAGGGCGCCCAAAAAAGAAAAACAGGAAAGCTACAACACGGGAGGAAGCACCCAAACCCACTCTACAAGAGAACAAAAACACCTAGAAAGAAAGCCAAAGCACAAGCATACAAAGGCAAGGGGAAAGCCTATCTAATACAATCAACCCAGAGCTAGCAAACATAGGCAAACTAAAAAAATGAACAGCAGGGCCATGGCCCCTAAAAGGCCAAGCTAAAAGCGCTGCACCACCAAGGGAAAGCATGACGATCTGGGACTCTCCGAAAAGAACCTCGAAAGCAGAGACCTGGAAAAACAACACCTGAAAAAGAAAGGGAAAAAAAAACAATTTACCTCCTCTCAGTGTGAAGGCTGAGCAGTTCCCTAACATGGGAGATAACTCCTGCAAGCACGCGCTCCTCAGCCAAGGCTTCATTCCTGAAGGTTCTTGTTGGGCCCCGATTCGCAATAGGCATGTTTAAATTACTTTGAGGTTTAATTTGATGATTTTAACTTTTGGTTGGAATAACTTGAGGAGTTATTGGGATTTAGTGATATTTGATTTGTTGAGAAATTATGATTTTTGTGATATATTGTTAGTATTACTAAAAGAATTATATGATTTGAGGATCCTAGGAAATTAGGTTATAGAATTTAAATGAATAAGAAGGTTTGAGGATACTTGGTTTAATTGATGGAATATAGAAGTCTAAAGTGGAAGTTTTGCTAAATTGGTAGAATTAAATGTTAGAATTAAATGCCTAAGATGGTGTTAGAATAATTTGGGATTTTAGTGCTTAAGTAAGAATTATTAATTGAAGAAATTGAGAGATAGAATTGCAAAATTTCAGAAAAGAGTAAGGAAATGCTAAATTAGGTTATAAAATAGTGTTAGGAGAAATTAGGAAGTGTATATGGGTTGATAAGGCTTAAGATAAATGAGGTGGGCTTTAAGCCTTTGAATTAAAACATAAATGAAGATGAATGGACTAAGTTTGGGCTTGGTCCACTTAACTTATGTAAAGCTTGCCAAGGAAGCCAAGGAATCTTCCAAAGGAAGTTTAAGAAATTAAAGAAAGAAGTTTGGGCTTAAGCTTAAATAGAGGCCCATGAAATTGATAACTAAGGCTTAGGTTATTTAGAGAAGCTTGTTAAGGAAGCTTGTAAAGGAAGTGGGCTTAAGTTAGATAGGTAAAAACTTAAGTAAGGGAAGGGAATAACTAAAGAAAGGAGCCCATTTGGAGGCCCACGAATTTAGTAGCCTAGGTTAAAAATATAAAGGAACTTAAGGCTTGAAGGAGGTATACGAAAATGTTAAGAAAACAAAGAAAATGAAGTTAATTGGAGTGTTGCCGTTTTGGGAGGTGGGGGGTCGAACCTTGCCTTGGTTTGGAAGACTTAAGTTGTTGTCTAAATGCAAAGAAGTGTCGTTTGAAAGTGAGCATGAGGTGGCAACGTTTTAGTAGCTTAGGTGTTAAGTGTAAGGTAAGCTAACTTAGTCTTTCAAGAAGGAAGATTCACGAGAACACCAAAAGGAGAAGCCAAGGAGAACTTTCGGCCAAGACAAAGAGAAAGCAAAGGGGAAGGTTTCGATCAAGACAAAGGAAGAAGAGAGGTAAGTGAAGTTATGTCGTTTTAGCCTTAGGTTTAAGTTAAAACTCAAGCTATCTTAGTCTTCTCACAAGAACATTCACGAATCTCTCAAGGAAAAAAAAGAGAAGTTTTCGAACCCATCAAAGAAGAAAAGAGAAGATGGAGTTTCAGCCATGAGAAAGGAAGAAGAAGAAGAAGAAAAAGAGGAGGAAGAAGAAGAGATGATTTCGTGGGTTTCACTTTAAGGTAGGATTTCGAAAATTCTGATTAGGATTTGTTTTGTCTTTCTTGTATAAATATGAGAGATTGAAGAGATAAATATGAAAGAATAAGGTTAGGGAGGGTTTCATCTTCTTTTGAAAACAAATCTGATTTTTGTTGGGTTTTGTATGGATAAGAAGAATGTTCAATGTTATTGGTTAGCTAGCAAGGTTTGGTTGGAAATGGTTT
>JANKOD010000003.1:9153162-9165261 GCA_026284645.1 Erythroxylum acuminatum | reverse complement strand
TAGCAAACTTTATGTCCACGAAAAGCTCTCGACAGAGGCTACAAGTTTCATGTTGATCATTTTCTCGAATTTTGCCTCAATTAAAAAGTCAACTTTTTTACCCGAAAAGTCAAACTTCAAACGAACTTTGACTGAGCATAACTCGCACTCCCGATATCGAAAAATATCAAACTTTATGTCTACGAGAAGCTCTTAACATAAACTACAAGTTTCCAGAAGATTGTTTTCTCAAATTTTGACTCAAACAAAAAGTCAACTCTTAAGTCAACTATTCTCTCTCCAAAAGTCAAAATGATCAAACTAAAATCCTCAAAATCATTTACACATGCTTATTACGAATCGGGGCCCAACAATTTAAGTTGGAATCTAAATCTTTCATAGGGAGTTTCTAAGAACTCAATAGTTCTATGTTAATAAAAGGACCTACATTGCCACACATTTGGAATAAAAACTTAACAAATCCTACATACTTACAAGTTTTAGCATTGAAGCACAGTTGATAAGGATGAGTTACTAGTAAGTCATGAGGCTTCGATATTGGAGGATTAACTAAAACTTTGTAATGGTTATGGGCAGACAGTGGCTAGTGACAACTTTGATAGATGGTGAGAAGTGATAGGAGAAGATTGTGAGGAAGAGGCAAAAAAGAATGATGAGAAGAGGCAGATCAAAGTTTTTACTTTTAAGGATTTAGTTCAAATGAAGAAAGAAATATAAAAAATTTAGGTAGTTAGATTTTATGTTATATATTTTTATTATAAAATACTAGTATTTACTGTACTAACTAGTACAATCTGATATCACAATCTAGTATGATACATACTAGTTTTCAATATCTTTTCCCGTATGGTATGATATAGATCACCTGATATATTTTGAGATCCTTTACTTTGGTTACTATAGGTTAGTTAGTCACTTCACTTGTCAAACCTGATTATGAAAAGTTAAATGACCCCATCCACTAACCTAACTATAAAATGTCAAAATACAAATATGACTCGTCCCAAGATGATTAAAAAAATTAAGGTAAAAACTTCTATATCCCTTGTAATTTTATGCATTATAGTAAAATTTTATATGCTTTAAAAACTCTCATAAGAAGACCATGTGTTTTGTACAAGGTTTGAAATAAGTCATTTTGTTACTTTTCTCTGAAGAATTTTGTTGATTTGATAGTTTTGGGATAAATATAGTGCCACATAGATGAATAGGGACCAATTTTTATGATACCCTAGCACCCATGGCATGTATCGAAACCTAAAGACCTAACATAAAACCTAAAAGCCTGAATAGAAAATAACTTTTATTACCTAATTCAAAACTCATTTTACTCATCCTCCTCCACTTCTTTATTATCAATCACCTATAAAACTACAATGTCCTATAAATTATCTTAGAATATTAACTTAACCTCTAGAGATAGAAAATTCTCTGCTATCTCTCTAGCCACTTTTTGGTTGCCCTTTTTTCTCCTTTACCTTACTTTTTTTAATTGTTTGAAGTAAGTTTAACTTTCATTATTTAGGTAACAATCTTAGGGAGGAATTTTCTCACCCAAGTGTTTTTCTAGTTCTTTTCCCCTTTAAAGAAATGGAACTAGCTACCTCCTTGAGTAATGTAGCTCCTCTTAGGTCGTTGATTTCTCATCTTTTGAACTATGCTAAAGATCACTAGCTAAGTGCATATATCTTCACTTTGTAAGTGCACCTACCATTCTTATAATATAGGTTAATGAATATGAGTGTTAATCCTAAATAACTATAAGTACTAACTTTCTTTTTATTATCTAATCTAGCAAACTAGATGGTTAACTTAAAAAGAATGATTAACAAAATAAAATTAGTAATCTAAAATGAAAAACCAAAGCAATGAACAAAAGTGAAAAAAATCAATTGATAAATAAGATCTAGATGTAGAATCTTCTTAAAATCTTTTTATCATTGAATTTGTCTTGATTGAATTATTAACCTTAGTTTTTTAGATTGGTAGAAATTCCAAAATTATATCTCTATTCTTTCTAAAAAAGAATACAATTCTTGTCCTTAAGTTGACTAAATGAAATATCTTTCTAATCAATACCCCTAAGAACTTGTCAACTTTTTTATGAATTTTATTGCTAGATTTGACTCTAACCTATAAGATTTATGTTCCTATCTTTAATATTCCATGTAGCTATTATTGTTCAAGCAAAAATCTATTTATAGATATAGTTTCTCAATCCTTATACAAAAATCCACAATTGAATCTAATGCTAGCATATTTCAATTCAATCATAATAAATAACAAAATAATTCAGATATTTCATTAAAACAAATGATCAATCCAAAACAATAGTACTAGGGTTCATTCCATCTAGATCTATCATAATTTAGTTTATTTTAAAATAAAGAAAGCCAACAAAAACCAAGAAAGAATAAAACAAAATAACTTATTCTTATAGATCTTGAAATCATGGTGCCTTCATTTAAATCTTGATGGAAACCCCTTCCCCTCTCTCAAAAAATGCTTCCTTCTAGTACAAAAATGCTTTAGCTTATGTTTCTAATAATGTGTTGTCATCTCCTTATCCTATTTGTGTTTCTCTTATATATATAAAAATCATAAAAAAAATTGTAGCATTACTACAAACACAGGTGAAACATGAAATGTTATTGGTCCTGTATTCTTTGTTGATAGTTTTATAAATAACACTCGTATAATCTGCAAGTATACAGATTATAACTTATAGTATAAAAGATATCGTTCCCACGAGGATTGAGTATAGTAACCTAAAAATTTGGATTACACTTTGTCCAAGGCAAAGTAAACTAGCAAAACTTAATGATTGAACAAGCAAAGATAATAATGAACTTAAAGTACTCAATAATGGAAACTTAGTGATTATTCTATCCTTATTTTGTCTTACCTTCACCTTGTGAATTCAACTATACTTATTCCTAGATATGCAAAGGCTATGGTTACCTTATCTTAAGATCTAATAATGTAATCCCAATTGAAATAGATAAAATTTGAGTTGAAATCTCTCGTTCTCTCAAAACTACGCCTATCTACTTAATTGGATTTGAAGTAAATCTTAAGGATAATTAACTCACATTAAAGATCTTTCTTCAATTGCTTATTTACTTGATATTTTTAAGTTTGTTAAAACACCAACTATCATTTCATAACTTAACACAAATACCTCGATTCAATCTCTAGATTGAAATTAATTATGAGTACAAAAAATATCACAAAGCAGTAATATATTGAGTTCAACAAGGTAAAGGTTGTACAAAATAATTCAAGCATAAATCCTAAAATAGATTTAGCAATCCATAATCATGTTCAAAAAATAAATATTTTGATTTAGCATACAAGGTAATGAAATAGAATAAAGAGAATAGAACAAAATCAGCTTGAAGCCTTTATTTGGAGAATCTAGAAAGTTGAAGTTAATTTTGATTTTCCCCTATTGATTTTCTTATTTGTGATGGGCAACCCTTCTTTTTGGTGTTTTCTTTCTTCTTTTGGTGACTCTCACGATTCTCAAGTCTGCCTCCTTTTGCATAGCCTTTATGATATCCTTTTATAACAAAAACTATGTTTTTTGCTACATAGTACTTACACAATCATGTAGGTGACTATGTCTGTCTAAAAACCTCTTAATCACAACTTTACACAATCATAAAAGTTTACACAGATACATACATGGTCGTGTATGCCAACATAGACTAGCGTGCATCTTCACTTGGGCATACAAAGTGTCTTTGTAGCCCCACATGGTTTCAGTGACTTACATGGTTAATATATACAATCATATAAGTCCGAGGTTGCTTTAATTCATTCATTTTATGCTCCAATTTTAGCCAAAATTTTCTCCATTTGGTCTATGAAGGCATTATCACTTAAAACATACATTAAGCAAAATAAGTACTACAAATACCATAAGCTTCTCAAACAACAAACAAAACACACTAAATATGGGTATATAGAAGTAATCAATTAATCATTTATCATTCCTCCCTTGCAAAAAATTCTCGATCTATAAAAATACCAACAATAACATAGGTCCTCAACATAGATCTATATTAGACTCGTATTGTTTGGCATCTAACACAACTTTAGTATGGTGCCATATTTATCAAGAAAGGTACTATGCCTTTATTTATCGGTTCAATCGATAAAATGAAACCTTATCATGGCTTTAAGCCAAAAGAGAACAAAAACATACATCATACATGACTCAATTATGCATATGTAAATTTGAAAACATTATTTCATGCAATAAAAGCCATCTTTTGTACTCAAAATGCATAGTTGTTCAGAACAATGACGTTTCATACTTATATGAGCATATTAGCATCCATTTGAGATTCAATTCTACTATGCATTACCTAAGTTCAAAATTCACATACAAGTCATCATAAATGTCTTAGGATGTTCTAATCCCATATGAGAAATATGGTTTCCCAACTCACCTCAAAGAAGATGTACACTCTCTTAACTTCAACAATCTTCGGTACGAGTTCCCTGATTCACGGCTCCCGAGCCTTTATACATAGAAAGACATACAATGAAATTACTACTTAAACATAAATTTTATGTTTATACACCCTCACTCCCTATAAGCTATAGAATCTGGCCATTAAACTTCTCACAGTGTTACTTCCTTACTATTCACATTAGCTTTTCTTTTGCATTTTCTAAGGCATTTAATGCCTTTAGTCCCATACTTGCTCATTTTCAAAACATAATTAAACACATCTTTATCCAAACACATTAGGCCTTTACTTGTAAATCTAAGCAACAATTCAAGTTCACTCTAAGTAAACATGAAAGTGTTTTCCAATGCATACCATTACAAAGCCTTAAATCCTAAGCCAAGTTCACTTAGGCATTTTATCAATCACCTAATGTGCATGATTTTCAAGTCACATTTTCAAGACTTTATCATAATAATTCATGCTCCTATTATGTCATATAGTAACGCTTCCAATCAATGACACATTCCACCACCCCATTCCAACCAATTTCCTTCATTTAAGCTACATTTTATCAATTTTACAACTCATTACATTAATCCACCTCTTCTCTATCATTTCGACCTAAACTTAACCAACACACATCTTCTTCCTTCTTCACCATCAATTCACATCATACATGTATAATTAACACCATAGAATTCATTTCATTTAAACCATCTATTTTAAAAGATATTCAAAAATTCACAAAATTTTACCTAAAGGGGACAATTTCAGTTTTGACTTAAAGAACCCTCTCCATGACACATTTCATTCATCTAAACCATGTTTCATGCATATTCAAGCATGGAGAACAATATATCTTAACACCAAACTCAAAATCATAATGTAGAGAGAGATGAGACAAAATTTACTTATACTTTCCTTTAGTGATGTCTTCAAATCCTTTGAGAATTTCTCAAATCTAATGATAAATTTAAGTTCCTTGACCCGAAATTAGCTTAGAGCACCTTGATTGAGGTTGAAGAATCAAAAAGATGGTAAAATTTTAGGTGATGGCCAAAACTTCTTCTTCCTCCTCTCTTTTTCTCCCCTATTTCAATTAAAACAAGATGGTTTAAGTCTTAAATGGGGGTTGTACGTCCATACAGGTCTAGAATTTGACTCTTTTTTAACCAAAATATAGTGAAATTACCTTTTTGCCCTTAGGTTGTGTGAAATTACCATTTTACCCTCCAAACTTTTCCTAAATTTGCAATTGAGCCCAAAATTTGGGAATCATCATAACTTTTATTTTTATTTTGGTCCTCGGACTTTTGAGAATTATAATTAAGCCCCTTACCTTTACAAAATTACAAATTGGTCCTCCAAAATTGAAAAATTACAATAAAGTCCCTTAACTTTTAACAATTTTGCAAATAAGCCCTTATATATATCAACTTTTCCAATTAAGCTTTATAAGTGTCCTATAAGTCTATAAATCTTGTCTAATCACCTCTAAGGTATTAGAACATATTTAATTTAACCACCATAGTCATATCCATCCAATGGACTCGGTTTTTCACAATTAAAAGCTTATATGTCGAGAATCTCCAAGATTTCACATACCGATAAACTCTAAGCTCATGTAAGGGCATACAACATTATAAATCATTGGCATACATACCAAAAGGATTCAAATTCATCTTTTAACTCATATACAACCATGTATATATCAATATACAGTAGTATCTGCAAATACAAAATAAACACCGAAGGGCTCAGAAAGTCCGGCGTTACAAAACATATATGTTTTGGAAATGACTAGATGCATGCTGCATGAAAAGAAATTGCCAAAGAAATTTTGGGCAGAGGCAGCAATCACAACTGTGTTCCTGCAAAATCGACTTCCAACTAAAGATTTGGGAGAAAAAACTCCATTTGAAGATTGGTATGGTTATAAACATTTGAAGGTATGGTTATAAACCCTCAGTGAGCTTTCTCAAAGTATTTGGCTGTGTGTGCTTTGTTCACATTCCACAGGTTAAGTGTGACAAGCTTGACAAGAAGGCAACTACAGGCATTTTCGTGGGCTATAGTTCAATTTCTAAAGCTTACAAGGTGTATCATCCACAAACAGAAAAAATGTCCATCACTAGAGATATGCACTTCAATGAAGACAAATAATAGGATTGGAAGAATCTACAGCAAGTAAGTGGATCCTCGCAAAGCCTAGATGACAACCTTTTTAACGGTCAACCAACAAATCAGTGGCAGAATGAATTAGAAGATGATGTCCCAATAAGAGGTACAAGGCCACTTTCAGATATTTATTAAAGATGTAATGTGGCAATATATGAACCAGCTGGTCATGAAGAAGCTCTTAAATACCTAAAGTGGATAAATGCAATGGAGGAGGAGCTGTCAATGATTCAGAAAAACAGAAATTAGGAGTTAGTTGACAAGCCTGAAGGTAGAAAAGTCATCGACGTAAAATGGGTGTTCAAAACAAAGCTAAATGCAGATAGCTCCATCAACAAATACAAGGCTAGACTTGTTGTTAAAGGATATGCATAAATTTTTGGTGTCCATTACTCTGACACATTTGCTCTTATTGCTAGATTAGACAAATTCAGAATGCTGCTAGCAATAGCAGCACAAAAGGGGTGGAAGTATTTCAACTAGATGTAAAATCAACATTTTTAATGGTGTTTTGCAAGAAGAAATATTGTGGAACAGCCAGAGGAATTTGTGAAGCAAGGAGCAGAAGATAAATTTTACCTGCTTAAAAGGGCTCTTTATGGCCTAAAACAAGCGCCAAGAGCCTGGTACAACAGGATACATGATTATTTCCTGACTTATGGCTTTGTTAAAAACTTATCTTAGCCCACTCTTTACGTAAAACATAGGGGTAATGACTTAATGATAGTATCCCTCTATGTTGATGATCTTGTGGTGACAGCAAAGATTACAAGGCTGGTCGAGGAATTCAAACAAGAAATGATGCAGGTTTTTGAAATGACAGATCTTAGTCTTATGACATATTTCCTTATAATGGAGATCAAACAAAGCCAAAATGAAATATTCATCTGTCAAAATAAGTATGCAAAAGAGATACTGAAGAAATTTCATATAGAGGAGTGCGAAGTAATAAGCACACCGATGAATCAAAAGGGGAAGCCAAGTAAGGAAGACGGTACAGAAAAGATTGTTGAAGGACACTTTGGAAGTTTGATTGGTTGTTTGATGTATCTTACTGTAACAAGGTCAGACATTTTGTTTGCTACAAGTCTCTTACTCATTTTATGCATTGTGCTAGTGAAATGCATTTAAGAGCATAAAAAAGAATTCTAAGATACATAAAGGTACTGCTGATTATGGTATTAAGTTCATGAAGTGTTAGACCTCCGAGTTGTATGGATTCTCGGATAGCGCTTGGGTTAGATCAATTGATGATCTGAAAAATACTTCAGGATACTTTTTTAGCCTTGGTTCTAGAATTTTTTCTTGTTGCTCAAAGAAATAGGATATTGTAGCACAATCCACTATAGAGGCATAATTTATCGCAGCAATAGAAGCAGTAAATTAAGTTTTATGGCTGAGAAAAATTTTGTGTGATTTACACATGGAGCAAAAGAGCAGCACTGAAATTTTCGTTGACAATTAGGCAACAATCACTATCTCAAATAATCTGGTGCCTTATGGGAAGACTAAACATTCAAAATGAAGCTTTACTTCTTAAGGGAAGTTCAACAAAATGGAGATGTGACTTTAATTAACAGCAAGACTGAAGATCAATGGGCAGATTTGTTTACAAAAGCACTTCAAGTCAGCAAGTTTGAGCTCCTAAGGCAAAAGATTGGAATTTGTCGTTACTAAAGCAAGGAGGAGTGTTAGTTATCTGCTTTAGAACCTCAAGTATCTCTTAAAGATCATTTTCATTTATTTTCTAGTCAATAAGACCTAGTCTTTAGGCAATAGTTGAGCAACTTGAATTTTTGTTTCAGTAGCATTATTCCAGGAGCATAAAAATGTTAGTTTGTTATTTTTTCTTCTTTTTAAAGGATGTGTACGAAATGAATAAAATTGAGTTGCATTGCATTCTTGCGTTCATATTCTCTGCAACTTTCTTCTCAATTTTTATTCATTTATTTCTTACAGTTTGAAGATGTTAATGAGAGTCAAACCTATCTTCATGTAGTGGGTGGTAGGGACCGTCGTGGAAAGATATTCAGCTTAGGTTCATTTATGAATACATGTTATTCGCAATCCTCCACATCCAGTATAGTAGAATCTAGTAGGTAGTTTGCATCCAATGAAGTCCATGAGCTTCGGAGCGCAGTACAAACACTGGCAGCTTAGTTACAACAGTCGATGGAGTACCTAGCTCAACTCTGTAATGAGGTGGATGAGTCGAAGGGGAGGGGCAGTACCTCGTCGCAGCAGTTAGAGCATCCGCATTCACTAAATGAATAATGTAATTGTAGTCATTTCGTATGAATTAAATACTTATTGTTATACAAAATATTTTTTATTATTAATTAAGATAATTTTTACTTTATATTATCAATCAACTCTTTGTTTTAACAAATTAAAATGTAGAAACAAGTCAAAATATTATCAACAAATAACTGATAACTGTATAAATTATGCATCAATCATAAGACTATTAAATAAAATTAAATGCAGAGAAAAATTAAAAAAATAGTATCAGTAAATTTATCGACGGGAAACCAAAATCTGTTAGTAAAATCTAATCAATTTACCGACGGATAATTAAAATCCATTGGTATAGTTAGACGTTAATTTACCGATAGAATAACCAAATCTGACGGCAAACTTACCAACTGATAGGATTTGTGCGTCGGTAAAATTATCAACTGAAACAATCTTTCCGTCGCTAAATGTATCGATAACACAAAATAACCGCGCTATATTTAGCGACAGAACACAAAATATTCGTCAGAAAATTAGCGAAAAAAATATGTGCTTCGTCGTAAATTATTATCTACGGTCGTTTCTCTGATGTTTTATTCCGTCGGTAAATTTCGTTACTAACTTAGCTTACCGACAGAAAACCTACACATTTCGTTAGTAATGTCCGTTGCTAAACTCCATTTTTTTTGTAGTAAAAATATGGAGACTAAAATTAACGTGGAGGATCAAACTTTACATTTCTTGTATTCTTTACTGGTATCGTATGTGTATTTTAGAGAAACTATAATTAAAGATAGGAAAGTCTGACTGTGAAATATGATAAAGCATCTTTATTTTTAAACAGATCATGTAACACGTTAAAATCATGAACCCAATGAAAATCCAAAAAGTAGGAATCTTATTTGCCACGTCTCTAAAAGACTGGGCACATTAAGTCAGGTTGCTATAAGTTGACAATTAAAAATAAAGGTGATAATAACAAAGGACCAGAGGTCCAGAAGTCAATATTATACCGGAGTACGTGTGGAAAATATTTTCTTAGTAACAGAGATGAAGTCCAAACCTCATATTGAAGAATTTTGGACACTGCGTGTTCTTTTCACATGTGTGCAAACAAGAATTGTTTCTCTAGGTGTACTAATAGCGAACAAGTCTTGAAAATTTGATAAAAACAATCTAAATTAAGATCCTCTGACCAAAGGATGTCACATTCTCAACTTGAAAAGATATTTGATTTTCTTGAGCACGCCCACGCAAATTCGTGTAATTGCACTGGAAAAAGTGGAGTTCTAAAAGTCGGAAATAATGCTTTGAACGTGATGAAGAAAATTTGTACTTTGTTAATTATATATGGAACTACTACTGTCGGTATTATTACATTAACTATGTATTCCTTGTCAGATTCTGATGCCATAATGAATTCTCTGAAAGTCAAGATATAGCCCGACATTGTATAGTTGCAAAAACTCCTTGACATAACAGGATGCCCTAACTTGGTACTATTGTACATTTTATCTATATAATCCTCAAGCTTGCCTCTATCATGTCCAATAGAAGTATATGCATACTGGTAAGGAATTCCAGGGATTTCCACTTCAATCAATTTTCCTAAATTAACCATTTAAATGTATGTGCTTAATTTTAGAAAGCTCCCCATCACTAGCTAAAATAGGAAATCCTATTACTAGCACGCTTATTTTACCTTTTTAACTTAGACATGATTCTTTGGAAAATATCACCGACATAATTTTCCATTATGCTCCTTTTCTTACGAAATCTCTTCTTCGTTATCTCATGCATGGTTAATTTTGGTTTTTCCTAAGTCTCTTTGACATAAGCATTGAAGTTCTTAGAGTGACTGTTGAAAGGCATATTATACTCACATAAGATAATTTCTTAGTAAACAATAACAATAATTTGATCATTCCCTTTCGTATAGAATTTAGTAGATAAATAGATGGTTAAAATATTCTGTAAACAACATTTAATTTATAAAACAATTTCACAGACAATGATTAAGTACAACAATGATAAAATATTTCAATAAAATAATTTCATAAATAATTATTAAGCAAAATAGCGATTAAGCAGTTCAACAAGAAAAGTTTCTGAAACTACCAATATAAGAAACTCCTTTTTTATTTTTCAAAAACTTTCAATTTTTAAAAACTCTTAGTTTCATGCACACCAAATGGCAAACCCTAATCACTAAAATATATAAGCATGCAAAAAACCTTTCTTAACTTAAACAAATAACATAGTGTGGCTTTAACATATAAACATTTTCTCTTTGAATTATTCATATCATATCACATTTCCCCTTCAATCTTTAGATGGTTCTTCCTTTTAAAACATATTAATAATTTGCAGATATATCTCATTCTATAGCATCTTTCAATTTCTCAAAAGCTCTTCCTTAGATGATGGACTTTCTGCCTAACTCCTTATAAATTCTTAAGAATCCCTATACACTAAGCACACTAACCTTATCAATGATTTAGAATCTAACCAACAAAAACTGTCATATTCAAATAATTTGTTTATTTTTGGGTTTCAAGTTGGGTAAAGTAATTAAGTCAATAGTATAAGGATATGGTTCAAGTTATGAGTAAGTTTTATGCACATGTCAATTATTTTTTTATGTGAACACAAACTGCCATGTAATCAAGTTTGATAATGGATTTATTGAGTCAACTAATAAAGAGTTAACAAAATTATTCATGGAATAATATTTATTAAGGTTTTTATAAATTTTAAAAGGGCATGTTTTTTAGAAAAAGGTTAATTAGATAGGAGGTTGGAGTCTTTAACTATTTTGTAAATTGCCCTGCTCATATATCTTTTAATTTCAAGGCTTAAATAGAAGTAAGATACATTAAATTGATTGAATACTATAATTTATTTGCATTTGATTGTTATGTATATATACATGTACAAGACGGTAAATTAGACACAATATCTACAAAGTGTATATTTCTTAGGTATAAACTAGATGTAAAAAGGTAAAGGTTGTGGAGTCCTAATCTAAAGTTACAAAAATTATGATCAATTAGAATGTGGTGTTTAATTAAAATTTTATTCTTCATCCCAAATAGGATTTTGTTTCTTCCTCTTATACAAATCAAGAGAGTGCATCAAAGAAGGTGAAGTTAGAGACTAGATAGTTAGATTCTTCATTATAACTTCATTTTAAACCTAATCAGCTCTAGTTTCCCTTTGAAGA
>JANKOD010000003.1:9105205-9122421 GCA_026284645.1 Erythroxylum acuminatum | reverse complement strand
AAAGATGATGCTTACCTTAGGTTTAGCCCAAATCTTCTTCTTTCTCCTTTTTCCCTAGCTTCCACGCACTCTTCTTCCTTTTCTCTTCTCTTCTCACGACTTTCTCTTCTATTTTCTAAGTCTTACAATTTTCCTCTTCTTCTTTTAAATAATACCACATTATTCTTTCTCTTCCCTTTTTACCCTTTATTTAATTGGTTCTCCCAATTTTGAACATCTTAACTCCTTATTTTGATCATGTAAATGAAGAAATTTGACAACACTTCATTCTAGAGAAATGTTCCTCTATATCTTATGTTTCCATTGACACCAAAAACATTCAATTTGGTTCAGTAATTTAAAAGTTATCGCCCAAACACTTTCAGACTATTACTAAACTGAGACTATACACTATACCAAACTTCACTCCAGAAATTGAAGTCTTGAGGACTGAACTGTGATTCAATTCCTTCAGATAACTTATAGCTTCATGTCTCTAGTTTAGTTAGAAATAAGAATCAACTCATTTGGAGCTCTACAAAGCAAGATATCATCAAAATACTGAATCATGTTTAGTAAAAATATCCAATTCATACTCTTTCAACCGATCCTCTCACTTTGATTCAATCAATCTTTTTCAAATTAACCCCAAAAGCTATAAATGTTTTTGTAGAGGTAGAGAAATGTGTTAGGAATCCAATGCTTCAAAAATCAGGGCATTTGGAAGTCGGACGACAAAGTTATGGTCAAAAGAGTGAAACATGTTCAGGAGAGGGGGAAAACCTGCGGGTCGTGATCGTGCCATGGAGTGCGGCCGCGAAAGTCGTGATCGTGCCTTTTCCCGATTTTCCTCCTACTCTTCTTCCGACCTATTTTGGTAAAAGGGGTATAACGTTCACTACAAATATCGGATTAAGGTCATTCAAAGACTGTTTTAAAGAAGACTTCAAGACCTACAACTCTCATCAAGACCTCAAAAACAAATTTTGCCTCTATAAGGGTTAAAATTTACAATCAAAGTAGTTGTTCTGAAAGTTCACCCTATGCAGCAACACAACTTCAAATGATCATAACTTTCAGCCCCGATATCAAAAAATTTCATACTTTATGGCCTTAGAAAGTTAGAAAGATAAGCTACAACTTTCATGAAGACAATTTTATCAAAATCTCTCTAAATCAACCTAGAAAAATCACAGAAGTTTCAGATCGAAAATCTAACTCTCCACTATTCATTCTCAGAAAATTTTCAGGCTTCCACTTTCCAAAATCCAACACTTCCATTTTTATTGTAATCTTTCTACTACATTACAATCAACTCATTCACCATAATTTCATACTACTCCAAAATATGCAAGTCTAGTCAAAAATCATCAAAAACTAAGAATTCATAGTCAACCTATTCATGCTCTATTACTTTTCTGCATTTTCAACTTTCATGCTCAATCACTATTCTTCCTCTCAACTTCCATTTAAACTCAATATCATCCATAAACAAATTAGAGTCCATGATTGATCATGAACATTAATAATAAAATATACACACATATACTCACTCATCATCAACTTACTACATTCACTACCTAAATCTTGTATATCATTTAAATTTCAAGAATTCTCCTTTTTTCTTTACTCATAACTAATCACTAACAATTTCTCATTTAATAATTCTAACTTCCAAGAAAAGTTTGGGTCCAACACTAAGTGTTACGAGCAGATACCAGTCGAACCCTAGTGAGGGCCATTGGGTGGCTGTTAAGAATATCCTTAAGTACTTGAGAAGAACTAAGGATGTATTCTTAGTATATGGAGAAGGTGATCTTGTGGTAAGCAGGTATACTGATACCCATTTTCAATCCGATGGGGATGACTCTAGATCCCATTCCATATATGTATGCACACTGAATGGTGGAGCAGTCAATTGGAAAAGTTCCAAAAAGGAGACAACTGTAGATTCGATGACAGAAGCGGAGTATATTGCAGCTTTAGAAGTGGCAAAAGAAGCATTTTAGATCAAGAAGTTCATCATGGAACTTGGTGTGGTTCTAAGCATCACTAACCTAGTACAGTTGTATTGTGACAACAATGGGGCTATAGCCCAGGCGAAGGAACTAAGGTCTTATCAGAAGTCCAAACATGTACTCAGACGCTAACATTTGATTAGAGATATCATTGGTAGAAATGATGTCAAGATAGAGAGTTCCCACCAATCAAAATATAGTTGATCCGTTGACTAAGCCTATTTCCCAAAAGAGATTTGTGTCATATGTACACGCTTATGGTATTAGATATCAAGGCAATTGGCTTTAGTGCAAGGAGAAATTTGTTAGAGAGGTGCTCTAAAGGCAATCACATTTAGCACTTATTGTATAAATCATTTTATAATTAATAAAGACATTTATCATTATTTCGACGTTCAGACGTTTATGGATTTGATGTTGATCTTAAATTGATTTAATGAAGTCCTTTACACAAAACATAGCATAGAGGAAATCATGATGAGTTCATGATAATGAGATTCCTATCATGTGTAATTATGTTAGCATCTAAACTTTCCCTAGTCGTAGGATTAATGAAATGGGATATCATTAACTTGAATATACTAGCACATGTTATACTCCTTGATTGGATCAAGCAGTAGATCTCATAAGCTGTAGAGATGAGTTGTTTAGAGTTAACATATGGATGCTTACTAAAGGTAGTAAGTACGTTGGATTGACCTACTATGAGACAATCATATGGATGTTCTATTCCAATGTCAATGATAGTCTCATCATAGCAATTATACAAGTATCCTTTGACTTAAGGTGCTCAAGGATATCTCGGATACTAATCCTATGCTTTAACTCCATTCATCGATGCCTTTCAGGGGTTACTCATAGGGCGGTGATTGGGTACGGTTTAAGGTATTGGGAGGTAATTGAGTAACCAATAAAGGCTTTACCAGTCCTGATAAAAGGAGATAATACCCACAGCCTCTTATCGGGGTCATTACTCGGGAGTCTAGCCAGAGCAGATATGTGTCATGAAGAGAGTCTTCAATGATAAATAGAGTAATGATATCCTCAGGACAAGATCTAATATCACTTGGACTAGATGTGACGTAGTCAGTTTAGTGGGAGTTAACACTTTGACCATACTCTGAACTAAATGGGTATAGATGGTGAAAGAACGAATTGCATGGCAACATTGCGTATGGAAGGGTTCGTAATCAAACCACTGACTTTCCAATCAATTGGGGGTCACAACGTATTACTAGATACCGCTCTTAACTTACTTGAATTAAATGTTAATTCAAATGACCAACATAACCGGGAACCTAATGGGTCACACACATAAGAGATCCAAAGGATGAGTAAAATGGTCTTGAATGGTGATTCAAAATATGAGAGAGTGTTTTAAGATTGTATCTGATTTGATCGTGGTAGAAAACATTACATGGAATGGATTAGAAACAAGTGTTTGGCTACCAATTTGGTTTTTAACTTCCCAAAACTTCCATTAATTTATGTTATTAAGGGTCATTAATTTTCTATAACTTCCATTAATGCATGTTATTCATAACCATTAACTTCTCATAACTTCCCATTAATGATGGGGGTTATGGGAGGCCAAAGGGGGGCAGAAAATAATCATTATTTTCATGCATCTTATGTAAGACAAGTTAATGAAAGGTTCTTTCTCATTCACACACTCTTTTTCTCTCTAACTCTCACAAGAGTTCTTATCTTTGCTGGCAGAAAGAAAGAGCTCTAGCCATCTCCTAGTGAGGTTTTATCCTTCTATCTTCGTGCGGACTTTTACTAGAGACGGTCTACGTTGATCGTTGTGGTTTACGACAACCCAGCGTGAAGAAGATTAAAGAACAAAAGAGAACATCAAAAAGGTATGTAAACATATTACATCTCATGTTTTTGTTTTCTATATCTATATACAAGAGTAGATCTAGTTTTTGAGGTTTCACTTTATTTTTCACTGCGTATATTTGATATATATTATGTATATGATGCATGATCGGAACCTTACAGAAGATTATATGAATCACCAAACATTACTTCTCTAGTAGTAGCTAGGTCTAGTATCAAGGATCTCATATTAACGAATTGAGCATCGTTATCAAGAAGGCCCAAAGAACTCCAATTATCATGTTAAATGTTGGTATTATCTCGATTGCCTATCTTTGTTTTAATGAGAGTTTTCAACTGCTTTTAAATATATTCATCATAGTCCAGGATAAGTTACTTTTGGAAGAAGCTAACCACAAATTAGCTCATTTTAAATAATGTGCATGTAACCACTTCACCAAAGTGATTCTTTATCCATAAGGATCCTCTATAATCTCCTAGATATTTAAACCTTATTACTTGTTTTGATCAAAACTATACTATGCCCACCTTCATCTATAGGAAAACACATAGCCTTTTATCTTACTTTGGGTTTGCAGCTTCCTTTTGTTTGACAAGATCATAAAAAATTATTAACATCTTTTCAATAAACTTTATCAAGATTTTAGGAAACACAATAAGTGAAGACCAGAAAATATGTAGTAAAGCTCAACAATGAGTTAATCAGTTAAACCCTACTAGCATAAATAAGGCTCTTATTATACTAATTATTGATTATCATTTAATTTTTATCTATTAGTGACAAAAACTCCCTATAAGATGGCCTTTTATGAGATACAGAAACTCCAAGGTAAGTACATAGAAACTACTTTTCTTACAATCATGTCAAACAAGTGATCTAAGGAGAGTAACCTACAGTAGATGAAGATACAAAAAGAAAACTTTTATCCCTATCCATCTCCAATCTAGATAACTCCTTAAATCACCTTAGAGCATTCGTTAGATCACTAATAGAATTCAAATCTACACCAAAAAGGAGAAATAATTCATCCATAAATAAATGGCTATGAATCTTAAACTGCTTGCATTTGATGTCATACTTAAAGCTCTTTTGTAACTTATAACATAAGTCATAAGCCTAGATAGCACTTTTATGCCCAAAAGTGAAAAAGTAAGGAGATAATGGATCTCCTCGCCTAAGCTTTCTAGCATAATTAAAGAATCTACTAGGCTTACCATTCACCAATACACTATAGGATACCGTGGTAATTCATTGAGTGAACCAATTAATAAACCTTGGAGGAAAGCCAAAACATAAAGAGCATTAATAATAAATACCCAGTCCATATAATCAAAGGCTTTATTAAAGTCTATTTTGATAGTACAACTCTTAAAAGAGTGCTTCATGTTATAATTTTTGAAGGATTCATAATCTAGAAACACATTATCACTAATTTGCCTCCCTAATATAAAAGCACTATAAGAAAAATTATCAAAGGTTGAAACACTTCTTTAAGCCTAGAGACAATAATTTACTAAAACCGTCACCAAAGTGCTAATCTTTAGGTAACGTTTTCGTAGAAGTGTTGCTAAAGGAAGTATTAAATCATTGCCAATTCTTTTCTTCTGTGTGTGTGTGTGTGTGTGTGTAACCATAAGGTCACAAGTTCAAGTCACAAAAACAACTTCTTTGTAAAAAATACAAAAGGGAATATATATATATATATAACAAGTTTTTTGTAATATATATTTTCTATAAAATAGTATAGAATTTATATATGTCAAAAAGAGTTTTGTGACACCACATAAAATTTTCAAATCATCTATATTAAAAGAGATAAATAAAAAGTATAAATTTATGTAATAAAAATTAATTTTGTGTTTTTAGTTTTATAAATTTTTGAAATGACATTGTTGTTAGATAAATTTATTTTAAGACTTACAATCATTGTCAATACTATTAAATTTGATTTTTAAGAATATGATACTAATATTTAATATTGATTTTCATTTTTATATATTGTAATTATTTATTAATTATATTGGAATAAATATAATTATATATGGTAATTAATATAATGTTATATGAATATATAGATAATAATTGTAATTAGTATAATGATTTATGAATGTATAGATAATAGATAAATTTTGTCATATCTTACTTATGTAATATATTAGTCTATTTAATCATAATTCTCTATTTATTATATATAAATTCTATAATGTTATATAGAATTTATATATTATATATAATTTCTATAATATATAGAGTGTCATATATAGGAATAGGGCATGGTGACGAATTATAAAAATTGTCGTAGTTTTTGTAATGATTTTTGTATTTGTCGTTAAAGGTCAAGTGAAAACCATGTCGATTTATGAAACTGAAAACCTAATTACCCAAAGAGAGTACACAAATTGAAAACCTCCCACGCCAAAAGAGGCTCTAGATGCTTCCTAAGTAGGGTTGAACCATCGAAGACGATCTTCTTCTCCAAGCTGGTCAAGTTGTCAGGTATGGGTTCCTCTGTCATACTTCTCACCTTTTCTTCTTCTTTTTACCTTTGGTCGTTGTTCTGCAATAGGTAGTAATTAGCTTTCTCTTGGAGGAGTCAAAGATCACTCCCATCCCAGGTGTAAGCTAACCACGAGGTATGAAGTTTCTTGATTCTTTTGTACTAACTTAATGTCTTCTTGCTTAATCCAAATTTCCAACTAGTAGCTAGAGATCATAGGGTCTTGTTTTGGAGAGACAACTTCGATCCCCAATCTTCATTGAAGACTTCAAGTAAGTCTGTTCATCTACTTGGATTTCTTGCATGTGTTTTCTGTGTGATTTCTGCATCTTATTGATTGCCTACAGTTACCTTCTTGTTTCTGTACTTCGTTCCATTTTCAATTCCATAATTGTAGCTCTATTCATATCTAATGAGGGTGTTATTTTTGTTGTAAAAGTGGCTTTAGAGGAAAGCACATTTAATTCTGCATCCCCTAAACATAGTACATACATAGCTAATATTCTGAACCTTATCATATGAAGTTGTCTCATTTAATATATCACAAAATTAACATTGCTAGAATGTTGTAACAAATTTGTAGGTTGTGACTTATGTTTGGAACAGACAATGTATAAAAATACAGATATTGTGTGTAATACAAACTTTCTTTTCTTATTTCAATAGGTTATAAACTCAACTTCAACGAATTATATTGACTTATTGATGTCCATTAATAATCTTAGAAGTGTGTCAAATGTGAAAAGAACAGTCAAATAAGAAGTCTTCTATTCTTAAAGAAGTTAGATCACTTATTAATCTTTGGCATGTGCTTTGAGTTTTATTTATCTTTAATAGTGAGTGGAAAACATAGAATGTGTTTATGTATGGGATTTTTGATTGTTTAAAAAATTAAGTTATGATAATCTTTGCTTCTGTGAATATTTTGTATATTAATTATATTTATAACTTGCTTTTGTTGCTATTCACTTTTCAGAATAAAACTATTAGCATAAATTCATTGCGAAATTTCGACGTGATGACTAGTTCTCGATGGCATAAATGAACTCCGATGGGAGGAATGTGGCAAAATTCTCCCTAATGAAGAACAAATCGATGCACAAAAAATCTTCTCATCAAAATCTAATCACCCCTTACTTTTAATGGTCGATCTTGTTTTTTAAAGTTTTTAGTATCATTTGAATTAGCCCTCTTTCTTTATTATCTGCATCTCATCTTTTTTTAGGAAGCTATTAGATGAACGCCTGATTGTATATACTATGTGTTATGTAAAACTTCCTTGAATTTTCAAGAGAACAAAGATGAAAATGGAGGCAGCAAGGATGTCCCGATAGTCCGTACAGGATTAGGAAAATCTGTTGTTTTGGAATAGTCATCGATTGCAAAAAAACAATGGCTGTTCATTGTGACGATGGAGTCATTCATTCAATCAGGTATGAATGTGTTCAAATTTGGGTTCCTTATACCTCTTGATTTAGCTTTGATTGTTATATACTATTTGTTCCTTAGGTGAAATGTATGGTTCATGTTCATCTAATTCAGTGACCCATGCTGCATTAGGGAAGTCATTCACTGTATCTTCTGCTAGTTTAGTTAAAGTCAAGAAGTTATTGGAAGAGGGTGGCAGTGAACCAACTCCTGGGGGAAGATATTTGATTGTTCCAATTGATGTCTTTCCAACATGCAAGGAGCTTTCTGGGAAATCCAAATATAAGGAACTCCTTTACTTTATCTATCGAGTCTCATGTCACTTAGAATTCAAAAAAATAGTTATTTTTTTCTTTTTGAAGGAATAGGCGTAAAACTTTATTTATTATTTTGTCTGTAAGAATTGTTTAACTTCAAATTAAAATCTCCTATTACTTACCATATATCATTATATTATATTACTCACCACAAATCAATATTTATTGTTTTTTCTATAAGAATCATATATCATTATATTACAAACTTAATGTTAAAATTTTGTGACATCATATAAAATTGTCAAAATCATATAATTTAAAAGATAAAAATAAAAAGTATAAATTTATGTAATATTAATTAATGTTGAGTTTATAGTTTTATAAATTATTGAAATGATTTGACATTTTAGTAGCTAATTTTTTGTACACTTAGAATCATTGTCAATAATATTATATTTGAATTTTGTCAACTATGATGTTTAGTCATAAAATGATCAAGTCAAAGTTAGTAAATTCATAATTATAAATAAAAAGGTGATTTTGTTATTTACATTTTTGGCAATGTTTTAAAAAATTTGTCACCAAAAATCATGCTTTTTTGCTATGATTTACAAAGCCATAAAAATGCTAAATCGTTGCAAAAGAGCGAGCCTTTTGCGGCAATTCCAATAAAACGTCGCAAAGACTTGCATTTAGTGATGATTTTGTAAACTATTACAAAAATGTAACCTTTTGACAACGTTATTCAATCGTCATCAAAAACTAATTTTTAGTGACTAAATAAAACGTAGTTAAATGTCACTTTTTGTTGTTGTGTGACATAATATGAACTATGTAGTTAAACAAATTAATAAAATATTTTTCACCCTAAAATAATTATTTGACATCGTTGAGATGGAATAATAGGGGTGGACAACTTCGTCCAAAAGGCACTATTTTGTACCCCTTAATCAAGTCATTTTTTAGCTTGTAAGTTTTTTCTGTTACTATTTAACGTAAATAGAGGCAGCCGTCGTTGGGTTGAGCTTTCCCATTGATTATCCTCACTTCAAGGCCAGGTTATATTTCTTCTTCATCTTCAGGCATGTTCAATCACCTCGGCCCACTTGATTGATCATTGTAGGAATTAGATTGACGTAGGGGCCAGCCTTTAGCCTCCTTTGTTGACTTTTAATCCCCGTGTTTACTCCATATTTTTTGGTCGGGGGGCAGCTGTACAACCATGCTTCTCAATTGTCAGTGTCTTAGGGATTCTAGCTAGCACCATCTTAGCAGTACACCGTCTTCTCTGACGCTAAGAGAAACCCCGCGGACTCCCATCTCTGTATGTACCTTACGTTATCTCTTTTCTCATTGCACTCCACTTGTTACAATGAAATATTGCGATAGATTGATGCTTACAACCGAATGCTCATCTTCACATTTGTATCTTCTTGATAATGTTTCTTGGTCTGCATAGGATTTGACGTTGCAATTACAGCTTTTGGTGACTCTGTGCGCCGAAATTGTCTTCTTTCATTCCTACATTAGGCTTAGGCATACCTCATTCTTTATCAGCATAGTATTTTAGTGACCCCACAATACATATATTATCGTGAAATAGCGTGGTGTAATTACGAAAAATACATCGAAATTATAAATTGTGGTAACAAAACATACAGTAGTATTATCGGATATATAGGTGAATTAATTGGCCAATTTAATTCATGGCTTATATTTTTATTGAGATGTTATTGTTTTGTTAGATTGACGAGTACAACTTACTTTAAAGGATTTAAATTTATCAAATTAATTCGGTTATATTATTTTAACAATAATTCGTCAATAAATAAAAAAACCCAACCCAAACTATTGGCGACGGCAGTTTCTAATACAGGGTGTGCATGCCGAGTCTTTGTTTTGTACTCAATTATCAAAACAAGAGGACAGCCACCATAGCACTAGTCCACCTCTGCTTATCGAACAACATGACCTAACACTAGGTGCATCATGCATGTTGATGTCATTTAACAACTTTTATACCCTTGGCTTGAATCACGTTTTTGGTAGACAAATAGTTTGCACATGCACGAAAAAGACTACATTTAGATGTTTGGAACGACTTATCTGAAATTAAGGCGTTGTAAAAAATTATTAGTTTAAGTCACAAATTAAGACAAGAAACAGTATACTCCCAATAAACAAAGCCCGGTTTTAAGTTTCATTCAACTCTTTCTCATTGCGCCACAGGATCCATTTTCATCCAAATCTATCAAAGGTTTTTAATTTCAACTACTCTTACTCCCTACTGTTAATTTGTTAAAAGGCCTAGGCCCGATTCCCTATTAAGTCAATTTGTTGGGACAAGGCTTGTTACTTTTTAAATATTTTTTAGTTTTCTTAAATTTAATTTAACCCATTGCAGGATGAATTATTTCAATTTTTAACTCATTTAATTTGAGCTTAAGTGTATACAAATTATTAGAATTTTCAACTACTCTTACTCCCTAATGTTAACACTTCTTGAATTTTTTCTTAATTTTCAGTTCTCTAGAAAAGTCGTTCTTTTAGACTTTAGTTAAAATATAACGACGAAACACATACAGTATAAGCATTTGACATAGAATAATCATGTCACTAATATAATATCTCAAATTAGCTCTTAAATTTGGTCCAAACTAATTTAATTAATTTATTTTAATAATTTAAGGTAATTATTAATAAATTATTAATTTGAATCAAATTTAATTAGATGGATTTGATCTTAATAGCTAAGTTAAATTTCATGTAAATAACATTTAAATAGTACAAGTGTAATATTCGCAGGGTATGTATCTTATTGTTTTTTAAACTAAAGTCTAACAAAAGAAGTTTTTTATTTAAAACTGAAATTTGGAGTTTTTTTTATGGAGAATTTTAAAGATTATAAAATTTTTCTAAGATTTCTTAAACTACAAGGGATGTAAATGTCTCTTGTCCTTTAATTTAGGGTTACCATATATACTTTTAAAATTATTTGGGATCAATTGAGAGTTATTTTTATCCAATATAAAAAATTATTTCCTTTAATTAATAATAAATTTTTATTTGTCATTTAAAATATATGAATATTCAATTATTCAAAATTTTTGTTTTATTGAACTCATTTCTTGAAAAATCTTTTTAGCTTCCCTTCTATGAATTAATCAAAGGTAAAATCTCACTACCTATTTTACTTTTTAACATATTTTTAAATTCTACAAATTTATAAATTCTGTGTAGGATTTAAGTAACTACGTAAACAAATAAAATAAAATATAACATCTTTTTTATTTACGGCATGAAATTATTTTTTAATCTTCTTTCACATAAAATAAATTAAGACTTCATTATTATTTATTTCCTTTACATGAACACTCCAAAAATCTCATTTATTGATTGGGTCTTGTTCTCCTTAAAACTCCCCTGTTACGGATTGTTTTGATATGTTTGATATCATATGCTGCTTGCAGTTGGCTTGTTCATGAATCATGATTCTTCATGTATTTCTCCTCCAGACTTAGTAGGGTGTGTGGAATCTCTTTGGTTTGAATGGTCATCTTACAAGAATCAACAACCGCTGGTTTCCAATTTGCCTATTTCACTTGCAAATCAAAGTGAATGCTACTTTTATTTATGAGTTAATTCCAAAAAAAATCAAATTTTACTTAATTTTGCAATTATAGCCTGAACTATAAAAAAACAAATGCTCAAACTTTTAACTTTTTTTTTTAATTATATGTTAGCATTGTTGATGTGGCTAGTCACATATATAAGACAGAAACCCTAAACACTTATACACGTCATACTTAATTAAATTAACTAATTAAGTTTTATTAATCATTAATGAAACTATATCGTTTAGGTAAATAATAATTAAGTATCCTCAGTTAGTTCTCCCACCAATGTTGCTTCTCTTTCCTCAATTCGTTCTCGCATCAACCTCAATTCCTTCTTGCACCAATCCCTGCTCTTCCTTAACTTCGATATTGCACCAATAGGCTCTTCCTTATCTTTGTTGTCGTATATCATTATTCGCTTCTTTTTGCATCACAAAATCTGTTGCACCAATTTGTTCTTCCTTATCTTCATTCTCGCATACCATTTTTCACTCCTCTTGCAATTTTTAGGTGTGTCTTGTTTATATTTTTTGTTTTATCTAATTTTTTTGCATTTAGATAATATATTTTGTTGAATTAGTTGGAATAATTCTCTTTTGTAGCTAAATTGCAAGTGTTATACATATTGTATGAAGATTTATAGATCATTTATTCTTTAAACGCATAATAGGAATATTTATAGACATATTGTAATAAGAGTAATAATTTATAAATCATTTATTCTTTAATTATAATTAATCAATTGTAGTATGAAGACATAAATGCAATAGTGCGATCAAGTTTGCATAGGAAATGAATGAGAAAATATCATCATATGGGCATTTAAGGCCAAGTATAATTGGTTTGTTTTTTTTTATGAATAATTTAGTTCAGAATTAAGATCCTTAGCTTGTTGTTTTAAACCTTGTTCTTATACCTTTTTATGTTAATGAAATTTCTATTTTATTCTTAAAAAAATATTTCATGATAATTGTATTATACAAACGAAATGTATAGAATTAGTACATGGGGCATATAAACAATCTCAAAATGTCCAATGACAATTACAACAACATTTAAACAACCTATATAAGGGGTTAATAGATCCCTTTACATAGGAAGACATTAGAAGATTTATTTATATAGCCATCCCTTGAAGTTTTCTTAACTTGATAAGATCATCAATTCCTATTAAGCTTTTCCAAAATGGAATAAATATGTGAAGATATGATGTTGTGGAACTTAGCATGCTATTAATCCCTTTTACAATTAACCTCATTAATATAAACATATAAATAAAACACAAAAAATTACACCAAAATATCACTTAAAACAAGTATGCGTATCATTTTCTATAGTATAATTTAGTGAGTCAAGTGTTTAATAATCAAACTGGTTGTCTATTTCTTCATTTCTTTTAACTAATTAAAGTTAAGCTTGTTTTAGTTGCAATGAAACGAAGAATTGAGGTAGGAATTATCAAGTCTAATGTTGATTTAATGCAATGCTCAAAATATTTATTCATTCTATCTGACTCCATATCTTCCTCTAAAAATTTTGTATGTGTTTGTTTAATCTTTTTGTAAATTGAATAAGAGCGTAACTTAATGAATTTAACACAATAAGGTATACATTGGATATTACATTAAAAATGTAGACTAGAATATGATGAATGTCAATTAGATGTTTATTTACTACTTGAAATATATCAAGTTATATACTTTAAGTAAATTAGGCATTTAAATGACAATTTAGGATAACTCTAAATAAGTATTCCAAGGTAAAAACAGAGGCTTTCCAACTTGAATAAGTGAAGAAGTATTTCAGATTTTGTTCAGGAGTTGAAGTGTTTACATGATTTACTTCTCTTCAATGTTTGTAATTATCCCAAATTGAGACTGCTTAGTTGTTTCTTCTTTTTTTCCTATTAGAATATGTATCATTTTGTACTTAGTCGCACTTTCCCTTAGCTTATTTTATTTAGTCTGAACTTTTGTTCATATTTCCATTTATAAGCATCTTCTTATGTGTTATATTATAAGTCATTGTTAAAAATGCCCAATATTTTGCAACTATTGGTAAAGCTTAAATTTCATTATAATGGGGTGTTAGAAAGAAATGATAATACATATGCTGGGGGAAAGATTAAAAGGAAGAAGGATATGGGTGTTGATGAACTTAGCATGCTAGTCTTAAAAGGAGTTTATGAAGATAAATGATATAAAGAAATATCTATGTTTTACAAATTTCCTAATGAGTCGATGATTAGCTTAAAAGAGTTAAGCTTACACCATGATAAGGATATGTTGGCTATGCTCCAACATATATAAGATTTGAATTATCATAATGTTGAAATCTACTACGAGTGTAGTTATGAGCATCTTGCAACAGATGGTGAAGAATCTGACTATCATATTCACAATAAATTTGATGATAATAATGAGGGGTTATTCCAAGTTCAATTAGAGCAGGATGATGACTTCATTGTTATGTAGGTTAGTGAATTTGGATCTGATTTAGTTGATGACAAGTTATTTGCAACTAATGATGAAAATATATTGTTGTAAGAACATATGAAAAGAGATGTGTCAAGACTGTACATTGTGGGTTTGAATGCAACAATGTTTTCGATGGAGTTAGAGGTAGTAGAAAGGAGTGCAATGAAGAAGGTGATTATTCCAAAGAAACATAAGATAAGAAGGAAGTTCACATGGTGCAAATACTGAATATGAGGATAGTGATGATGAAGTTCAATCACCAATTTGTAGTCATGACGAAGCATCAATTCTAAAGAAGAAATACATTGTCTTTAATCCAAAAGTCGATATGAAAGATTTTAAGTTTTAAATTGGAATGAAGTTCGAAGATGAGATGTAGTTGAGGGAAGCAATAAGAAACCATGCAATTATAGATGGAAATGATGTTTCAAAGGTGAGACTAAGTGTGAGAATGAAGGTAGTTTATGAGTCACAATGTCTATTGTGAGTGTATGTTAGCTGGATTGGAAATGAGAAAACATTTGCTGTGAAGATAGTAGAAAACAAGCATAATTGTAAGAAAGTGTAAAGGAACAAGCAAGCTCAAATGTTGCATCTTCTATTTTAAGAAGAGATAATAGAATGGTTAGTGAATATTAATTATAATATTTAAGTTATTTTGTCTTTAATTTATATAACATTGTAATTCCTTTTGTTTTTACAGGCAACTAGAGGATACAGAGTGACATTTAGGGAAGTTAGTGGGAATACCTATTTTACGGCAAGTTATTTAAATACATATTTACATTACTTATATGTAATTATAAGGGAGATGGCAATATTTATCTTTTTGATTTTTTATGCTTCGTAGATGGGCAAAAGTCAATGTCAAGTGCTAGAATCTCCAAATGCAACAACTATTCAAGCTTCCCAAAATACAACTGACAATGTAACTTAAACTAATAGGAGGATCAAATTGGGGGTAAAAAGATCTACTCCTCGAAAATCTCAAGTTGTAGATGGTTGAGAATTTGGATACCAACTTCTGGTTATGTTTTAAAATTGCTATGGTTTGAACAATTTGAACATGGTTTAACTTTGTTCGATAAGTGCTATGTTGTAAAATTGCTATGATTTAAACATGTTGAACATGGTTTGACTTTGTTATATAAGTGTTATGTTGTAAAATTGCTATGGTTCGAACATTTTGAACATGATTAAACTATGTCCTATAATTGTACTTTGCTATAAAATTGTCCTAATGTTAGTGTTTGATCTAGATTTATTAAAAAGTTTGATTCTTGCATAATCATAATATTAAGTGTTTGGATGTCAAATGTGATGAGAAATATATAGTGGTATGTGTTTCAAGGATTGGAAGGAATGGCAATGTTTAGGTTGGTTTTGTTGGTTGAAGTGCTAGAAAGGCAGCGAGGAACATTATGAACATAGAAAAGCAGAAGAATAAAAGTATGAGTCTTGGCAATTCATGCTCAGTCTGTGATCAAAATCGTTCCTTCAACATAGGGGCTTCTATGATTCATGATTTTCAAATTACAATTTTGGCAAAGTTTCTTCTTTTTATATGATTATCAAATTACAGTACTCTATTCCCTCGTTGTAATCAAAGAATATCAAATTTAAGTGTGTTTATCTTTTTGTGTGAATAAAAAGTTTGTCATCCTTGGCACCTGTATTCATAATAGCATAAACCAAAGTTGTAACTTAAAAACTAGACTTGCAAGCTTTTTTTAAGAGTTTCACTGTAACTTGGAGGTTGGCATTGAAATGAACTAGAAAAACTAAATAAGTTAAATTTGTTATATTATTTCTAACAAGGTTCCAATATGAAATTGTTTTCAGTAAAAAGATAAGTCAAAAGTTGAAATTGACTAAATACTACTTGCATACTCAATGGTTTCCTTACTCTTTTAAGAAAACATACTACTTGTAGTTGTAAAAGGAGGGGAAAAAGTTACATTTGCTTTTCTAACTATTACAATGTCTCCATATCTGCCCTATTTACATTTGACGCTCTAGCTATGAAATCAAATGGGACCTATAAAATAAAGATATAAACACAAATATTAGGCTTATGACAAATTTGCATCATGCTGATAAATTACTACATATACTTTCTTCTTACGAATAATAATGCATCTTTTGAACGAGACTTTTACCCCAACGCACAAAAGATGTTTGACATTTTTTGACAATAACAAACTTCATCTCATTTACAAATATTAAGTACCTACAAGACACCTTCAATTTAAATATTGATTAAAAAATTTATACTAATTGCATTGTTAAAAAACAATAATTGAAATACTTATGTATTGATGCATTTATAAAAATATTGACCAATGTTAGGCTTAGCACTTGATATCCGTAACTTCATCTTCTCATTACAATTGAAGCAATAAATAGTCAAATTTTGAATTATATATATATATATAACTTGCAATATTAATTATAATTGAATACAATTAAAATGTCATATATAACAATAAATATATCTTAAAATTATTTTACCATTAAACATAATGCTTGAGAATATATCCTTTCAACTTCTGCTACATTATCAAAATAACAATCAATAGCATCCTTGAATCATTAATGACACCTTGACACTCTTCCCATGTCAAATATATACCAGGTGCATAAGCAACGAAAGCTACATATATTTTATTTTTTTCCATATTTGATTATCATGTTGCAATATCATTATACAAAATTTTGATTAGTAACTTAGATTTGCTTGAAAAGAGAGGTTATCTACTCAAAAGTTGCTTTCAAGATATAAGTCAATTTGATTTGCTCCAAACCACGAATTATGATCATTTACGTATCATTCTAGTAGCAACACCTTTGATTGGATGTAACAATATATCACTAAGAACAAATTATAGTTTGTTGATGATAAGGTTAAAATGTTTGAGTTAATGTTAAAATTGCAAAGCTTACCATTTAAAGAGGAAGTAGAAGGAGAAATTTCCAAGATGGAATAACTGAGTGTTAAATGAGTTAAGCAAGTACACACCTGTTAAGTCAAAACTGACTTTACGAAGTTGAATAATTTTGATGACAAACAAAGAAACAGATAAATGAAAAGCAGATG
>JANKOD010000003.1:9065064-9076441 GCA_026284645.1 Erythroxylum acuminatum | reverse complement strand
CTGCATTGCATGTCTTTAATATTGTATTGAATTGTATTTTCCGCAACTGTTGTATAAATGTATATTTTGAAATGACTAAAGTGGTTATAATGTGTGAAGGGGGCCAATTGGTCATATGGGAATTTTGTAAATTCCACTGTATGATTGAAAAGGGCTTATGCCATATTTGATTATGGTCTTCCGCATATTGTGCTTTGTGATTCAAAAAAAATACCGATTTCTGATTAAGTGAGTGCTTTAGCACGCTACCCTCACGGGGCACGGACTCGGATATCACCGTCGATGTCGGGTTCGGGACTTGCGGGAGTGGGGTGCTATAATTTCCAACAGCTGTGGCCCCTTCAATCCATTCACACGGCTGTGGAGCTTCAAGTACATGACTAACCACAGCTTCAATTGGCAACTACAATCATAAGACACATAACATACAGAAACAATAAAGCAATCATATAAAATAAATTGTAAATTGTTGTGTTTAAATTTGTGCAACAAAAAGAAGTGAAAAGAACAACAAAAGTCTTCATGGAAGCACCAGAAAGAAAAGAAAAAATTTGCATAAGAGAGGGAGAGAGACTGCTCCTTATGGAAAGTTCTTAATCCCAACGCAAATGATACGCAAGTTGAAGATGGAAGTTTTCACCCCACAGAACTAGCACATGTAAAATATTAATAGAAACCTATTTTAACTATGAATAAAGCAACACCAACAGAAGTAGCATCACAAAACACTCTGCTTGTCTGGTCAAAAAATCCATATTAATTCTGAATAAAGAGCACCTTGTGAAGCATCACAAAACACTCTGCTTATCTGGTCAAAAAATCACAGAACAACAAAAATGAACAACAGGCTATAATGCTTTTGGAATGTAACAACAGGCTATAATGCTTTTGGAATGTAACAACAGGCTATAATGTGACGCCGATAGCAGCTTGGCCCATATCAATTAACATCAATATTACTCACTAGTTAAAATTCAGTAGACATAGCAAAACAAAGATGCTAATCACAAAGATTTTACTCCTTTCAACTCCCCCGATGTGCCAATGTTGAGTAACGAGATACAATTTTTCCAAGCAGATTCAGTAATCATATATTCTCTGCATAATTTAAACATGAAACCTCTTCCTTCTTCTTTTTCTCCACTTCCAACTTTAAACACAATACAAAACAAACTATTCATCACAAAAATCTCATAGAATCTGAAATTATGATCAAACCAACAAATGTATCAAAGAAATGGAGATTGAGAAACTGTACCTGTTCACAAGCCCCTCAAAAACAAGAAGAAGGCATTGAATCAAAAAGCTGGAATAATTTAAGGTTTCGATATCTGTCAATAATAACATGGAATTAAGACATAAAAAGGAAAAATAATATACAACTAAAGAATCAGCAAAAATGTGATGGTGTTGGGTAAATAAGGAGCTCATCCAAAGATGCGTCATTAAAAGATAAACACAAAACCAAGAACAAATGACATAACTTATCATAAACGGTTACCTTCATACTCTTTTCATTGGGTTTACCTGCAAGCACCAATAAATAGAGACTGAAGTTCAGTTGTGTATGAACTCAAAAAATTTGAAAAATTAAATTACACGCCACAAATATTTTGATAGTAGAACGAAAATGGATTAATGTGGCAATGAGACTTTGACATCTTACTTCTAAAAGCTTCTACCTTCTCCTGAAGCATGGGAGCAAAACTTTAACATATGACCATGTTCTTTTCCCATACCAAAAGGAGAAACAAGAGATATGAAGACACCTTAATTGAAATACCTTTGGATCTTTAACCTCATTTAAAGGAAAAGGATGAAGATGTTTCACCTTCTTTCCATCTGAACTTTCAACCTATATATCAAAGGGAGATGACTATAACTTTATTTTTCCCCTGATGAACAGAACACTAGAATTGATGTTGCATAGTTCAACTAATGTGGCAGGTCATAATGGAAAAGATGGTGAGTGGACTTTTTACTAGAAAAGAAGATTCCCTAAGTGCATCCATAGTAGTTGTAATGTCTTTGGTGAGCTTTTTCATTTTCCTAAAGGAAGCAATAATTGAAATAGGAACTGCAAGAAATACTTAAAGTGAATTCAAAACATAAGCAATTCACATGATACAAGTTGGGTAAGAGACTTGAAATTAGAAGTAATCACTAGAATAAAAGTTTACAACGGTGCAGAAAAACTTTCCATGGTTTGTATTCTTCAAGCAAACTCAGAAAAAGAGCATCCTGAGTGTGTGAACATAATGATGTTATATTATTGATTATTATAAATGTTGGGAAGAAACCATTTACTAGAAGCTCTGACTATAGACCATGAGAAAAGAACCAAGCGTACCAATTCTGCATCCTCTAAAATCATCACAAAACTAAATATCTATGTTTAAGACCATTTATAAATGTCAAAAGCATGCCTAGGTTTCAAAGAAGTGTGCATAGTTGCATGGAAAATAACCATCTGTTCTATGAAGAAGCTGTTCCACATGGTTATGAAGCCTCTTAGGAACCGTAAACTAGGGCAAGGAGTATAGTTTGTTTAGATAGGTAAGAGGAAAGTCAATTCAAACTTCAAAATATTGATCTTTTAGAAGAAGCTAGGGAAGCGCTTTAATGGGAGACAAAACAGAAGCTTGTTATCAGTTTTAAATTCATCTTTGAGACTATAAAAATAAATGAACATATATCATAAAGAAGAGGGGAAACACAAATCAGAAGTAAACAATTAGCAACATCTATGGAAAGCTCATAATTGTTAAGTTGTTTGGGAAGAACTTTGACAATTTCAACATTTTTGGATATAAAGACTATTTTAGAACTCACTTAGATACTTTGCCACACGGTGATGACTGGCGTTAATATTAGATCCTCTGCCACAATGTCTCACCGTAACAACCCTGCACAAGTACTAGCATCGGCACCTCCTCCTGTTCCTTTGGTTGTGACTCTCAACTACATCGAGGATTGTGTAGTCGAGCAAGAGTCACTCATCGGTGTCGCTGCCGTCGAGCATGTCCCTCTCAGCCACCTCTCTGATGGGAAGATTGAATCAACCGCCGCTGTCCTCCTCCACACTCTCGCCTACCTCCCACGTGCGGCCCAATGTCGTCTCCGCCCTTATCATCTCATTCTTTGCCTTGGCTCCGCCGACTGTACTGTCGATAAGTACCTTCCTTTTCCCATATATCAACCATGGTGGAGGTGGGGGCAGTTCCATCCTAAGAAGATCAAGTATAAACAGAAACATTCAAATCACTAGTTTACTTCTAACATAAGCCAATTAATAACATAACTCATAAACCTCATCATTTTTAAGAATAGGAAGTTTCTTGAACTTTCTTTGGTCAGACTTGTTAGCAAAAGACGACACCACTTGAACAAAGGGGTTCTTCTGTAACACGCTATTGCATCGCAGTACTTTTTCTTTGCGTTTCTCAATCTTCTGCCTCACTGAAAGATCTGGTTTATAATAAATATAACAAAAATGAACTAAATTTTTTTCCAAAACACTAATAGAAGAAAAAGTTCTCTAAGTTTTATAAGGAAACACCTTTGGACTTGTCAACGAAGAAGAGACGTGGGAAAGAGAGCTGCCGAAGAGAGCGTCCTTTATGAATTTTTCAAGAAAATCGTCTATGTCTTCAGTGCTTATATTGGCTCTCTATGCTTTCTTTCCCTTTCTTGAGCTTTTTTCTTTCTTCCCCCATCTCTCTCTCTTCCTGTTTCTCTACTTTCCCCAACCGCCGAAAATCAAAATCTCCTTTCTCTGGTCACATGCTGCTTAATCGTTGAACTACCCTCTCTCTTACGGTGTTTTAGGGCATTAATTAAACAAAAGACGACGTTTTATTTGACAAAATGTGGCAATTTTTAATTTGCGACGTTTTTCTATAAAAACGTTGCAAAAAATGTTAAAAAGTTGAACTTTTCGTGATGGTTTTTAAACGTCAACAAAAGCTTTTACAATTCGTGACGTTTGATCAATAAAACGTCGTGAATTGTATTAATTTCTTGTAGTGATTACCTACTAGTTGGAGGAGCTATTTCCTGGAAGAATGCTAAGCAGAAACTCATAACTTCTTTCACTACGGAATTTTATCACCGAGTTACGCATTGTAGATGGTATTGGAAGACCATTAAAGTTATTTTGTGACAATAAGTCAGCAGTCTTATACTCTAACAATAACAGGAGCTCAACGAATTCAAAGCATATCGACCTCAAGTTTCTGGTTGTCAAAGAAAGAGTTCAACATGGTCAAATGTCTATTGAACATATTGGGACAAATTTCATGGTTGCGGATCTGCCCACTAAAGGATTACCACCCAAGGTTTTTCATTAGCATGTCGCTCATATGAGTGTTGTATCTATCGAAGATATGTCATTTTAGTGGGGGTTTGTTATTTCGAATAATTTTTAGTTATAGACACTTTTATGATTTATTTGAACCTTAAAGTTTATTTGGTTGATCTCACTAAGGAATAAGGAATTTGGACCGGTTGGAAGTAGGCATGTTAAAATCATAACATATAAATTCCATGCTACGCATCCATGCTTGATCTATATTGTTCAATTATGTTGGCATAAGTGACCATTGATGGGTTTAGTTATGATATTTGTATAATGAAACCGTTTTGATCCTATGTTATTATAATTGATGAACGAGATTGATTAAAGATGTATTTGATAGTGATAACAAAATTTGAGCTTATAAAATTATGACATGATATACAGTTGAAGGAATTATATATATATATATGACCCAAGCTGGAGATTGTTGGAATTAATCCAACGTGTATATATGTGAATTAATTGTATATTATGAGTTATCATAAAGTTAAACCTGTTTAAAGTAATCTATTAAGGTTAAAGGCTTTGGGCTATATAACATCTAATAAAATATGGACTTTAATATGTAGAGACCCAAAAAGTCTTATTTCTATTTTATGATGAGTTAAAATAAAAATAAGACATATTATTTAAAGAGTTAGGGTTTTGATCCTCAAGTTATATGAAATTATGAATGACTGTCTTTTCTGAAATACCATCAGTGAAAAAATAGTCGATTTTTTAAGAAAAAACAAACATATATATTGATTTGGAAGATGAATAATTGTAAAATTTAAGAATCACGTTGTTCTCATGAATTCAGGTATGCTTCTGCGTCTAATCTAAATGTTTTTGATAATTTGACATGATTATTTATATGATTAGTGATAGTTTTAACAGCTACCAGTGCCCTTTCGCTTTCGTTGCCGTGTTCCGACCTGCAAACTCTAATTTTTTCTCTCGGTGGATTTATCAAAATGCACAGCAACGGCTTAATAAATGACGAGTTTTGGCCTTTCCCGTCAATATTTTCGTTATTAATGTAGCAAGAAGCGAATTGTTGATGGGTCTCAGTATGAATACAGTAAAATGACGCAAAAGATGATGATACAAGCACTGGTGATCAAAATGGGCGGGCAATTATACATATATAAAAGAAATTTAGTATGCTGTTAAGAAAAAGGGAAGAGCAAAAATTCAAATGACCTTACAACCAAGCGAGATTCTAGAAAGAAACAATTAATACGCGTACATGCATGACAACTATAGTTAAGTCTATAACAACATTCAGGCACAAGTAAAGCAATGGGATGAGATGATAGTTTATTGAATAGGCCCATCACTGCACCTGCATCTCTTTCACATTCAATGCTTGGTGACCAATATTGTACGCTGTCATAAAACTTTGGCAAACATTAGACAACAAAATTTCGGTGGCATTAAATAAACTTAGAAATTGTCATCCAGATAAGATTATTAGAAAAAATTAGTTGACAAAGCTAGGTAATGCATTTATGTGAATACGATTTTTGGCTATTACACACTTGGTAACAACCTTTTGTCTTTAATGGTCTCCTTATTATCTGCTGTAATGTAATGCAACTGTAATACTGTGGCTACATGGTGGGAGTATAATATTGACAAATTTGAGCAATTTTAGTCGTTTAGCTCCATAACATCCGGAGACGTATTAGCCCCTTAGAATAGTTTTTATCTCTGGAGGAGCTAGTCTCACGGCTCAGATCGTGAACAAAGCTAAGTAGCTATGCGATACCTGGAATGGAAAATATAACAGAACATGAAACCCTGTCAAAACCAACCTGGTAACTTTTCCAATATAAAACCATGTATCGTGAGAGTTTGTGCTAGTTCACTAAAACCCAACAAAATCACCGGTAACCCATCAAAACTTCTGCTCCTATATCGACAAGTTACCACTGGTAATGCGTTCTCATTAAACTAAAGATAGCAAACACAGGCTGTCTCGTGACCTTTTCCATGAACTTCAGCTGCACAAATAGGATGGAACTATGGACCACCTCATCTTTGTTTTTAGCCACATGGTTCTATATTGTACATTAACATAATCCAATTGCCTTGCTATATGGCTTGTGGGTTTTAGTCTAGAATCCATGAAAAAGGAAGTTGATGTTATGTATGCTTCAGAATTCTGTCCGTTGCCTCTTGGCATGAACCATTGGAATTAGAAAACTCACTTTTACGAGAGATCTATATTATGAACCTAGTGATGAAATATGTTTGTGGGTTTTGACATCACATTTCAATTCGAAATTTTAAAGTATTAAGTTTATAGGTCTTTTCTACTTATATGTTTTTTACTAGTTCTATCTCTTTCTAATATGAAATTCCTGCTCACACTTGACATCCTAACAATCTCTCTCGCAAGTGTAAACTTTTACAATGGACTTCGGCTCTACTTTGAGGAGAAGTCTTTTTCTGCCTTTTTTTTAACAGCTCAAATATATAGCGTTACTAGGAGCCCTTCTATTCCACTGGTTTAGGTCTACCAAGAATCTCCTTACTCTTTTTCATGGAAAGGCAACCACATGATTCGATTGATGTCTTTATACTCGTCTTTTGTCGAGTTATCGGCTTTGATATTACTTGTTGGATCTGGAAAACCCACTTACATGAGAGATTTACATCATGGATTTAGTGATGAAACATACTCGTGGACTTTAACACCATACTTCAACCCAAAATCTTAAAGCATTCAATTTATGGATCCTTTCCTCTTATATGTCTTTCACTAATTCCTTCTCTTTTCAACTTGAGATTCCTACTCGCACTACATGAACTCTATGTCTAAAAGAAATTATGTAATTCAAACGGAAAGCATGTAATCAGTAGAAATTTAATAGGAACGTGGGACATGTAATTTTATACAAAACCATGATTTAAAAACTATATATGAATATGAATCCTAAGTTAGAACGGGACAATTAAAGATTGTTATTGGATGTAACGGTCGCCTTATTAATGCGATCCGAGAAAGGCAGCTAGTCAAGAGTTCTTAGCGCAAAAAGCTCCTGCCCGTAGCCCAAAATTCAAACCCAAGACCTCGAATGCAAGAAACTCTGTCCCTCCACCCCCTAAGCACGTTGTCCAAGTGAGCTTTGTTGGAACCAAAAGAAAACGGTGTAATGATCATATGCTCCCACTAGGTTGTGAAACTCAACCTTGCTGGAATCAAGCGAGAATAATTTATGAGGTCAAAATCTTCTTTAAAAGAACAAGACAAGACCCTTTTAGGTTCGGGTCAGTTTCAATCCCAACTAATCTTGAAATATATGGCAAGTAACAACATTCTGTCTTGCCTTGCATACATAGCTGATTGATTTATCAATGAGAATTTTTTTTATATTTGATAATAGTAACAATAACTTTCTTCCAAAAGTTTAAACAAACTTATCCCCTATCTTGAAAATTATCACAAATCGAAACAAAAGACCAATTTAATCAGTATGAGTTCCAGCCAGCAGCTAACTTGTTTTAGCTAAAAGGTTCGAACCCAAATCATAAAACGCACCCAACCAGACCTTATTCATCTGCCAGAGTCCAAGTCATATCATTCTCAAAAATCCAGTGGCAAACCTCGATCCGACCCGGACCCGAACCCAATGCCAGAAAAGCTCCATGGGTGGGGCTCCAAGCTGACGTATCAATGTGACAAATGGCAACACCATGATTGATCTTACTCTTATTTTTCGGATCCAAAATGTCCGCTTCATAGACCCGAACCTTTGGAACTGAGTGGCAGTAGTAGAGTAAATAAGGATACAGACTCTGGTGACAAGACACTGACTTTGTGATCTTCCCGCCGTTGATACCTCTGATGGAACCAACCATGACGTTTGTCTTTGATCCCTTGACGTTCTCCGTCGTACGGACCACTACGTTACGGCCCAAAACGGAGGTGGCAAAGTCGATTAAGTCCTCCGCAGAGCCAACGCAACGCTTGGTCTCACCGGCACTTGGTGCTCTCTCGCACTCGTTAATGGCGTTCAACATAATGCTCTCCATGCTTGAATTATCGCCAGCACGAAATATTTGCTTCAGCTGCGATATCTTAGAGGTAGAGAACGGTAGTTTCGACGTGATGGTCCGGGGCAGAAACGACCTTTTAGGCATTTTATCTCTAATGTCCGGCATAGGCATGACCGTACCCTTCTTGAGCATTGACTCGCGGAAAAATTTGCCCGGTTCAACCCACTTATTTACTACAGTGCCACTCACCTTCTTCATCGAACCAGTTTCACTGCTAATGTTAGTGTACTTAGCAAAGGACACACCCTTTTTCGCATAATCTTTGAAAGTGTTGTTAACTCCATAGATCTTGAATCCAATCTGCTGTCCCTGAGAACCCTGACCATACCCAGAAAACTTATCAGTCCCTTCATTGAAAGACTTCCCATAATTCGCAAAATTAATCGTCTCTGCATTAGCTTTCTTTCCATAAGACTCAAAGGAGTCATCCCCAACGTTGGCCTGATCCCTGTAACTCGCAAAGCTCTCAGTACCTGAGTTTCCTCCAGCACCATAGTTCCTGAAAACATTTTCAGGAACATTCCCATTAGTTCCATACAACTTGAACGTGTCACTAGCTCCATTAGCAGTCTCACCATAATTAGAAAAACCAGACCCCATTACATTAGAGTTTTCTCCATATCTACTAAAATCGCTAGGGACACCGTTGCCATTCTTCCCATAACTAGCAAACGTCTCACTGCCGGAGTTAGCATCGCCCGTATAAGAGGAGAACGAGTGCGCCCTTCTGTTGCCGTCATCCGCATAGGTAGTGAACCGGAGATTTGGGACGTTCACTCCCTCATTGTACCCCTTGAATTCACCAACCCCACCTGTGGCTCCAGTGCCATAAGTGTTGAAGCTCTGGTCTACAACATTGGAATCCGGGGCATAATTGGCAAATTTATCATTGTGCCCGGCGGCGTTGCGGCTGTAGCGCCGGAAAGAGTCAAGTGGGGTGTTTTCGCCGTCGGAATAGTTCTTGAATGAGTCGAGTCCTCCGGCACGGTCATTGCCGTAGCTGGAGAAGTTTTGGTTTTGGTACACTGCAAAGTTCGCGTCTTTATCGTGTTTTCCTAAACTCGGCGACAAATCGGGAAAGCAGAAAAGTTTAGCGGCGGAGCAAAAGGCCGGGAGCTGCGTGGAGAGGGCATTTTGGGCGACGAGTTTGGAGAAAGTGGCAGTGTCCACCGCACTCATCGGCGAGACTTTCGAGAGGAGGAATTGAGATTTGGGTAAGCTGTTGCGGATCTCCTTGTTCCAGTAGCGGAGCAGAGAAGCTTTTGGTGTGAATGGGTTCTCCGCCGGTGACTGTGGTTCGTCGGAGCTGACATAACCCACCTGCATTGTCAAGTAACAAATACAAATAAACAATAAAGATTAGAACTTGATTTGCAAACCATACAAAAAGATGAGGGAAGTGTTGCGGGGGACTAAAAGCAGAGTACACGGGCTTACATTTAGCAAAAACAGAGTACAGAGGAAGGTGAAGCAGAGAGGAGCAATAGAGTGCAAATGAATTTGCATATTTTCTTTTTTCTCAAGGAGTGAGAATGTCTGTGGGCTTGTTCGTAGGGTTGTGAATTGAACTATATAAAAAGGAACAGAGAGAGAAAGAGATAGAGAGCTGTGACTTTTTGGGAGAGGCTTAGATTTGAATGCTTGGGTATGTATGCGGTTAACTAGCTTCAACGCGGAGGCCGGTCGGTTCTTAGATTACCTGTCAAGGAAGTAAAAGGAAAACCAAAGTGAACAGGGAGAGTAAAAATGTAACTTCTGAAGAAGAAGAAAGACAATAAAGAAAGTGATATGCTTAAATAATCTGGGAGGAATAAAAACAGACAGATGGGGATCTTCAGAGAGGCGAAAAAGATTGATAACTGAATGGCTGCACCTGCACGTTTCAACCAAGTCCTTTTTAAGTGTTTGTATTAGGAACTCGAAAGGCAATGGTGAACTAAAAATGGGTCCCTATTTAAGCCAATTATTTTTGTTTTACAAAGGATTTTATTTTGTATATTTATCTATTGTTAGTAAATAGATTCATTTAATTTATATTCATTATTCTTATTTCTAGTACTTATATTTTATATTATTGATTTTTAACTTAATTATTTTGCACATGATTAAGTTCTCATTCTTAGTTAATTGAGAATGAAACACAGATTAGGTTTAATTATATAACTCCCATTAAACTTTTTTATAACTTAAAAGATTCCTTTACTCTTAAATTTTGCATATAATTGTTTTTTTGGGTACAATAAGTAGAATCATCGAGTGATTTTGTTTTTTATTAATTTAATGAGAATTACTTAACTAGTTATAGATAAATTTATAAATACAAACTTTGGTTAAAATAATAGTCCCAAGTCAAATTATTTAAAATAAAATTTCAACATTATAATTAAAAAAATCACTAAATATCTTAACAAAATTTTGTGCAAGTATGTTATTAGATTCTTAAACTTAGTTCCCAAAAAAATGTCAAATTGAAGTATTAATTCAATGAACTTTTTGAGATTTTACTTTTCACATTAAATCAAGTCATAATTGGAAACTATTATTTGCCTATCGTTTACTTTACACATGATTGTAAGTTTTTAGTTTGATTACATCATCACTTTTCTTTTATTGATATTATTTTTTGTATAGACAAGCAAAAAGAAGTATGCTAAAACAAAATGATGCTCGACAAAAGCATTAAAGATGGGTTGAGATATTAATTGAAGAACAAATTAGAGTTTTAATTGATATTAGGGAACTACTGAAATCTTTCATCTGCTAGATTTTATTGATGTCGGCCACATATTGAACTCAAACTTGTTCTTTTGACGATGGACAGGTGCCAACTTATGCACCCTTTTATTTGTGATCTGCTTTTTTGAGCCAGTTTTTCTAAACAAGTCACAAGTCAGTTTTGACAATTACCGATTCGACTAAATTACTTACAAGAAGAAATTAAGTTAAGAAGATTCAAAATCAAATAAAGAGTTG
>JANKOD010000003.1:8994157-9012704 GCA_026284645.1 Erythroxylum acuminatum | reverse complement strand
AAATATTTTATTTTTATTTATTCTTATAAAATTTTCATCTTATTTATTATATTCCGGTTTGATAGCGGTTCACTACCTGTTGAATCTCTAAACCTTAAACCTTTCCTTCAACCGGTTCGATGTCCGGTCTAGTTTTTAAAACATTGTATTTTACTATATCATTTTATTTTAGATTTACCTCAACATTGCACTATAGTTTTAACTGCTGAAGAAATCTGAAATCATGCTCCAGGGATTTCGGATTCGCATTTGATAATGACTTTAACAATCAGTTCTAAGAAACGTTGGGGTTGGGATTGTAGGAATTGGGTATCCCATTTTGGCATGGAACGTTGCCGATTTGGGGGACTGGTTATTTGGGTGTAATGTTGTCGTTTTAGTTGATGGGTGAGTCTTTTGTCTCTCCAAATTTTGTATTCATCTTCCATCTTTAATCAATATTTTTTAATTTCTAAAAAAAACAATCAGTTCTAAGAAATCCAACATTCTCTAATATTTTAAGGTAAAATGCATCAGGCACTTATTTCCAAAATTCTAAAAAGACTTCATTGTCAAGTGCTATTATTGATTAGGGGACGAACAAAGAACACTGAAAAGAGAAGCTTTAGGGAAGAGGGAAAATGACAATCCTTCTTGCTCATGCGACTACAGAGGGCATGATGTTGAAATCAAGATCCCACAGCTCAAAACTTCCTTTCACAAAATCGTAGTGTGCACCTTTCAGGGCAAGAGTGTTCTTCACTACAGCCTCTCTCACAAATGGATATGTCAATAGGTTTCCAAGTGACACATTTACAGACTCCTGCATTGAGTTAAAAAAGGAACAAGTTTATTAACGGCTAATCACTTCAACAAACATTTAGAATGCAAATAACAGAAATGAAGCGCAAAGATAAAATGCTCAATAGAAGGCTGAATTTTGAAGGCGTTTTTTGATTGCCACTTAAAAAACTTTCCTCCTACCATCTTCTGCTTCTTGTATTTACTTTCTGGTACGTCATGTTCTGCTTTTCACCCTACTGCATATTGCTATGAGTCACATGGCCAGCAAGAACCTGATGGGTTTAGTTGTACCTTTCAAACATTGACATAAGGTCCAGAAGAAAAGGTCACCTTGGAACCTTCCTTATCCTAACTTATTTGTTCCTTTTCTTAACCTAAATAGCTTTTCATGTTCTAATGAATTTAATATTGAGGGTTAGCCAGCAACTTGCCTTCTCGCAGGTGTAGCATTGCTCTTCGAAAGTTAAACTATTGCATTCTGTTTTCACCTTGGACTTTGCTGTTGAACAGATTTTCACCCATTGTTCAATGAAGTCACTGCATTATTTCACAGAAAGTAACATATTATTAAAGAGTTGCATTGACCTTCTTATAGTTAAAGTGGTCATATGTACCAGACAAGAAAAGCATTATACTACTAAAATGTGAAATAATCATAAATTGCACAAAAATTGATAAGGCCACTAGTTATCATTCCACCACTAACGTTGGAATTGGCCCGTTTTAGGTACTCTTAATGACTAAGAAAGATTGTTAAGATTCTCACATTTTTATGTTTTAATTTCTTCCAATTTTCAAAAATTATGAAAACCACAAAATTTATTTTTTCCATTTCTATTTTTCATAATTTGATTTACTATTAACTTAATATTTATTATTTAATTATTTAATATATAAATTATTAATAAGAACTATTAATAATTTAATTTAATATTATATATTTAATGAACAAAAATTAATTATTAATATAAATTATGAATAATTTAATTTTACCTAATAATTTTATTTAATTTTTATTAAATTAAATAAATTTAATTTAATAATTACTAATAAATATAATTATATTTAAAATATCTTACAATATATATTAATTTTTAAATAAAAATTTAATGTTTAAATTATTTATTTAATAAAATAAAATCATTTTTATTAATAATGTATTGATAAATATTATATAAGAAATTAAAATAAATTTATTTTTAAATTTTATTTGATATGTAATTATTATTAGTGATTAAAATATAACTATATTACTATTAAGAACTAAACAGGTTTAAAAAATACAACAAAAAAATAAAAGTGAAACCTTAAATAGTTGCAAACATTTTTTTTCTTTACCGTTGTTTATTTGTTTCCAACTATTTTAATGTTGACCTGTAGAAGAAACAAGAGATGGATCCTTGTCGCCTTCTTAATTCATCCCAAGTTAAAATATGATTGGAACAGGAAAGCATCTACCATGTGAAGGAAACTTAAAGATTGAAACTATTCTTGCTTTCCTAGGCTTTTTAGATTCCTCCAAGAATATGGCACCACTAAGAAATAATACGTCTTACAGCTTAGTCCCTACACATCTAGCAAAAAATGGTGATCTGAAGTAGACACTTCAACCAGTGAGAAGAGCAATCCTACAACAGGGCATTGGAGGATAAATAAACATATAACATATCCTTCAAGTACTTGAAGGCTACAAAACTATAAATACTGCTTGCCCTAATAGGGTTAAAGACTTACCTGGAAGTGGTCCCATCATCTGGGATAGACATGAGGCCCTTTATACCTCCACAGCGACTATGGCCAATGACCACAATGTTCTCTACCTGAGTTCAGATCCATGAGAATAGTAAGTATTGGCATCAAGTCCACTTCAGATAATATAACAATTTATCAACTTAATATTTACCAGAATAGATTGGGATGAGAAACAAGGTCTAGTTGTTGACTAGTAGTTCGTGAAGTTTGATAACAATATGATTTCACCTTACCAAACTACTGGACCGAGTTAGGTACGAGTTGAAATGGGCATATAAAAAAATATAAGGTGGTTTTGAGTCATTTCAGCCACTACGGACAAACGCGTGTTGGGCATGAACGAAGGTTAGACGCACTTCGTCCTCCGTTACTGAACATGGAGGTGCCACTACATTTCTAAGGATAAATCTAATGTAGCTATGCTGTTAGACGTGACAAAAGTAAACCTCACAAAGAAGGCTAAAAGATAAAGTACCTTAAGATGCAAGACCGCATATTCAACGGCTGCGCCCACACCGGAGTACTTTGTCTGAAAGGAGGAAAAAAATCAAGCAGATAAGTCTAAATCAATATGTCCAGTCAGGTCATGTAAATGTCCCACCAACATTATTTATTAAACAGCTGACGTTTCAGAATCTTAATCTCAGTTCCAAAACTTCTAAACGATCGACAAGGGTCAGAAGGAAAGTATATGCTACTGTTAGATTTACCAGAAAGAGCAGTGATTGCAGGCGACAAGCTACATATCAAGTGGCTAATTAGGTAGGTACTACTGAAAAAACCTGATCATAAGGTGGGACCATGTTGGCAATGTTTCGGACCATAAAGGCCTCTCCTGGTTGGAAATTGAGAATATGAGAAGGGCATACTCGAGAATCTGAGCAGGCGAATACCAAAAACTGCACAGATAAATCCAGCAACCTCCGTTTAATATATGATTGCCAGTCGATCCATAAACAAAAAGCAAGATGCAAAATGTAAATATAGTAGATTAATATGATGAAAACTCCTTTTAACTCTACCCTATATATGTATATCTCATTGAATCCAACAGAGAAAACTAGTTGTGTAGGACCTAATTGACATGTTAAGTTTTATTAAGTGTATTCTTGGTTCACGCTAAAAATGATAATAGAAATGATAATAAATATAATAAAAATAGTTATAGTTTTTCACTATATTAAAAGCTATGAAATATTTTCTAAAAAAATAAAAACAAAATTCATTCAACTATATTATATTACCATTTTTATTTTTTTCAATCCTTACCCTATTTTTCTGACCGAGGGACTTTAAATGTTAAAAGAAAAAGTTAAAAATCAATATATTAACCTTGGGACTCTGGCCTTTGGCAAGTTCACCGTACAAGTCCGGACCTTTCCTGAAAAGAACAGGCATATGCCAATCGTCAGCAACACTCTTAATGGTACAAAAGCTTTTGGAATTGGAACTGATGAGCCTTTCCAGTTTCAGTACGTAGGTTAACGTAAAAAGGTTGCCTTGATAAGTAAAATTAACTTTCAGATAAGCAGCAGTCCAATTGAATAACACGCAAGGGTAGTTCGGAACATCCACTGAAATTGAAGATTCAAAACCCAACAGACATCACACAGCATATTTGTTTTGAGAAAAAACGTCACACAGCATATTACAATCAAAAGTTAAGGTAAAAAACACAAAACCAAACCAAAACGTACTCGAATTTCTCAGTTTTGAAATGGACGAAACCGGACTTGATCCTCTCAACCGGGTTGAACCCCTTTGAACCGGCAGCCTCCAACTCGGCTGTTATCTGCTTGATTTTTGCGGCGGCGACGCTCCCGAGGTCAGCTTTCTCTCTGATGCCAAGAACAGATCATGAACCGGTCAGGTTTAAATCGTTAGAAACAAAAAAGTGGGACCCACATATGACGAGAAATCGTTTCCATTTGGTGATAATAACTGACTCAAAACGCGTAATGTCTCGTCGATTGTGGAAAACACATGGTAATAGATCATCCAGAGAGATTTTAAGACCAAATAAATGAGAGTGATTTGTGGGTTGCAGAAAAATGAAATAAAAGGGCACAAATTCAAATCTAACTACGATGAAGATGATTAACGGAGTTGAACTCAGGACATAGATAAATATACCTGAGAAGATTGGTGAGTCCTGCAATGGCGTCCTCGTATGACTCGTTTGCCATGTCTTTTTCTTGCTGAGAATTCTGGGAGAACACAAAACAAGGAAACCCAAAAATATTGGTTTTAAAGGATGAGCATGAAAGGTTAATCTGGAGGCAAACGTAACAGCCGAGTCTAAAGACAAGTAAGGAAAGATCTCATTTTGATGGTCAGTTTGAATCACTCTCAGCAGCAGAATATGATCCATCGAGGAAAACTTGATGTAACGCAGAAGATCATTGGAAAAATCTCATATAAACAAATAATTCAGTTCATAGAAGGTGTGAACAGGGAAACTAGAAACGTCCTTGAGAATTTGCGAAGAAAAAAGATGGAAAAGGACCAAAAGCATTAGCGCAATGGAAAAGACTAATCAAAACTGATGACTGAGTGGGTCGATCTGAATCAGGATTGTTGCAGATACTGGAAGGAGAATAGGGTACAAACCTTTGTTTCTGTGACAGATTCTGCTTTTTATGATCTGGGTTGCAGAAAGAGAATCAAAGTGCCTGTTAGGCAAACAGTTCTTCGATCACACACCTTTTTTCTGTTGCTCACAGAACCAAGCTCTTCGCTTTACAATACACATCTATACATACTATATATAACATGGGCATACAGCGCGCTTTATCTTTGACTTAGTAGAATAAGGTTTCTCTCTCCATGAAAGAATTAACGCGTAGATAAATCTAAACAAGTAAAGAAACCAAAAACCGGCAATAAACTAGTACATGAAAAATTAAAATTTGTGAGGTGAGACAGCAAAATTAACAATTCGACACCTTGCATACAAATCTAAATGGAAATGGATATTTTTAATGCCTATATGGAAATAACCTACAAATACATATTTTAAATACATAGCAAGTTTAATTTTAATTTACAAATAATTTATATATTTAAATTATTTAGTAATCCAAAGAACCAAGTTGATCCAAGTAATCATTGGATCTCTAACGCTTGATTTTTCTAATAAAAATGTAAACTCAAGACAAAATATTTAAAGTTCTTCTGCATCATTTAAATACTCTCTAAAATAAGAATAAGAGAAAGAATGATATATGTTATCTTTTTGGTGTAATCATGTATTTAATATGTTATTAAAGACTAATGATAGGACTTAATTAACATGAAACATTTTTTCAATTTGAATTACATTTTCACTTGATTTGACTCTTGGGATATGTGTATCAGTATATACAAAATAGTATACACATATTGTAAAAATGGTAGCGATATAACTAGGATCTGTGAAAGTTTAAAGATGAGAATGGTTTGATGTGACTATTGATCCTACGGTATATGCGTCGTTCAGAAAAGTGGGGCAGATTGTAGGGGACGTTGTGATAGTGGCCAGCGGGACTTTGGGAGCATAAAAGTCAACAAAGGCGACGGTGTGATCGAAGGGAACGCGTGAATGGTGATGGTAAAGGGCAAGGAGAGGCCAATGTGAAATAGCATGAGCATGCGACACAATGACGTTTCATAGAAATGACCTTATCCCCATCAAGTATGTTCTTATCCAGAGTAGGTATCGCACGGCTCGAAGATTTGACTCCGAGGACATGCTGCGTGAGAATGGGTGGCTTCAGTGAGTCCTTAAAAATATCATTGTTTTCAATAATTTTTTTTAAAATAATATTATTCTTTTTAAGTTGTTTTTTTAGATTAATTTTGAATTTGTTTTTTAGATTTGCCAATTCAAAAATTTGATGATCAATCTTAACTTAATCCAAGATTGAAGTTTGATTAAATTAAATTAACTTAATTTATTAATTTTGAGTTAAATTAAATCAAATCAAGTCAAAGTAAATAAAAATGGTTCGATAAATAGAACACATAACTGACTACTAATTAACTAACGCTGAAGCAAAATGAGATATTTCTTGATGATTAAGCTCAGTTACGACCTGCCCTGAGTAGAATGACCCCAGCAAACTACAGTCAACTTAAGTGACACCTTGTGTGTCCATAGAACAGAAAGCACGCAGGAAAATTTGCAAGCCTCAGGAATGAACAACTCATAAAATAATTGTACTTTAATGAGAAGAACCGATCTTGTTTTCCTAACTCATTTCTGAATAGGTTAAGCTTGAAGGTCAAGATCATAGGACAGGGTTGTGTCCCACTCGGACAGTGCACGTTTTGTAATTTATTACCTGTTCTTAATCATGCGGAATGAGGTATAATGGAAAAGCTTGAATATGCAGATAGCAATTTCATATTGGGTGAGCACAACTTGCTGGAAAATGACGGGAGAAAGATTGTACTGATGCTCCTACCTCCTTTTAGTGACCATCAGTGATAGAGATAAAAATATCTTTTAGGGTACTAGAAATATCTTTTAGGGTACTAGAAATATATTGGGTGAGCACAACTTGCTGGAAAATGACTTTATCTCACTATCCATATCTCCTTGGCTTCCTGATGGTCCTCCTCAGCTCGCTCTGCTAAATTGTACTGACGCTTTCTTCTTGACATTGTTTTATCTCATGAACTAGAATTTGTAGCTCCTTATTAGCATCTATTCCAAACTATTCTAGTACCACCTTTAAAACAGTGCTGCTCATTATTAAACTTGATACGACCTTTTCATATTTTGTCCGAACATATATCACTCCCCAAATAAATCTTTGAAGGTTATCCTAGACTTCCTACTTAGGGAATGAAACTTACAAAAATCTACCTTTTCGTGTTAGTCATCCTTCAATAAGCTCCTCTTATGAAATTTCATCATCCATTGTTCACCAAGATGACTCATCCGCACATATATGTCATATTTTAGTGCTTTCTTTCTTCTTTGAAGATTAAGATAAATCTACCAATCTTATTATTGTCTTTCCAATTAAGACATAGATGTTATGTCTTTTGAAACTTACTTTTAATAAGTTATTTCGATAACAAAATAGCACTAGTTTCATCAATTACTTCTCTTACGACCTTGTCTCTTACGCTCAATAGTATTATCCTGTGTGTCCCTAACAAAATCTCTTCCTTATCTGACAACCCAAAATTCTTCAATATTTTTTCTTATTCTTCTATCGTTGCTTCACATCCTTGTCGAACAAAAACCACTCTCATCTTCAACTTTCCTAAGGTGTCATTCAATTAATTGAACTTCTCAATATTGAACTTATGTGGAGACATCTTGACAACAAACCTTAACTATGATACCAATCAGGCAAGGAAACATATTCTTCTATTATTACTATGAGATAGATGATACAAGAAGAAGTATGACTAAAATTCCCACAATGTTACACAACTCTTAACAAAATATTTATAGAATTATATGTAAAAAGTCTAATTAAAGTGAAACTTTATTACCACATAATCCTTAAGTCATTGATATTCTATTTCACTAAAACTTAAGGTCATTGAGCATTTATTTTATCGTAATCCTAAAGTCATTAAAACTCTATTTCATCATAATCCTAAGGTAACTGAAATTTTATTTCCCTATAATTCAAAACATATCTCACAATTCTCCGCCTTAATTGGAATTCTATTTCACTATAATTCAAGGCATATCTTACAATTTCCTACCTTGACTTGAAATCTCCAACGCCTCAACCAACAATTATTCCCTACCACATAAGTCCAAAAAGCTTCAAGCTATATGAGCATTCGTCAGGTTCAATCCACAAGTAAACTTCTCAACAAAGTAACAACTTAATTTATCAATTATCTTTTGCTTCCTCTTAAATATGAATTTTTTAAACATATAGTAAGGAAATATTACCCAGAATCAAAGAGTATTAGAATAACAGATTGCTATCTCTAAGATATATTATTGAATCTTGATGCTTTTGTTTATAAAAGCTGAACTAATTCTATAGAACCTGGCTATTTTTTTTAGTGTTAAAACTGAAAATGGTTTTCTCCCATATAGTCCAACAGAATACAAGAGACGTTACCGATGATTTCCTTGCACAACAGAACAACATGCACTTTCCAAATTTGCCAGCCATGGTTGTGTTTAGACCCTTCTATTTCCTGTCACACCTGCCGCATGAAGAGTCAGCCACTGCCAATGGTGACATACGCAGAAAGCAGTAGAATAGTTTGCTATAATGGAAGAGAGTAAGCCATTTAAAATTGGAGGGTCTTAAATGACAATTCAACCGAGCTCAAGTTATTCCCTGGCATTAAACAAAATTCTAAGAACATGGCTCTTACAAGTGCTCGGGGGGCGAGAGCTCGACGTGCAAGACTAAAGCAGGCGATGATTGTCAACTTCATAATTGGAAAGCTAAGTGAGAGCCTAATGACCCTGAAGAAGTTGGGGCCAATGACATGGCTTTTGGAGTGCAAATATGGACACAGAGGCAAGTTGGAAACAATGGGTTATCATTATGTAGCTTTCCTATGAACAGGAACAGATAAGGTTGAAGGTGAGCCAGAAATGTGGATTCACGGCAAGCAGACAAATTTTTTAAAGAAATTTTGGAGCTTAACCAGAGAGCATAGCTCCAACCAAGATACATGACGTTAAAGGTGAGGTGCCAATTGAATCTATTCTGTTGTAGATGAGAATCCCATGTTGGACTTTCTTAATCTTGACAAGTCTCTCATCCAGCAAATTCCCTATGCTTCTCAATTTTCTCACCAATATTCTGACCTGATGGAAACAATTCAAATAGCATCATCTTTTAACCTTTCGAATTAGAACTTCTTTACGAATTGTAATCCTACTAGTTTTTTTTTATAAATAATTACGTCTGGTTATTTATTCAATTCCATACATTTCAAAACTGTTTGTAAATATAGTTACAAATTTTAGAGTTTTAATCACATCCAAAACTGAGGAGCTAGGTCAACTTTCATGTGTTTATAAATTATTAAATCTTATATAATATTTACTAACAAATTATTAATAAAATTATTTATTTTATAATAATATTTATAAATTAATTTTTTATAAAGTAATATTTATTCTAAATATAGTTTAATTATTAAGTCATATTTTATTTTAAATTTATATATGTTGAAGATATTTTAAATTTATTTATACTTATTAATAATTATTTAATTTAATTATAAAAATAAATAAAATTAGTAAGTAAAATTAAATTATTCATAATTCTTATTAATAATTAGTTTTAGTTAATTAAATATAATATAAAATTAAATTATTCATATGTTTTATTAAAAATTAATATGTTAAATAATTAAGTAATATATATTTAGTTGATAGTAAATTAGATTATAAAATAAAACATAAACAAAAAAACAAAAACTATTTTTTTTATGATTTTCATAATTTTTAAAATAGGAAGAAATCAAAACCAAAAACTCAAATATAAGGGTGACAATGAGTCGGTCCAAGCCTGAGCCCAAACCCGAACTTGAACTCGAACCTAACCATGCCAGGGGCAGTTCGAGCCCAGCTTGGCCTAGTCAATTTTTCTTTCATTTTAAAATGCCGAAGCGGCATAGTTTTGCATATAAAGGTTAACCTCGGGTTGGGGCTAAGTCTAGAAACTCGAGGCTTATTTTTTAGAAAAATTGGGCTCAAGGCCCGAGCTAGCCTATTAACTTGGGTCAAGCAAGGTCTAAGTCCAATTGTCATCTCTACTTAAACGAACAAGTTTTTTTTTATTAAATTTGAAAACAAAAATAAAAATATAAAAATAAAAATGAAACAAACAAATTTAATGTAGCTCTCAACCCAAAATCCAAAGGTCAAGTCATTATGCCAACGTCGATGAGTTATGTAGATTAAACTAGACAGTGCTTGTTCCTGAAGAAGTGTCAAATGTCGAAGTGTTAAAAAGCACATCCACAATTAATACTTTTTAATTATAGGATGTAAATCCAATATATGAAATCCTTGGTTTGAACCAGGCTCACTCGATTTTGAAGCATCTCATATTTCTCTTTGAGTTGATAAATCCTATTTCATGGATTTTAAAGGTGATATTTATCAAGAAAATTATAGTGAAGTAAAAATTGAATTAGACTTGCTGGTTCAACTGAATTACTTGAGAACTGATTAGCTAGCCAATTCGATTATTAGTAACAACTTCTAAAACTCAAAATAGGTCAATTAAAATGCAAATTACCCAAAATTTTAAAGTAATATTAAAAATCGTAAAAAAAATTATTCTTAATTTCTTTCTTCAATTAAACTTTGACAATTTCTTTAATCTCATTTCAATTGAATTTTCTCTAATATTTTCAATTTTTTTCAAACAACTTTTACTTTTAAAGGTTTCCTTCTTTAATCAAATTTCTACAATCTAATCAATTCTTTTCAATCTTTGATTTCTTATTTAATTAGTTTTATCCAATAATTTCAATTTAGTGGATTTGTTCTTTTTATAATCGTTTTATTATTTATTGATTCCATAATTTTGCCTTTAGCAACTTTTGAATAGGTATAGGAAGGGTTTTGCACTTTTAGCAACTAAAACTTCTTCATTTATATGCATATGATTGCTGACTGAAGAAAGCAGGAATTTTTTTAATAGGTTTAGAAAACGAGGAGTTCAAGTGTTTCAATTGAAGTTTTAGACATTTCTTAGAGGTTATTAACCTTGCCTTTTAACTTACTCATCTTGTTGTTTCTCCAACAGTTGTTATATCGTATATCTAGTTTTACTCTCTTTTTTTTGGGATTTGGGAAACCTCGTAGGCGGGCCAAACGGGTACACCTCTCCGATGGCCCCACTAGCGCACCACCCCATAGGCGGGTCAAGCGGGCGCACCTCATCATCGAGAGCCCAATTAGTTTTTCATCTACAGGTAAAACCCCGGGTGCCCTAGGCTCTTACAAGAGCGGCTAGTATAGAATCGAACCTGGGACCTAACTGAAGTCAAGCCCCGCTCTCAACCATCGAGCCACACCCCTTGAAGGCGGTATTCGACAAGACACAGGGGAGTCTTTACATGAGTATTGGGAGCATTTCAAGAAGCTCTATAATAGCTGTCCAAACCATCAGATAAGTAACCAGTTATTAATTCAATATTTATATGAAGGGTTGCTTCTTTTAGATAGGAATATGATAGACGCTGCGAGTGGTGGAGCGTTGGTGAACAGGACACTAGATGATGCTTGGAACTTGATAGCAATAATAGCAGTGAACTCCCAGTATTGGGGTAATCGCAGTAATGCTTCCTCCTCGACAAAGTAGGTGAAGAAGGTCTCCATCTCCAAGTTGGAGTAGCAAGTTGCAAATTTGACTTCCTTAGTGCAGCAAGCAGTGATAGGAAAGGGGCCTACCAAGGTATGTGGTATTTGTACATTAGCTAACCATCCTACAGATGCATGCCTTTCCTTGCAGGATGAACAACACGTCAACGTAGTTGGGGGGTTTCAAGGACAACAGAGGAGATATGACCTTTTTTCTCCCACTTACAATCCGGAGTGGAAGGATCATCCCAACTCGTATGGGAACCCACAGTAAGGAAGTAGTTCTAATGCATGCCAACTCAATTATTATTAACAACAAAAAGGATTCCATGCACCACCAGGTTCCATCAGAGTCAACCACAGTTTCAGCCAAGGCCATCGCCTCCACAACCACCACAATAACAATAAGCTGGAGGTATGTCCTTAGAGGAAATTGTTAAGAGCTTAGCATCTAACACTTTTCAATTCCAACAGGAAGCGAGGAGTGGTTTGAAGAATTTGGAAAATCAGGTTAGTCAATTAGCTGATGTTGTGGAGAAGCTGCAGGCCTAAAGTTCCATAGGGTTACCTAGTCAACTTGAAAGGAACCTAAGAGAAGACGCTTGCGCCATTACCTTGAGAAGTAGTAAGGAGGTACAAGGACTAAGGAAGGGGAAGGAGAAAGAAGAAGAGGAAGAAATTGAGCTAACAAAGAAGAAGGAAGATCGCCTTCCTCAGGTAAATACTTCGCACCCTGTTGTTAATGATTCACCTCCTATTCCATTTCCAAGCAGGTTAGCAAAGAATAAGAAACAGGAGAAGGAAAAGGAAATATTGGAGGTCTTTTGCAAGGTGGAAGTTAATATCCCTCTTTTGGAAGCAATTAAGCAAGTTCTGCGATATGCTAAATTTTTGAAGGAGCTATTCACCAACAAACGAAAGCTGAAGGGAGATGAGAAGATTAGTATGGGGGACAATATGTTAGCAGTCTTATAGAGGAAGCTACCCCCAACTGCAAGGATCTAGGTATTTTTACCATTCCTTCTAAGATCGGTAACATGAGGTATGAAAGATGTATGTTAGATTTAGGAGCTTTGATTAATGTTATGCCTTTATCTATTTTTAAAGCTCTTAATCTTGGTTCATTAAAGGATACCCATGTTATCATTCAACTGATTGATAGATCTAACACATACCCTGAGGGGGTTATTGAGGATGTTTTGGTGCAGGTTAATGAGCTTGTTTTCCTTGCAGATTTTTATGTGTTAGATATGTAGGATGAGGGCTCTTTGAGCCCTTCGATAATTTTGTAAGGTAGACCATTTTTTAAGACATCTCGAACAAAAATCGATGTACATAGTGGGGTGTTGACTATGGAGTTCGATGGCGAGGAGGTCATTCGTTTCAATATCTTTGATGCCATGCGTTATCCATTAGATTGTGAGTCAGTTGACAAGGTAGATATTCTTGACTCTTTGGTAAAGCATTGGTCTCTTCTTTCCACAAGTGACCCTTTGGAGGTAGCCTTGACTACCCCGCAAGAGAAAAAGATGTTCAGTTATTAGCAAAGCAAGGTCGAGTTTGGAGAGGATCTAAAGGAAGCAATTTGGATACTTGAGACAAGTCCTTTTGGTAGGTATGTCCCTCACTTTTTAGAATTTCCCATTAGTACTAATCGGTTGTTAGCTTCTATTGTGCAAACTCTAGAAGTGGAGTTGAAGCCCTTACTGACTCACCTTAGATATGCTTATCTTGGCATTAACAACACACTTCTAGTTATGATAGTACGTGATCTTACAAAGGAGCAAGAAGAGAAGCTCATTAGTGTGTTACGAGAGTATAAGACGACATTGGGATGGACATTTGCGAATATTAAAGGCATTAATCCTTCCTTATGCATGCACATGATTCTTCTTAAGGAAAGAGCTACCCCAGCCCGTCAAGTGCAAAGATGTCTCAACCCACCAATAATGAAGGTGGTGAAGAAGGAAGTGATGAAGTTGCTAGATGTGGGTATCATATACCCCATCTCTGACAGCAAGTGGGTAAGTCCTTTACAGGTAGTTCCCAAAAAGTCAGACATTACAGTAGTGGAGAATGAGAGAGGAGACTTGGGTGCAAAACGGATGGCGAGTTTGAGTGCATTATCGCAAGCTCAACTTGATGAGTAGAAAGGACCACTTTCCTCTACCTTTATTGATCAAATGTTAGAAAATCCTACTGGTCGTGCTTACTATTGCTTTCTTGATGGTTATTCAGGTTGTTATTGCTCCAGAGGACCAGGAGAAGATAACTTTTACATGCCTGTATGACACCTTTCCCTACATAAGGATGCCGTTTGGATTGTAAAATGCCCCCGTTACCTTTCAAAGGTGCATGGTAAGCATATTTTATGAGTATATTGAGAAAATCATTGAAGTTTTCATGGATGACTTTATTGTGCATGGGGATTCATTTGAACAATGTCTGGATCACCTCATTTTGGTACTTAAACATTGTCTTGAAACTAACCTTGTTCTTAATTCTGAAAAGTGTCATTTTATGGTTCAACAAGGGATAATTTTAGGAAATGTGGATCTGCTAAAGGGTATTGAGGTTGATAGAGCTAAGATAGACCTTGATTCTTCTTTGCCCTACCCCGCTTCTATGTGGGAAGTTCGATCTTTTCTTGGCCATGCAGGGTTTTATCTCAGGTTCATTCAGGACTTTTCCAAAATTGCACAACTATTGTTTAGGTTGCTTCAGAAGGACAAAGAGTTTGTTTTTGATGAGTAGTACAAGAAGGCATTTGATGCTCTAAAGGAGAAGTTGGTTACTGCACCTATCTTACAACCTCCATATTGGAGTCCGCCATTTGAGCTCATGTGTGAAGCCTCCAACCATGTTATTGGAGTAGTTTTAGGTCAGAGAGTAGGGCGGATCCCTCATGTTATTTATTATGCCTTGAAGACCTTGAATTACACCCAAGCAAATTACAGGACCACATTAAAAAAGCTTCTTGCAGTAGTTTTTGCTTTAGATAAGTTTAGTCTTATTTATTGGGTACTAAAATTACTATTTATTCTGATCATGCAGCTTTGAAGTATCTACTGGCGAAGAAAGAGGTAAAGCTGAGGCTCATCCGTTTGATACTCGTACTTCAGGAGTTTGATGTGGAGATAAAGGATAAGAGGGGGTTGGAGAATGGAGTAACAAATCATTTAAGCTGCTTAGTAAAGCCTGGTGCTAACACAGGCCCTATCAATGATGATTTTCTAGATGAGTAGCTACATGTAATACAGTTGACAGCTCCCTGGTATGCTGATATAGTGAATTTCTTGGTTTCTCATAAATTTCCTATAGATTTTACCAAAGCATAAAAGGAGAGGATAAGGAGCCAAGCAAAGTTTTATGTATGGGATGATCCTTACTTGTGGCGATTTTGTGCGTATCAATTCATCAAATGGTGCGTACTTGACAGTGAATTTCTTTCCATTTTGTCACTCTTATACATGTAGAGGTCATTTAGTCATAAAGCAAATATCTCGCAAGGTTCTAAAGTGTGGGTTTTACTCCCCATCTTTATTTCAAAATGCATATGATTTCTGTAGGACTTATGATAATTGTCAGCGCATAAGTATGTTAGGTTCTCGTGAGGAATGCCTAAAACCCCTATATTAATTTATGAGATTTTTAATGTTTGGGGCGTGGATTTCATGGGTCCCTTTCCTTCCTCGTTTGGATTTCAATATATTCTGTTTGTAGTTGATTATGTGTCGAAATGGGTGGAAGCTTAAGCCACCCCAATTAAAGATTCTCGAGTGGTTGTAGATTTCTTGAAATCCAACATTTTCTCAAGGTTTGGAGTCCCGCAAGCCATCATCAGGGACAAGGAGACTCACTTTTGTAACCGGACGATCGAGACCCTCCTGAAAAATATCAAGTGATGCATCGAGTCTCAACCTCAAACGAGTGGTCAGGATGAGGTGTCCAACTGAGAGATCGAATCCATCTTAGAGAAGATGGTGAACCCAATATCAAATCCATCTTGAAGAAGATGTTGAATCCTAATAGGAAGGATTGGAGTTTGTGCCTCAATAACACCTTATGGGCATATAGGACTGCATACAAGACTCCAATAAGGATGCCACCATTCAGGCTTGTTTTTGGGAAGCCATGCCACCTTCCAATGGAGCTACAACATAAAGCTTATTAGGCAATCAAGAAGTGTAACATAGAGTTAGAAGTTGTTGCGACATGAAGCACTCGAGAATGCCCGGATTTATAAGGAAAAGACTAAGGCATTCCATGATCACATCATCTCTAGGAAGACATTTATGGTAGGACATAAAGTATTTTTTATATCATTCACTCCTCAAGCTCTTTCTAGGTAAGTTACGCTTCTGATGGATAGGTCCCTTTGAGGTTACACAGGTATATCCCCTTGGAGTAGTGGAGATCAGAAGTGCCAAGACGAGGAAAGAGTTTAAAGTCAATGAACATCGTCTCAAGCCCTACTTTGAGGGATTTCAAATGCACAACGTGGAGATGATGGAGCTTGAAGCTCCAACAAACATTGGTAGCCCAATCTTATCCTTTCATTTTAGTCCTTTACTGTTTCAGTTTCTTTTTGTTTATTATTGCTTTCATTTGAGTACCTTATTTGCTTTTTGTATGTTTTGTTGTTAGGAATGCAAGACCGGAACTGTGAATTTTTCTTTCAAGTCGTTGAGCCCTCTTTAATCTAGGGGAGTCCTTATGTTCTCATCCCTTACATGTGTTTTTTTTTATTTTATTGATTTCAATACATTGGGGATAATGTCCCATTTAAGTGTGGGGGTGGGGCCAGTTTTAACATTTTTGCATTTTTGTACTAGAACTGTGATGAACGTTGAACCATGCCATTCTGTATAGTAGTTGAACTGAGAATTGAGTTGTGTGCTTGAATTTGAAATACGCAGCTTGAGTGGAAGGTGAATCATATGGTTTGATTGAAGTAGTTAGTTAAATAAACTCAGTCAATAATTTGATACTTGAGTGATTAGGTAATGTATGAAATTTTGATGGATTTGCATATAAGCACATGCAAGGTTTTGAGCCTATATGACTGCATTTCATAGTCATTATGTTTCTTTGTTGTGTGTGATGCTCCCCTAGGAAGATTACCTTCAGAACTTGCATCAAACCGATTTGAAACTACGAGATGCATGCTTTATGGAAATGATTAAGGCCTTCTTTATTTTGAACCTTTAGCTTAAATGACCCACTAACTCATTTTCCCCTTGCCAACCCTTTTGAGCCTTTAACCTTGTTTGTTTATGAAGTAATCACCTTACGTTGAAACCAGAAAAACCCATTAGCCTTGCCCTGATGAAGTAATGAGTGAGCATTTGATGTATATGATTTAGGGACTTTTGTTTTGTATTCGATTATGAGATGTTTTGAGAGGCATTTCTACTCATGTTTTATTGAACCGTGCTGTTATTATTTCCTTATTGTTTTATTGTTATTCAAAAGACAAAAAAAGGGAAAGAAGAAGAAGAAGAAGAAGGAAAAGAGAAAGAAAAAGAAGAAGAAAAAAGTGAGGAAAAAAGAAAAAGAAAAGCATATTTGTTTTTGGCTTTATTGATTAAAAGCGTCTTTGTTTCTGTTGTTGAAGGAAACGTAGAAGCATTAGTTAGTGATAAGTAGTTGTAGTCATGGTATTTATATATATATCTCAAAATTTGTGTTTGGTTGTCCCTTCTTACTTACCTTAATACTTGTGAGTTATCCTTTGACCTTTTTGCCTTGCCTTAACCTAAACCCCATTACAACCCTTAGTAAAAGCCCTCTTTGATCCATAATAACATGTAACTTATGTGGTAGAAAATTGGTGAATTTGCAAGCCTATGGTAGTATAGTATCCTAGAGGGAGTATTGAGTGAAACACCGACCTTAAACAATTGAGTGAAATGAGTGAACATCGTGAGGAAAATCCATCGTAGTTTTATTTTACCTTTGATCAATGGTGTCTACTTTTTACTTTGTTTATGTGCATTGATGAAAAGATTATAATATATGTAATAGCTCGATACTTGAGTTTGTCCAAGTTTGAAGGATTATATATACTTGATTTTCATTGAAAACAAAGTGACATAATATCTTGGTTATATTTACTAAGTTTCAGGCATACTAATTATGGTATTTCATTTACTTTAACAGTACCATGATGACAAGGTGAGAATAAAGGATGCTATCAAGTTGAGAAAGGTCTTAAATGTAATTCTGTTTTACATTCTGTACACCCTGTTCTTCTAGATGTCTAATATATTGGTAATTTGTTAGGTTTCTTTGACATCATCTTAGACACTTGATGATTTTAAAGTTGCTAATTGTAGATGATATTAGGTCTCCACCTATATCTGTTGTGAACATGAAGGTAATTTAATTGGTGATTGTAATCCCTGAGAATGAATGGTGATTGCAACCAATGAAGGTTCTATTTTTCATAATTCATTCTTTAGATATATCAACCTATTTATGAGCATAGTTGTTTTATAATTCTAATCTACTTGTTTCTTTTCTTTTTTAGGATGGTGACGATTATGAGTGGACAAGGAGGTACTTCGTGAAGAATTTTGGAGTGCTCATACTTAGTTTTGTTTAGTATTTAGATTAATTCAGTTATAGTTCATAAGGAATGGAGGACGATATTGTAGATGAATATTTTAGCTAGTGATTTTTTGCTTTTGTATTTTGAATATATTCAAATAT
>JANKOD010000003.1:8955098-8966383 GCA_026284645.1 Erythroxylum acuminatum | reverse complement strand
ATCTTATCTTAATTGAGACCTGGAAAGAAGCTTAAGTACAAGCTTTTTCATGATTCACAAAGTAAATCATCCACTTTTTGTGAGTTTTCCCCTACTACATGACTTTTATACATTAAAAAGCCATTAGAAAACATATCCATGCATGCCCACTCCAAGACAGACATTAACATGTCAGCACCTTTTCCTGTAATAGCTTATCTATTGCATCTTGCTCAGAGGCACAAAAAGAGAGAAGGTCCAAAAGAGGAAAAAATTGGATAAAGAAACAAAGAAGAAAACAAATCGGCAAAGCAGGTTCAAAAAGAGAAAGAGAACTAGATAACGAAATGAAAAAGAAAAGCAGGAGAAATAAATAGGTAGCAGCAACATCAGTACGAATAATGCCTTAGAAATTATTAAAAGAAGTGCTTGCATTATACCAATTTATTGCACTATTTGAGCATTTTCCATGATCCATGTACAACTCAATCTCTTTTATGCTATCCTCAAAGTTTGGTCTCAATTGTTAATTACAGAACCATAAATATCTTTAAGTGAGGAAATTGAACATTACCTGTAGGTGTTAGGAGAACAACTGAGGTTATCGCATTTGCACTTCCATATACACGAGCAGTAGTTAAGGTGTTGATAGTACTTGTAGTAGTTCTGGCACCAGTGGATAAATACACAATTGCAAAGGCAGAGGTAGAGGCATTTGCTCCTCTTTTACCTTTCTTTCCCCTTTTAGCATTATTAGAAGCAAACTGCAGATGCATTTACAGAGATTTCTGTGTTGGTTTCAACTGTTGAGATGTTTTCTCGGGTTGACTGCGAAATGGTTGTGTTTTGCTCCATATCAAAATGAGTTGACTAGTCTCGGTAGGGATTTTGAAACTGGGTTGGAACCTTATATTGATAATAGAAAAAAAGAAAAAATTACTATTAGATTTCCACTATTATAAAAAAAGAATCTTAGATATACTAAAGAAAAGACAAAACAACCTAAAAATTACCTAGCTGCCCTTCCAAGGACAACCTTTTTTATTGTGTCCATCTTTATGGTAGTGGCTGCAAGTAATGATCATGCCCCTCCTAGACACGTGATCAGCATTTTCTTTTTGGTCACGTTTTTAGTCTTTTGAGACTCATTAAGGCCCTTTTCCTAGCTTTTTTAGGCCTACCAGGTCCTTATTTGAATTATTGTGGTCTAATAGTTTCTTCATTGCTAATTGGTCAATCCTTCGTACCAGGCATTAGTTGAATAACCTTCCCATATGCTTTGACATATTGACTCTTATATAACCAACTTAAAGTGTACTCTTCAATATTAGCCCTCTTATCTCTAATAATACATATGGCATGTGCACAAGGAATGCTAAAGAGGGTATATCTCCTACAAAAGCAAGTTTTGTCGTGAAGCCTCACCTTATATATGTTCTCATTATGATCAATCCCATACCCTCCTTCTCCATTGTGATATACATAGCAATGTTGAGCAATGTTGGCACACTTATCAATAGCTTTCCATATTCTTGACCCGAAATTTCCTTTCCACTTAGTATTCTCTTTTCTTTCTCTCACAATTTTTTTTCATAATTTTTCTTCTAATGTGCTCAGACAACCCTAAAATAACAACTTTTTTTGCATCAAGTAGAGTCTTATTGAATGCCTCACATAAGTTATTGTCAACTAACTCAATTATAGAATATTCCCCTCTAAAATACCCAGTACCATTGCTAAACTAGTGCACAGCTCTCAATATCTTTTGCTACCTTTTCCTTCTTCTCTCTTAGATTTTTCTTATTTCTTCAAATTCCCTTACTGACCAGGATTTTGCAATTTTCCAAAATGTTCCTTCATCTTTTCCCCTTTATGTCCTCTTATTTGTCAATTCACATAAACATATCGAGCACAAAATCTGTGCTCAGCATCTGGACATAAATCTGTAATAGCTCTATCAAGTCCTTGCAGAAAAAAATATAACCATTTTAGTAGGCAAAAACATAAACATTTCAATTTATTTCATCATAATTATTGTAGGCATATAAATAGTAGAAAAATAAAAGTAAAAACAATTTAATGTAAACCATTACCATTTATTGGTTTATCATTATAGTCCAACCAATTCCAAAGCCCAAGTAAGGTAAATCTTCTTGTGTCTTTCAATAAACCACTTTCAGGTGAAAGTAGTCTCATCTTCAACCATAACCCAAGCAACAGGAAACATTTGATTGTTTCCACCTCTTCCTACAGCACATGGAAGTTCAAACCTTAGTTATAGTCTTGAGCCAACATCCATCTAGGCCAAGATAATGCCTGCACGCATGTTTAAGAACTTCTAAACATATGTACATTCTTTCAAAAATAGGTGGAGATGTTGGAAATGGCCGAGGCACTGTCATTTTAACTATACTATCTGGGATGGTCTACCTAATGACTTCAGCATAAGACCAAAGTTTCCCATACTCCTCTTCAATGTTGATCACAACACTATCAAAAAAAAAATCTTTGCTCTTCTCACCATACTCATAAATAGTTCAACATCAAAACAATCCTTAACATCAAATCTAATATCATCAGTCATCAAAATTGGCTCCCTTTTAAGCTTATCCATCAACAAGTCAGAAGTGTTGGTATTCATCCTAGTATTTGTGTAAACACTATTACAGTCATGAGTGTCCCTAAATTTCCTAACTTGAAAACACTGCAGCTTCTTATCAAATGCTCCATATATATAGCAAGGGCAATTCTCTGTCCTACATTCACCTTGGATAAATTTGGGCTTATTTTTGGTAAATATGACAGTCCTCTTTGTTTTGATGGACAACAAACTAATTGCATGCTTAGAAAGCATCCTTAATTCAAAGCAAGGCTCAACAACATTTTCATCATAAACAAGGTATTTTTTCCCCTCCTATTCGCATCATCTACCGTATCATCGATATCACTAATAAGTTCCCCATAGTCATCACTGTCATAATATTTAGAAAACTACCTTATCTTCATCATTTTCATCATCTGCATCATCTTCATCACCTGCATCATCTACAAGTTCTCCATCATCTCCATCATTTTAATCTTCTTCATCTCCTTCACATAAATCCTCTTCATCATCTTCATCTCCTTCCTATAAATCCTCTTCATCTTCTTCATTGTCCACATTTGCATCATCTCCAGCATATCCATCATAAACATTTGAGACATCATCTAAAATTTTTACATTCTCTTCATTTTCATCAGTATTATCTACATTACATTCAAACCCTACATTATTATCATCCTAACCATTATCTTCAAGTACATTATCCTAATTAAGCTCATTTGGTTCATCCTCAATCACTTCAACAGGGTATCTACACCATGTTCAATATAAATATAGCACCAGTAACCATCATCTTACTAACCATATCTAACATACTAATATCATCTTGTACAACCCCCAAACCATTAGATCGTTCAAAACAGGCCTAAGATTTAAAAAAATCACATTGTTATACTCATTATTCTTACATACATCAACCAGTTCAAAGTAGCTGAGTAAGTCAGGATCAAATCCTATGTCATCCACTAAATCACCCTCATACCTAAGATTATCACCCACATTAACCAAACATCCCGCATAGTGAAACCTCATAATTACCTCATCAAATCCATTCTGCCAAACTATAATGACCTTATTAAATGCTTGTAGTTCCCTTGCCTACTTTAGCAAGATTATTTGGCATCACCCTAATGAATCAACTATTGCCATCCCACTCCTAAATGAAACAACAATAGTGTGTGATATAAAAATTTAGATATCGAATAAATAATAAGGCATAGTGTTAATACAAAAATATACTAGTGCATTTATCACTAGAAAGGAGAACTAACTATCACTAACTTCCTCAGTATCATCCAGAACCAAATTGGTGTACTCATCAAAGCCTTATCAATAATCAATAACATCAAGCTTATTCAAGAAAGAGAAAGGTCGTTGAAAATTGATGAGTACCATCTAAAATATTCATACTAAAAATGAAACTATTTCTAAAAATAAAAAAAATCTTAAATCAAACAATCAAACAAAAGGCCAAAATAACAAATGCCAATATAAAGATTGCAAGCAAATAGTTCATTCTTAAAGCATGCCAGTTTTGCTAAAGGATCGAATAAGATGATAAATCTAAGCAATCACATGATGTGATTTAAAGAAACGAAAGATCTGCACAGAATTATTAAATGTCATGCCCTTTTGTCTATTTTAATAGGTCTAGTTAGAAATTCATACTAAACCCTTCTTGTAGGCTTCGTAACAAGTTTTAAATAGTTGAAGAACCATTTCAAGAAACTTTGAGTTTACATAAAGCCTCGGCCCTAATACATTTATAGCAACCATTACTTTTGATAAGAGACTGAAAAGACACCAACTAATAGATAATACCTTCAAATGGACAAAGCTTATACTTTTAAAGATAATTATATAAGGGTATACAAATATGTGGACATGGAATAAGCATAATTTTCTTTAGAGCAATTACCAAAAAATATACCCCATTATAGTCAGACAGACTTACATTTTGCACAAGTAAATAACTTCACATACAAATTAAGGATCATCATCGAACTAATAACATATGATGAATGTATCATGCTTTAATATTATTGAAGTTGTAAGCATTATAGTTATAAGTTAAAACATAGTTTGATTTCATGTCTACTCAATCTACATATTGATGAAAACTACAAAAGTCTAATGAAACATCAAATCTCAAAGGACTCGTAAAACATTGATAAGATGACAGATTTAAAATTTTCCAAATTTTGTACTCACAATCTTGCAAAATGTTAACTCATTTGTCATATTCTAAGTTTTGCAAATTGTCTCACTTAAGTTTTCACAAACTACATGCTTATAACAAAGATCAAAAGAGCAACTCACAAACTATAATAGGAATCGCCAAAGTGATCTTCCCAACATCTTCATCAACTTGCATTATCTTTTTTATACGAGCTGGAAAAATTAACAATAAATTCGTTGTAAGCCTTAGATAGACAGAGAGTAAGGAGAAGGGATGTCACACCATGATCAACAATTATGAAGGGTTGTCAGTGAAATGACTGCAAAAAAATAAACAGAAATCATTCAAAAACAAAGATCCGTGTGAACTCTAGGGGTTCTTATAGAAAGACAAGTCACCAAAGATGGTGATTGAACCACATGCATATGGACTAGAAGCATAGATTTTGCTAGGTTTATTCACTACTATACATGCAAACTATAAAAGTCTTCTCAATCTACATATTCATGAAAACTACAAAAGTGTAATGAAACACCAAATCTCAAACGACTCGTAATATGTCAGACCTTAAAGGTCTTGCAAAATGTTAACAACTCAAAATGGTAGTGTGAAAGCTTGTCAAATGTCTTATTCAAAGTTACATAAAATTTCAAACCTTAAACATCAACGTACTGGGAGATTACTAGAGAGAACATTTACATTAAAGGAATAGAAGGTGGATCAACCAGAGGGATTAGAGTGATCAGCAGTAATGATGCGTGAAGGAGGACAGATCAGCGAGAGGGACAGATCGGACAACCCTATTTCTAAATTTTCGAGAGAAACATGTTGAAAATTTAGGGATTAAAAGTTAATTTAAGGTTTCTATCATAAAGATAAATGATTTTCTTATTTGTTCTTTTGTAAATATCTACGTTAGTCACATGTGTTTTTAACGTGGCATCTAAAGACTAATCGGCCCATCCATAATGACATATGTATGACACTTCCTAATTTCAGTCCAAAATAACCTAACATTGAGTAAACACGAGAACATTTAGACCATTATTGAGCAACTTAAAAATTTTAGCCCTAAATTGATTAATCCCAAAAAAGTTTGGCCCCAATTTGGGCATTTAGTCATAAATCTAGAAATTTGATGAAATGGGAGTAGAAGAGAGAAGAGAGGGACGGTGAATATAGGGTTTTAACTCCATATTTTTCTCCTCTCATTTCCTCTCCATTTCATCTTCTTAATCACACATTTTTCATAAGGAATCAGGCTAATCCCAATTAGAAATCAAGGTAAAAGTTAATGGTTTTCTTCTCATCTTCATCTTTTCTTGCGTTGCTTATAAAGAACTAAAATTATAAGGTTGGAATTAGGATTGAGATATGTATTTGTGGTGTTTCTAGTTGTTGAATCAAGCAAAGATAAAGGGGAAGAGAAGGAAAAGCATTAGAAGAGCTAGTTGGCTAATTTCCAGTTTTGGAACTACTCTTAGTTTAATTTCTGTTTGTGCATGTTTGAATGTGTACAAAGATTAATTTAGACATGGAATGACTACTGGAATGGTGTCTTGGTGTTACTTTGCATGGAATTAGTTGAATATGATAAGAGAGTAATGTCAAGTGGAATTCTGTCTAGGGTTCATTTGAACCAGTCTCATTGTTTTGGCCATAACTCGGCCTACGGACCTCCAAATTAGATTATTCCAATTGGAGATTAAACAACATAGCACTAAAAAATCTAGAAGAGACTCGAACTAATTCTAGGTACATGATATTAGAAATTGAGATCGAAAATGATGGCCAAATGTTGCCCTTATTTTGGAGCAGCTTGTGATGTTTAGGGCATATCTCATGATTTGGAAGTCCAAATGGCTTGATTTTTTATGATATGTAAACTATAAACACAGGGGAAAATGTTTAGAAGACCTCAAAGCCTAATTTGAACGTTTGCTATATAAAAATTGTTGAACAAGTGGAGACCATCGTGTGATTTGCTTCTAGACTGATTTGTTTGCCCATTTTTAAACTCACCGTGTGCCTAGCCCAAATTGCACTATTTTGAGTTTGTTTTTGCTTTCAATTTTGAACCCCACTCAAACCTTTTCCAATGTTTATGAAACTTTGCAAACACTTAGAAATAAATGAAATATGACTTACCATATATGAATTGGGAAATTAAACATTGAAATTTAATATTGAACATAGTGTATGCTAAAGGAAATTTACATGTATATAGATTATGTATATGTATATTTATTGCTTATATTTTTATAGTACGACTATACAAGTTTACATACTAATTTTGTGAAGATAAGTAAGTACAATTTAACATGTTTTATATTTAAATGATGGATAGCAATTTATATACTGGAATTATGTGAATGTATATATAGAAACACGATTGAACAAAACATATACGAAATAAATCATACGAGTACATATGATTTGTATGCTATTCTAATGGTGGTAAGTTATGAATTGCATGTATGAACTTAAATACGTATTTTAAGATTTCAATTGAATATCATGTGATTTGTCAATATATTAATTATGAAATTGGAAAATGATTAAAGGAAAATGTTACAGTGTTTGCTTTATTATCTTGGTGGTGGATAGATAGGTATGCCTATAAGGTTACAGTGTAGCTGCTATAGTTTCACACTAATGGTGTCTTCATTTCAAGATTATAGTATCTCTATAGTTTGATGCCTTTGGGTATCTATAGTTCGATATTTTTGGGTAGCTATAGTTTGATATCATCGAATATCTACAGCTCTCGTTATTTACACCCATAGGAATGTACAGCCTAACATAGAAAGTAAACTAAAAAATTTTAAGTAAGAGATATAGTATGACAACTTGAATAATTTGTATTGATGAGCATTGAATATCTGTATTTTGGCTTATAAATGTGAATTTACGATATATGAATAGCATATTGAAGCTATTTGCATTATGTACCTTGATTAATTATTCCATCACTATTTATATGAGCTTATGATATTCATGAATATATGTGTGCTTGGTAGATGACTACTGTGAGTGGTCATCTAAACTAAATGTTTCCCTACTAAACTTTCAAGCTTAGCACGAATGTTAATCCATATAGGTCTAAGTAATAAGAGTAAAGCACATAGAAAATTTGTAAGGACCAAGGCCAACCACTAAAAGTAAATGTACTTTTGGAACGTATCTTTTTAGTTAAAGAATATTGTACATGTAATGAAGGAAATTGTACCTTCTCAACAATTTTGTAACTAATAGTTTAAGTTATATGTAATATTTCTTTTGAATTATCATATAAATGTAAAGATGTAATACTACTATTAATGACAATGTTAAATGATATGAAATTTTATAATATGTATATGTATATGTATAACATTGAATGGACAAATGTGTGATGACAATCCCTATAAATGAATGGAAATATATGTTGTGAATGTATGTAAAGAAATATGATTGCCATGTATGTGGGTGTTTGTAGGTTCCGTATATGAGTATTACAAATTTGAAGAGTGTTTGTAACTTCGCCAAAAATTATAACGTTTGAAACAATTTAAAAGAAATAAAACTGTGCAAACTCAGTAAAAAAATAACTCTCTACTGGCAAAATAAATAAATCTGGCTAACAGAGAACGGGAAGTAGCTAAGTCGAAGTTGGGATGAGACTGTGTGAGCAAGCAGCGCACATGCGCGAAGTTGACCTTGATGTAGCCTCTCACCAAAGTATCAAGAGACAAGCTACTCAAGTCTTGACAAACACTCTCTTCATTTGTCTATCACATTGGGTTATCTACGTTTTCATTTGAGTCAAAATTAGATTATATAAAACTTTAACTTCATCTGGATTAACATTCTTTTTTATCACCAAAAGACGAAAGGTCGATTCTCGCTATTTTTGTCAACTTGGTTTATGAAAGCATGCAAGCATTCAAAAGGAGTAACGGAAAAATAGATTTACATTCGAATTTGGAATTGAAAAAATGAGAATATATTTTGTTAAAAAAAGGAAAAAAAATGCTAATATGATTTTACATAAAACTATCACACTCATCCCTAAAACCCTTACAAATCTCTAACGATCATCACCAGCCTATAAGCAACATTTACAATGGGTGATTAACTAAAAGAATTAAACCAATCCAGAAAAAGAAAAATCATAAACAAGAAAGTTATATTTACAAACAAATCTGCTTAGAAAGGGTGAACATTCCGGCTCATCCCATTAACGTTGGTGAAAATTCCCATAATACCGTGTCGGTACGGCAAATATGACTTCCGTTTGTAACTCTCCTTCATCCTTCTGTTCTCAACGTAGTGCCTCTCCGCCGCCGACGCCGCCGCTACGTGGCCTCTCTTAACTTTAATAGCCACCACCTTCCTCTTCCTCTCCACATCATCCTTTTGGCTACTATTTACGCTTCTCTCAGCCTTCTTGCCTGTATCACCCGATTTCTTTGCCGTCGTTTTGGGGACTGGAGGATGTTGCTTGTTTAGAAAAACAAAAGCGTCTTTACCATCGCTGTTGCTTCTTAGACTCAGTTCTCTAAACCTCCACAGCTTCGAAAACCCAGTGGAGTTGCTCTTTTTGCACACCTCCCGCGAGGTGTCCACGGCCTTGCCTGTCCAAACACAGTACGGTCCCTCCGGCTCTTCGGATTCCGACGATGACGACTCACCATTGTCTCGCTCCTCTATAAAGATCTTTCTAAAGGGTGATCGGAGGGTGTCAGAGTTTTCAGGCTGGGAATCTTCATCTCTGGAGAAGAGAAGATTTTGGTCGAATAAAGGAAAACCCGGCCTGATCTGGCCGTTTTGGAAGACATCGTCGGCGGATATCGACGCCCCATCAGAATTCGTGCAAATAAAGGTAAAATCTTCATCATCGTCGTCATCTTCTCCAGTATATCCGGGCGAAACCTCGTGTTTGTCCACTAAAACACGATTGCTAATCTCCAAGCTACAGTCATTTTCGACATTTTCACTCACTTTCAGCTTCAAATCGAAATCCTCCGTCAATCTACCTTCGTAATCAACAGACCCACGAGAACCCATCAACATTATCAATCGAAGAGCACAAACGAGAATCAAGTTTCTCTCTTTCTCTAGTGTTCTCTGTAAGAGGACGATAAAAGAGTATCCCTTGAAAAGTTTTTTTGTATCTATGTGTAGTATGGGGACTAGGAGTTGGTTGTGAATAATGAGAGACAGGTACGAAGTTTCTGTTTGAACGCTGATTGTTGGGAACCCAAGAGCTCTTCCCTTCCTATGTCGTGTGCTATTTCTTGTTGGGGGTGAATGATCGTTGTGCGTGTCACTATATATGAACACAGAGGAGAGAGAGACTGGATGACGGAAATGTAGAGGCGCGTAATTTAGGATTTGCTTGGGGAGAAAGTTCCTAATTATAAGCGGTTATTACAGGATTTTGAGCTTTCGAGGGCTAAGGAATAAGGTCCAAACAAAACAATTACCTAGGAAGGGGCAAAAAGATGTGTGCGTTCATATTCCTATTTCCTACGCGGTATGTGTTATAGTTGCCCACGTGTGGGATTATTATTTGTTTAGGGTTTAGCGGCCGTTGGATCAAGAGTGATCATCGAAAATAATTTGTGGGATTTTTTAATGAGTTTTGTTAATGTGAGTGGGTGATAAGCGGTATGGTTACATCAGGGATGATGGGTTGTTGCTTGGAGAAGAATCTGAATTCTGAAGCCGAAGTCAGCAGCCACAACTTGCACTTTCCTTCTAGATTTTTTTTTAATAATTGCGAAAATTTAAGATGATGTGTGAGATTGACGATGGAAATTTCGAATTAGATGGGAAACGGGACAAGACATGGTCAAGGGCGAGGTAAATGATTAGAAACTTCTGCCCGTAATCGAATAAGGAAAGGTATTTCCAATTCATCGTTGAATGGAGTAATGGACTATGGAGGAGGATGTGTTACTTATAAGAAACCTGGGAATTTGTGAAGATAGTAAAAGAAACCATGGGGACCTTACCTTATGCCCGTACGTGGAAATATTCTTTTATTTCTGAAATTTTAAAACCATGGGGACCTTACCTTCCTGAAATTTCATATTAGTACTACTCACCATCCAAAAACAAAACCTTAGGCCAGTAGATGACCAACCCAGTTATTTAGAAGAGGCATGGCACAAGTTGAGGTAGTACACTTGGAGCTTTTGGTAGGTGTTAGGTGTTTCTGAGTTTTGACTCTCGAACACAAGTTCGGGAGTGTTCTGCTTCTGATTTGGAATAGTAGCAGCGTTGGGGGTTATCTGGATGAGTGTCCTACACCTTCGTACAAGGGAGAGTAAAAACGTGTTCCCAGCCTCCGATCCCCAGCCACCTTTAGCCTCAATGATACTAATCGTTTCATGACTTTTATCGTTCCATTTTTTAAGCCGAGTGACTGACAATTGGTGTTCCCAAGTTTTGATTCTATGAGTAGGTGGGCGGGTGGGCGGTTGATGTTTAATATGTGCTTATACGTAGAGATTCCTATTGTTAGTGTTGTGAAAATTA
>JANKOD010000003.1:8942669-8954998 GCA_026284645.1 Erythroxylum acuminatum | reverse complement strand
AATGTGGTGTTCCAATTCCTTTCAATATCAGTGCCTCCACTGACTGCAGCAAGTACGTATTCTGATCATATCCTCAAGCTTTTTGCTTTTTCTTGATATATAAATTAAAAAAAGGATTCCTGACTTTCGTGTACTTATCATAATCTGAATGTTGGTAGACGAGAAAACTCTTCTGCCCTTTTGTTAACCACATTTCTATATCTTGAGAACCTGAAATCAATTACAAGTCATTGATCTAAAATGTTTCTCGATCATGCTGCAGAGTGCAATAAGGTGGAGGGAACCCTCGCGCAGTTTCATACATACAAACTTCCCTGACTATACAGTAATAAGTCAAGATGGTAACCCGTCACAATGTCTTTGTATTGGCTCATTGTTAGAGCTAATCTTCTATGTTATGTGCCATTTTCTTCTCTTGTATATCATGTAATCCCTGTATATGGGACTTTGTGCTTTATGCCAATTTACAAGTATATTTATAACTTTCAATTGGTTTATGAATATCATGTTGGACTAAGGTTGAAGAAGAGGAACTCCTTAAATCCTTTACGTTAAGGTTTATTGTCCAAAAGTCCTAATCTAATTATGAGGAACGACTTCACTGTAAAGCAAGTAACGATTAAGCAATCATTGATCCAATCTATATAAATGCTACAATATAAAAAAGATGAAATAGGAACACAAAAATTAATACATACAGTTAAGGACATATTTTAGTTTATAATTACTATTTTTTTGTACTTAAACTATTAACCTAAAGATACAATTTTAATGACTCATGTTGTGTATTTAAAATAATTAACAATAAATAAATGCACGGTAATAACAGTTAAAAACACGTCATTAAATATAACATTAATCCAATATCTTTCTCCTTGCAAATTGAACAACAAAAATACTATTCCCCTTATTTCTTACCTCCAATATTTCTTACACTCCAAGATGCTAGAACCCGAAAGGCAGATATGAGATAACATTCAAATACAAAAGCCAAAAAAAAAAAGAAAAGAAAGAAGAAGATAAATATTTAGGAAACAAATAATAATTTATGCATAAGATATGTAATCTAATCTCTTAACTTTGGATATCATTAACAAATTTTTAAATAATTATGAGGATAAAAAATAATCTAATTAATCTTTAGATATGAATGCAATAAGATATTAACCATAACAGATATTGTCCACTAATAAAAATTAGAGAATACAAAATAAAAATAGTGGCACGACTCAGCAATAATAGATATAGGTGAACTATAAAAACTACAAGTTAAAAATAACGACTTAACTCAGCTGTATAAAATATAAAGGAATGGTAACTATGCTAGAAAACATTTTTCTGAGTTTATGGATATTCGGCATGAACCATTTCAAGAAAATAAAAATGCATCAATTTCAGAATTTTCGCAGGTCCTATATCTTTATTTAAATACACGTTTGTTCAATTGACACATTATTTAGTTAAAAAATTAGGAAGTTTTTATGATTGCACTAATTAAGTTTTATGATTGTACCGTCTTTTTGTGTATTTTAATGAAAATATAATACAAATCTGTTACAAATTGTTAACTTCTCCAAAAATTCTTAAATACAACTTACTTGTTGTGAAAATCGTTCGGATTTAAGCAGGTTCGTAGCTAAATAAGACTGAGGGAATAGTAATGAACACACAGATTTTACGTAAAAAAACCTCAAATTAGGATAAAAACCACTGGTAAGGATAGAAGACTTTTACTATTGGAAAAATTGGAGAATTACAAGGAAAAATCAAACTCAAAAAATACACAGAATATTTTTTGGCCTCTCTTTTTCTATCTTTTCTCTCTCACCTCACTCTCGCTTTTTCTCAAACCTCTTGAAGTGTGCACAAGGATCTGCATTCAGTCTGTTGTATCCAAGGCTCACGATGAAGGAATCAAATCTCTTATACCAACACCTCGGCGCCTGCTTTAATCCATATAGATATTTGTTCAACATGCAAACCAAGTTCTCTTTCCCTTTTTCTTCAAAACCTTCTGGTTGGAGCATATAAATTTCTTCTTCAAGATTTCCATAAAGAAATGTAGTTTTCAAATCTAACAGCTCAAGATGCAAGTCATATATAGCACACATTGCCAGAACTACTCGAACTGTAGTGAGTCGATCCACAGGAGAAAATATTTCGTTAAAATCAATACCTTCTTTCTGAGTATATCCTTTTACCACCAATCTAGCACGATATCGCTCTACTTGATCATCACCACTCCGCTTGATCTTGTAAGCCCATTTATTGCCAATAGGCTTCTTTCTTGCGGTAGTGATACCAACTCCTATGTCTTATTCTTATGCAGAGCTTCAATATTTCTTCCTGCATTGCTACCATCCACTGAGATGCATTTGAACTATTCATTGCTTCTTGAAGAGTTGATGGCTCTCCGTCCTTAGTTAAAAGATAGGATGCAATATTGCTCTCCATAATATAATCTGAGTGCCAACTCATTGCTCTTCTTATGCAAGTAGGTCTTTGAGTATCTGGAGCATCATATTCAACTGGTTCTTACTCCTCGTGCTCTGGTGCAGTTTCAGAAGAATCATTTTGATCAACTTCTCTATCCACTTATACTGTTGTAGTTTCTAGATTCTCTAGTACAGTGTCAACATTTTCTGCTTGCTCTTGATCCTTATCTTCCATAAAGATAACATCCCTGCTGATAACAATCTTGTGGGCAGTGGGATCCTACAGACGATACCCCTTCACACCTTCAACATACCCTAAGAAAATACATCTTATGGATTTTGGATCCAATTTTGTAGTTTCTTGGGCATTAAACATTATATAAGCTGAACTACCAAATATATGAAGGTTGGAATAATCCATTGGTTTACCAGTCCATAACTCCATTGGTGTCTTCAACTCAATTGCAGTCGATGGAGCTCAATTCACCACATAACAGGCGGTATTGACTGCTTTTGCCCATAATTTCTTATCTAAGCTTGCAGTTCTCATCATCGCTCTTGTTCTTTCCAACAAAGTTATATTCATCCACTCTGCTACTCCATTTTGTTGAGGAGTGTATGCCGTCGTGAACTGCCTTTTGATGCCTTCTTGCTTGCAGGATTCATCAAATTCTTTTCCAGTATATTTGCCTCCATTATCTGAGCGCAAACACTTGACCTTCTTACCAGATTCGAGTTCCACCCATGTTTTGTAAAATTTGAAAGTTGGAAACACGTCTGCCTTCCTCTTGATAGGAAACACCCAACATCTCTTGGAATAATCATCAATGAATGATACAAAGAAATTTGCTCCTCTTAGGGACATAACTGGTGCTTGCCATACATCAGAGTGAATCAATTCTAGAATTTCTTTGCTTCTGAACTTTGATGTGTTGAATTTCAATCGATGTTGCTTACTCACAATGCAATGCTCACAGAAGGGTAGTGATACCTTCGTGAGACCTGGAAGTAGATTCTTCTCTGTAAGTATCTTCATTCCTTGTTCTGACATATGTCCAAGCTTTCTATGCCACGTCATTGCAGATTTGTGATCTGGACTAGTCACCACAACGGATGCTTCTCCTTCTTGCAAATTTACTCCCTTCAGCATGTACAAATTTGCAACAATCTTCTCTGCTTTCATAAATACCAGCACTCCTTTAATCACTTTCATGATCTTGCTTTGAATCTCAAATCTGAAACCGAGATCATCCAGTTGTCCTACAGACAACAAATTCTTCTTCAGGCCCTCCATATGTCGCACTTTGTCAATGGTCTGAGTTGTCCCATCATACATATTTAACTTGATGATGGCGATACCAACGATCTTTAGAGCTTGATCATTACAGCTATACACAGATCCCTCAAAGATAGATTCATACTGATAGAACCATTCTCTTCGAGAGGTCTTATGAAAAGTTGCTGCTGAATCGAGAAGCCATACATCAACAAATCTTCTCTTACCTTCAATAGTCGTTGCGGCTTCAGAGACCATTACACCTCCATCATTTGAATAGAGTCTTTCTTATTCAGATTCCAACAATCCTTCTTCAGGTGTCCTTTCTTGCCACAATTGTAGCACTTGAAATTCTTCTTTCTGCTAGATTTTGATATAACATGACTATGACTCCCACTTGAGCCACGTTCCATTGATCTTCCTCTCGTCACCGCCAAGGCCTCCGCTTGTTGCGAAGTTACTAGTCTGTCTTTCTTACTTTTGTACCGACTCTCTTCTTCTAGAATAACAGCTGCAATATTGTCGAAGACTAGAGTATTTGTGTTGTTTGTTAAATTGATGATGAGTTGATCATATGAATTTGGTAGATTTTGGAGAAGAAGTTCCGCACGTTCACTTATCTCTATTGTATGCCCTAATGATGTGAGTTGGCAAAATAGAGTATTTAAAGTATTTAAGTGCTCCATCTCTGAAGTGGATTCCGCTATGTGTAAAGTGTATAGTTTCCTCTTCAGAAAATTTTTGTTGTGGAGTGATTTGGCCTCGTACAATTTTGTGAGGTGATCCCATATTTCCTTCGCAGTCTTCTTTTCCTCTATGCTGGATAATACTCCATCTGCTAAAGCTAGGTGAAGATTAGCTACAACATTCTCGTCTATCTCGTTCCATTTTTCATCTGTGACTCCAGTTGGCCTTTCACTAATGGCCGCCAGACAATTATCATTCCTCAAGATTGCCTTTATCATCAACTTCCACAATGACAAATTACTCCCATTGAACTTCTCAATCTTAAATTTTGCTGCCATTGCTTCTATCATGACCAAACTTTAGCTCCCACTATTTCACGTGAATAGTACCCATACGTATGAATAGTACCCGTATGTATGAATAGTACTTGTATGCATGAATAGTACCTGTATATGTGAATAGTATTGTATACGTGAATAGTACTGAATTACAGTAACTGCACAGTTTAATGCAAAATTAAATGAATGAATAGTTGTCACCTTTTGGTTACTATTCACCGACTTTCACTGTGCTCACCGAAACTCCAAACAAATTACGTCAAAAAATTCATCGTAATTTTCTGACCTCGCTTTGATACCACTTGTTGTGAAAATTGACCAGATTAGAGCAGGTTCACAGCTAAATAGGACTGAATGAATAGTAATGAATACACAGATTTTACGTGGAAAACTCCCAAATTAGGGTAAAAACTAAGGGCAAGGATAGAATACTTTTACTACTGAGAAAAACTGGAGAATTACAAGGAAAAACTAGACAAAAAATATACAGAATATTTTTGTTTCTCTCTTTCTCTCTCTTTTCTTTCTCACCTCACTCTCTCTTTTTCTCTTCTCCGTGCTTGCTCGCTTGCTGCTCCTCTTCATGCTACTCCTGCCTTTTTATAGGTAGGAGTGGCTTGGCTGTGTTAGGCATTTGGTGCCTAACAGCCAACAATTGTTGACAGCAGCCATAACTGTTGACAAGAAGTTCGTTTCACACTGTAGATGATGTTTACTAAAGCTTTTGGGCTAATACAATAAAAGCAAGTTTTCAGTTTTATTGGGAGGGAATTACCCTCTTCTTTCTCCTCCAACGGTTGAAGATGATGAATAAAGGGTTGCTTCTCCTAGAACGCTAATAGGAAGTTTTGGGGAACTTCCTTTCATAAAAGAGGAATCATAAGCTGACAACTTTATTGCGCGAGGATGAGTTTTTGGAAGGAGTTTGTGGAAAGTTAATAAGTACTTTTTTTCACCACAAAAGTCTTTTTAAATGAATATTTGATTGTAAAATAAAAAAGTACTTCTTCATAGATATAACTTTTTTGGCTAAAATATAGCTTTTTAAAAAGTTCAAATTTGGGGATTCTAATAAATATCTATCAAATGACTTTTTTGAGTAAATTTTTCTGATCAATTAATGAGTCTAATTTTTAGTCCATTATGCTCTTATGTTTTACACATAATTCTCATAATATCCACAAACTTATCTTCACGTTTATCTTGCAAACCTTTCTTATCTATTACAATAAAATGCATAATTTATTATGTAATTAAATATTTACTGAACTTGAATATTTATTTTGGGATTTATATAATATTATTTGACTTTTTTTATAGGTTTTAATATTTGATTTTGATATTAGTTTTAACTTATGTTATAATACATATAAAAGATTTTATTAGATATATTTTCATTTATGTTTTATATGGTTTAAAATTATATAATAATTAATATATTGTGCTTTGCATATTATTTAATATACTTTAAATAATATTTATGTGCACAAATAATTTTTATTACAAAATAAAATATAGTTAAAATTAAAATTATCTTTTATTTTTATGTTGTCAAACGGTATATTGTATGAAGTTTTTCAAAAAAGCTCTTTTTTACATGATAGTCTAACAATTAACTGACTTCTTAAAAAAGATCTTCTTAGAAAAGATCTATATTAAAAGCTATAACTAAAATCTTTACTGATATAAGTTCAACCAAACACAGGCTACATCTATTATTTTAAATCAAAAGCTTTTTGGTATGCATAAGGAATACAGCTACAATGTGACACTGATTTGAATACAATATTTGATAACTAAAGGTTAGTTTTACTAAATTATGAAAAAATTTGTAAAAGGACAAAGTCCAATAAGTTGTCGTAGAAAATATAAGAATAAATGAAAGAAAGGAAAAACTTAACCATTATCAAGTACATCCTAGTGTCATCTAGTCATGTTATTTTAAAATAATAAATTCTTAAAATTCGTAAGTAAAATAAATAACTTAACTTTCGTCTAAGTAAAATATAAATTCGTGTGCATAAAAATGTTGAAATAAATTAATTCATTTAGTTGTTAGATAAAAATTCACAATATTGTAAGATGAGATTAAAATAATGTAATTTCAATTAAATTTTATTTTTATTAAAATTACATTATATATATTTTAATAGTAAATTCACAATATTGTAAGATAGACTAAAATAATGTAATTTCAATTAAAATTTATTTTTTATTAAAATTAAATTTTATATATTTTAATAGTGTCATACCTTCTTCGAGTTAGTTAAAGTCAAAAACTTATAGACATATATGTGTGTGTATATATATATATACACTTTAATTAAATTTGTATATAATAATATAACTACTTTACCTTTTCTTATTTAAAGTAATGCCCCAAGCGAATATTCAACTATTTTGGTTGGCTTATCCACGAAAAGGATTAGAATAATTAGAAGGCCGGAAGTTTTGGACTTTTTGTAACTTTAGGAAATGGAAAAGGGCCAACCCGAGAAAGACCAAGTAAAGCCGGAAGAGAATAATATTTGACCAGGTCGCTTGACCAAGTCTGGTCTTCTCCACAAATTCTCTCCTCGTTTGGCGAAGCTTCAATTCAACGCAACGGTGGATCTTTACCGGACAATTATTCGTTAATTATCTGCATGATGGTTGAATATTTGAGCAGCCTCTGTAGTCTATCCTCTGAATTTCAAGTTGCTACATTTGTATCGACTCGGATTCTCTCCCATCACAGATTCTCTCCCATCTAGATTTGAGCCTCCTCTCCTTTGCTTATGCCTACCCAATGTCATCCTTCCAATGTTATGAATATCATATTATTTCTAGTAATTTTTTAAAATTATAAAATAATGCTTAAATTTTTTAAAATTGCAAAATAGTTTTTAAATATATTGTATTGTATACTTTATAATTTTACATCAACCCTATATCTAAAAATCATAATAATAAAAAATTAAAATTGAAATAATTTATTTATTTTATTAACATTAATTTTAACATATTTTACATACAAATAATAATCAAAATTAATATGAAAAAAGATCATTTAATCATTATACAAATATAAAATTGAAAACAATATAAAGTATTTAAAATATTACAATTTTATCATGTAATAAATAAAAATTACATCAAAAGAATCAATTAAAAAGAATAATAAATATGTATTACTTTCTAACAATTACAATTTACAACAAGAGTTCGTGTCGAAAAACCAACTAGAAATGAAACCTGAAATAAAAATATTTACAATTACATTGCATATATAGAATATAATATATACATCAAATATAAGTCAAATTAAACGAAAATGAGAACAAAAACTTAAAAATTCATTCAATCGGATACGAGATACTCACTATAATTGCATTAACCTCAAATTTTATTTGGTACAAAATTCTCATCATTGAGAGAAGTCTATCATCATTATCATTCAAATTTATTGTACCAAATGACATGTCAATACTTTCTCACCTAAGATTATCTTCCAAGTACTCTCATCTATCAAACTCAATTCCTCATAAACCTAATCTGCCAAAAGATCGAGATAATTGGATCTACTGAACTACTTGTTCTATTAATTATCCTAATAAAAAATAAATTAAAAATTAAAAATTATAAGAAATTATATCTAACTTAAAAATGATAATAATGTGGCTTTCTCAAAGCTTTAAATTGTATCAAGCAAAAACTAAGTCATTCAATCTTTTGTACTCCAATCTATTTCTTGTCTCGAAATGAATGAATTCAAATGTACTCTAAGTCCTTTCATAGCCTGTTGTTCTTACACATTGACTTAGAATTCGAATTGCAAACCTTTACAATTTTAAAACATTACTTCTGAATTGGTCTTACTAAGAAATTATAAGTCATAAGATAAAAAATGTAGCGTTATAAACAAAATAAAGCGACGATTAATTTTCAACAAGTAATAAAAGTGAAAAAATATATACCTAGATTAAGTTTTGCTCTTTGATGAATAGTAATTGGAATCCCAAAATCCCAGAAGCCTCCTTATAAATCTCCATTTGTGAGCTCATGAGATCTTGCATCATCTCATGGGCAACAACCATTGTAATAGTTAATATCATTCTCCTATTAACTTCAACTTTCTTTGTAAAACCTGGTCTGAAATAGACATTGCCTGAAATAGACATTAAGATTCAAAAATGCCCCAGCTGTAAACAACAAAGAGTAAAGTTATTTTTCTCATCTCTCATTAATGACTGCAAAATAAGGTGTGTACAAAGAAGGCTTATTTTTCATACTGACCTTGATTGCTTCCTTTGCCCTCTTTATGGCATCATAAAAACAACACCTTGTTGCCTTTTCATCACTATTAGCCAGACGAACTACCCTCACCAAAGGCTCACAAACTCAGATGAAAAATTGATGTTGGGATCAAAATTCAATATCTTCAAGTATTTCTAGAAACTTCCAATCTAGCATTAAACCTAACATGCTGAGATACAACTCACTTAGCACTTGTAAACATTTGTTTCGACTTTTTCTTCATCATAATAAAACATTAAAGTAATAAGAATTTTTTTTGCAAATCTTGTAACAACAGGACGACACAAATTACTAGTCTTGGTGAAATCCTTTCTCATTAATTTCAAGACACATGCACAATTATAAATGAACTTGGTCATCTTTTTTGCTTTTTGCACAATCTTATTAATAATAGGAAAATATCTAGCATCCTCTATATTTTTCAACATTAAGTCAATGTAATATATAGCACAAGGATTCAAAAAAAAAAAGAATTATACTTGCTTTTTAATCTTCTTCTAGTCGCTTTATAAGTTGAATTATTGTCAATAATGAACTGAATAATATTTTCTGGCCACAATTCATTCACAACTTCATCAAATATTTCAAATAAAGTATCAATATTCCTAACAAGGCCAGATGTATCAATAGACTTCAATAATAATAATAATAATAATAGACTCGTGTCTCCTATTTATCCAACCATCACACATGATTAAACACCCTTAAGTAGCTTAAAGCAATCTTCTTTCATCCAAATAACTTTTAATTTCATAAACAGAGTTGCTCAAAAGTTTACCTCTGTAGTCATCAATTGAAGGAGCTTTGTATCCCATATTGTAAGAGGCTATAGTATCTATCATAGGTTGATAATAATCTGAGAAGCATTGAATGTTATACCTGAATTATACTACCATCTAGCCATTGCCATATCCAAATTATGAGTCAATTCTCCTTTAACCCAGTTAAATGCTTCTTTAATCTGGTAATTCCTGCACCTTTTAAATGCTTGTTACAAAAAAAGAAAATGATATGGTTCTTCATATTGAGGACCAATGTAGTATGAGCCCAAGTTGGATCATTGTATCTTCTTAAAGCGGTTGAATTATCAAGAATACTTGAACTTCCTTCTATTTATTTGTAAAAATAAATGAAGACATATATCAAAATAAAGAACACATAATTTCATTGTCAACTAGTATCACAAAATATATTTTTTTTTAACTCAAAAGTTCAAACTAACACAATTACACAATACATATATACTTCTTATATAATATAACTCATTTGTATGATTGCATCATACACAATTCAATTTCATCAAATATAATTCACAAATAAGTTAAAAACAACAATTAAGGTATTCAACATATATAATTACATAATACATGTATATATCTTATATAATATTACTCATTTTATATAATTACATCATTTAACCATAAACTAAAGACATACACTCACAACTATAACATATTCAAATTAACTATAACTCGCAACTATAAGTTTACAACTTACTTTATATACTCTCATAATTCAATGATAAACTAATATATTTTGTTTACTTATACAATTCAATTTATAATGCTTATAATTAGTTTGTTTTCTTAACTAATTTTAATAAACATTGTTGCTAAAATCCTAATTCCCAATTTTAATTTAACAATTTTCATTCACTAATTTTAATCAACATTCTTAGCTTCTTACCTAAATTTTCCAATGCATTAATTTTCTTGATAAATTGACAATGCCCAAATTTTATTGAATTGAACCAAATCACATAAACAATTCCATGTTTCAAATCCAAATTTTCCAATGCATTAATTTTCTTGATAAATTGACAATGTCTAAATTATATTAAATTAAACCAACTCACACAAACAATTCCAAGTTTCAAATCCAAATTTTTCCAATGCATTAATTTTCTTTATAAATTGGCAATGCCTAAATTACATTGAAATTGAACCAACTCACGCAAACAATTCCAATTTTCAAGCTCAGATTTCCCAACTCACACAAACAATTCCAATAATTCCAACGATTCCAACCATCACAAAACACACATATATAACCAAATATCATGCAATCGCAATTTAGAGAAAAAAAACACTCCCAAAAAATTAGAAAATGCAATTAAGAGTCAAGTCAGTTTGGTTCAGTTCAGGTCAGGTCAAGTTTGGATCTAGATCTAGAAAATTGAAATTCCAGATCTACAGATTCTGCACGTTACACTCTACAGATGCACTAGGTAGTGGAGAGTGGATGGTTGGAACTTAGAAGCGATGGCTGGAGAGCGGATAGGCAGTGGGTGGCTAATGGTGTGCACAGGAGACAAAACTGAGGAAGAGACGATGTATGCTGTGTGTGTGTGAGTTGTGACCTTGAGGAAGAGACAATGGTTGGGACATGGGGTAGTGCCAAGTGCATTGTGGAGAATCGTCGAAGAAGAGAGGCATCAGAGAGGAGAGCCGAGAGAGAGAGAGTGAGAGAGAAATGAAAAGAGAGAGTTGTAGAAAAGTCGGGGGGTTGTTAAGTTTTGTTTTTTACAAAATGGTCCTTCAACTTTATGAAATTTACAGAAAATATCTACCGGTATCGATGATCTGTACCAATGAGGCCATTTTGTACTATTTTTTGGCCGGTATGTTGCAAAACTATAAATGTTGCGACCTTCTCTCACTCGTTACATGTCACCAGCTACAGCCTCTGGCCATCCCTCTCCTCTACTTCAGATCTGTAGATCTTTATTGCAACTTATGCTCCACGTAAATATGTCGTCCTCTCCTCTACCACTCGTTTTTCATTGTGTTTTAAAAGAGATAATAATAAACTATAAAGAGAGGTGATCTATGTAACTTTGGGAGGTCAGTGTAGTTTTCTAATGACAACTAATGTTATGAATACCGTATTGGCACCAGTACCAGATTTGGTTCTGATACGGTACTATACTAGTATCAGTCTGTTGGATCGCCTATGGCCCGAGTATTCACAATACGCAGCAGAATGGACCATACTATATAACAAGAAGTATAATTGAAAATTATAACACATACGAAATTACCTCTTGACGCGGATTGGTATTTGTTTCTTTTCAGATTTGTAGACACTGCAATGCACGAATGTCCTCTACCGGTATCCACATGAGGATGAACGATCCGGGTAGCGGCTAATGTGTGTTAGCACGTTCTAAAACCCTTTTGAACGCTGCACAATTTTTCTCTCGGAAGAAGAACGACCAACTAGGTTTAGGTGACTAGGGTTTTCGTCTCCTATCTAATGAGACATAAGTTTCTCTATTTATAGAGAAAACCTAATCCC
>JANKOD010000003.1:8907405-8918822 GCA_026284645.1 Erythroxylum acuminatum | reverse complement strand
TAACAAATTGCATAAAACATAAGCTCACCGCAAGGGACTAATTTAAGCACAAAATCACGAATTACGAGTCAAAAAGTATATTAAAAGCCATGAAAGTGTAGCCAATTTATATGATCAACTTGGGCTCAATCAGCAGCCATCGCTCTTCATTTCCTTGGGCTCCTAAGGTATGGAATAAGCACCTTTTGCCGAAAATTTCATTCATCTTCTGGTTAGCAATCCAGAACAAGTTGTCTATAGCGGACTGACTCCCTTACATCCAACTGAATAGCAACTGCCCTATGTGTTTAATTCAGAGTGAATCTTGCAACCATCTATTTTTCGAATGCCCCTTCAACAAGGCTATATGGGATTATGTCACTGCTTCTTGTCATTGGATGCAACTAGGGTCAACTATTTTGGAAATTACTAATGGTATTTCTGTGCACTCACCCATCCATCTCATCATTCTGGGAGTTTGTATTTACAGGTTGTGGCAGGAACGCAACCATCGCCGTTTCAGGGATCAATCAATAACTAAGGAGTCGTTGATTTCTCTGATTATCAAAGACATAAGGGAGATCGTCATCACCAAAAATCTTCAACAGCGATGCAACTTATCTCTTTGCTCTTCTCTTCGCATTTAAGGTTTCCTTCCATTTTCATGATATTCGAGTAAGGTGGAAAAGGCAACATCTCTTTTTGTTTATCTCCAGCCACTGTTGACGATTTGAGGCTTTTGTGCTTGTTTCATTCTGTAATTTTTTTTTCTTTTTTGCGTAGATAACTTCTTGCTTTGGTTCTTTGGTTTTTACCTTGAACTCTTTTATTTTTGTACCATTATTCTTTTAATCTATTCTTCTTTTCAAAAAAAAAATACAGGGTCAGGTTTGAGTGTATATACTTGTAAAAATCGTGATCTAAAGTTTAGCTATATGTCCATGCCTATATGTCTTCTGGTCATTCCTAGTTTGTTTCTGACATTGATTTTCACCAGCTGAGAATTGCTTCAGCTTTTACCTATTTACAATTTTACCAACACATGGTAGTAACCAAGGCTGATATGCATGTAGCAGAAATACATGAAGGCGGGTGTTGCCTGCCCAAAGTAAGACTGCACGTCAATCTATTTTAACCAAAACATATAAAGAAACTAGTCACAAATGGTGCTCACATCAAGAAACATAAATGATGAAATAAAAGACATCAAGGTAGAAAGACTTCTAGATGAAATATTTATATTTCAATCAATTTTGATATGTTGGGATGATCTTCAATATTATTTTTTTAATTTATTTATCAAAAACAACTTCAAAGTTGGTTTCTAGAGTATTGTTCCACCTCATACAGCTAACCTTAAGTTTATAATAAAAGAAAGTGGAAAAGGATGATAGGGCCTCATAAAATTAGGATTTTTTTTTGCCACATATATATTTTGTCTATTTCAAACATGGTTTGAGACCCGATCATGTATTTAATGCTTCTTTCTTGGAGGAGGATACAAGTTCTAACATGCTTGTATCTTATGTATCTCTCTGTAACTTTACTTCAGAGGTATCCGAACTAGACATAGTCATGTTTCAGTCCAAGTTATTCTTCAAAAAATTTCTCACACACGATTATCTTATCTGACTATGTCTTCATATTTGGGTATCCAAAAGGACAGGAGTTGACATACACTCATGTGCTAAGTTGTATTTAATTAAAAATTATTTTCTTCATGTTTATGCTTGCAATCCTCTTTAATTTTTTAGATTTTTCAACCTAAGGCAACATCTTCTCAATTATCTAAAGATGTAATATACATTGAGTAAATTAAGGTAATTTAAGCATAAAAAGAAAGTAAAACACTAATGAAATATATGTAAGTTTAACATACACAAAAAAAATCCCTATAATTAAGTTTTTTTACTTGTCCTCAAGCAAATCAATCTCATTCATTCTCAATTTAAATAAGTTTAGGTTTTAGGAAAGTTCAACAAATCAATTAAAGCAATTAAAAGTCTTCATCAGTTGGCTTACTAGAATGTTCATCAACTATTTAAGTCTTTAAATACAAATTACAATTTAGTTCAACCTAAAAAGTAATCCTTTAGAAATCACTTCAATTTAAATCATTTGACTATATATACAAAATAAAATAAATTAGTAAAAATATTTCACTATGAAGCACGTAAAAAACATTTTCGGCAACTTTTTTTTTAAATGTTACCCTAACCTTTTGGCATAAGTAAACGTCTTATTATGAATACCTCTAGTTACTCAATTAGTTCAACATAAAAAATACTGATAGCATCACTCTTAACTTTGACTTTTTACTTACTTTAAAGTCTGTTAAGTGAATTTATTTATGCTAAATTACTTTTTTTTCACATAATAAAACACTAAGCTATTTGATAAGCTCAACTATAACATAATTTATGTTAAAATCATATACAAAATTTTATTATTCAAATCAAGCATTAATCTCAAGACCATTAAATTAAATTAAAACTAAATTACTGATTAATGGTTGTATATATTAACCTAATTTAGTTGAATCACAACAATATCTGGCTCCTAAAAGTCATCTTAATCATCTTTCTTTCATTATTTATTTTCCCAAAATTGTCCCTTATTAAACAAATTACAATTAGATTAATTGAGTTTAAGTCATGTATGGTTCAAAGGGTAAAGGACATAGACCTCCCCTATAGTTTAAGAAATATTTGGAAAGACCCATGATCTTTAAAATTATTGAATAAAAATCCTTATGGTTTTTAGTTTTTCAAGAAACTCCTTCTTTTAGACTTCACATAGAAAATAACAAAGAAACGCATTTAGTATGAATATCATATGTGAACTAGTTAAATGCTATTTATATGAAGATTCAACATAGCTTTTAAAACTTGAACTAAAATAATTAAATACAACACAAATAAATAATTTATTATAATTATCTTTAATTATTAATATAAGTTAAATTTAATTCGTTCAGGTCAGGTTTAAAAGCTGAGTTGAGTTATCATTTTATTAACATTTGATTAGTTCATGTTTGATATTCATATTACGGTGTTTTGTCATTTTTTTAATTGAAGTCTAAAAGAAGGGGTTTTCTAAAAAATAAAAACTAAAAGGAACTTTTTTTTCAAGAATTTTAAAGATTTTGAGGTTTTTTCAAAAAAATTTAAACTACAAAGGGAGGTTTATATCTTTTACTCTAGTTCAAAATTGTCTCAAAGTAATCCTTCCCCACATTTAAATTATAAATTGTCTTTGATAGGCCAAGCATAAACATAAGAAATATAGCAAACAAAAGTGTATATGAAAGAAGGAAAGTTAAAATATGAAAGAGATTTCTTTGAGCCTTTTTGTGCCTTCTATTTAATGTCAATGTGATAGACATCTAAAATTTATCAATACCTTATATTCAAACTATCAAAAACAAAAACTATAAAATGCAAATGGTGCTAAAAACAAATGGAAACCAAAATAACATTGAATAAAAGGTAAAATAACATAATCAAAATGTAAAATATAGTCTAAAAAGTATTAGGGAAAGATAAAAGAGAAGAGAAATGCAAAGGACAAAATAAGAATAAACAAAAATCAGTTGTTAGTTGTGTTATCACGATCACTATCTATATTATACACTGCTCGAAGTGGAGGTGTTGGAAAGGTTCTAAGTGTCGTAGCAAATTTGCATAGTGAAAATAAGTAGTTAGGTTATTTTTCATCCAATCCATTTTTTAAGATTACACAATAAGCATCTTTTGATGGTCTTATAAAATCTCTTGATGTTCCCATTATATCATATATAAGGAGACTTAATATCATTCCACTTGATAAATCATCCTCTCAATTCTTTTCCATAGTAGTTATTATAACATCAATTTCATAACCTAGGTCTCCTCTGCCACTACCTTTGTTTGTGGTCCTATCTAATGTCATTGATCCATTACGAGTGTTGGCTCCACTCCCTCAAGCAATTCTTCTGCCTCCTTTATAGAGGCATCACCCCCATATGGTCTCCTCTAAGCCTAGCCAACATATTTGCTTCATTGACCTTCCTGACTAACCCCATATATCTCATTACATCAAGGTCGATGCTTATTATATCACATCCCAATGTCAACCTCAAGAACATAAAAATACACTTCTTTGCTAACCTAGTCAAGCGTAAATAATCATAAACAACTCCCTTCTTCTCAGAGTAAATTAGCAAAATCTAAAAATTTGGTAAATTTTGTAATACTAGCTTGACCTTTTAAAAGTGACAATAAAATGCTTTATATTCATTTCTTTACAAACATAACCAGTTGTTAGCCTTCCAGTTAATGGTGCTGATATGGTAAGCCATATCAAAACCTATTTTCCATGTGGAACACATATGGTGTAAGTGTTACACTTCATATCTAATGTATGAAAAAAAGGCATAGAAAGAGACAACCTAAAATCCTTAAAATCATTTCCTTTCCTAGTCAAGGTGAATAGATTGCCTACTCACTAGCTCATAGTTAAAGTGAGCAAACATCTTTCCTATTGAAAGTTACCTAGCAAAATTTTCCAATTTCGACACTTCAAAATTAGGTGTTCTTGATCATAACTTGGACATTAACAACACTATCAAAAAGGAGCATTTTGATATTGATCCTAAATATCTATTGACTCATAATTGACAAAGAAGTTTGATGTTTACTCATTTAAAGTGTTACTTCTTGAGGTGGTTTATGCTAGACTATTAATATCAAATCTAACAAAAATCACGAGATGGACTTAGCTTAATAGGGAATGCTTTGGCAAAGAAAAGGTAAGCTTAAGAAAATTGTTGACCCTTTTTAACAGGTAAAATAAATGCATATCCCTTGTAAAAATTTAGCAAAATAACAAAAAACACTTGAGGCTAAGAAGGGCTGATAGGCCTAATATATATGATGTGCCATGGGACTTGATATTAGCATTAGAGTGTCAAATGTATGAAGAAGTTTGTGAGGACAACATAGTAAACATTTTTGTAGAATATGTATCATGAGCTATTGGTCACTATTTTCAACGAAATCTATTTGGCCTCATTTGACTGGGAGAGAGAGATGATTTAAAGGATTTTAGGGTTTTACATTCTAAAATTTTCTTTTAAGTTTTTAAACATTAAATATGAAATGTGACATTTAGTCATTTGTGTTCCATAGAGTATTCCACATTAGCATGGTCAACTAGGGGGCTAATAACGGACTATTTTATAAAAAAATGAAATTTAAAGAATTTTATTGTTATTTTTTAATGTTCAAGTTAATTATTGAAAAATTAAGTAAAGTTTGAAACCTTTTTTATATAATTTATGCTTATTACCCATCTACTCCAAATATAAGCCAAAGTACTAAATTAGATTACATGGTCTTTTCCTTATTATATACAAAAGGTAAATACATCTTTAAGTGTATGCAGATTAGTATTCTCCTTTTTCCCTAAGATCAAATGAGTTATTACCTTATATAAATTACCAAATGACATGTGAAACAATATGGGTACTCTCAGTCTATATAGGGTTATACCTAAGTGTTCCTCTTCATATATAATCCTAAAATCTACCAGGGGTATAGGCAATTTAATCAATAGGAAATTCTATTATAGAGTTTTTATATGCTTTTGTTTGTACTTGTTCGAGCGTATAAAAATCACAGTGCACTCCAAAATTCATTAAATAACATTTCCTACACCTTTCCCCATGCCTAAATCAAATTTCATCCTTCTTATCCAATCTAGCATGCCAAGTTACATTAGAAGTAGTGAAGATTTCTAATATTAATTCCTTATAGGCATACTCTATTACTCTGAAAATAATGTCAAGCCCATATTATTATCATAAATCCTAACTTTTTTTTTCTTAGCTTAATGACTCTAATGCCAACTAATCCACGCTCCTATTTGATTCAAAGTGTTAGAATTAAAGAATTTCATAAATATTTGTTTGTATTAGGTTAGGGAATGCCAAAAATGACATCTTAGGCTTCCATGTGTTCTAACCTTCCTTTTGCTTGAACATGGCTTAGAACTTATTCTCTTACTTAATTTGTAGCTTTAGAGGGAGTGATTATATTGAAAGTATTGAAAATTAAAAAATCCTTAAAATTTATAAAATTTGTGCAATATCTTTCAAGTAGTTGGTAGTGAAAATTTGAGAGAAATATGGGTGAGAATTGAAAGGTTATATGAAGAATTAGTTATGTCGTAAAGTAAGTTGTTTAAATTCTATAGGATATGGCCTGAGACAAGATCGTGTATTAAGCTTTGAATTTTTCTTTATAAAATTTGCATATAGATACAACATGGGTCTCAAGTTGTGGATCTTTCTACTAAAAATTTGTTATAGATATAGTTTGGGATACTTATGTATCTCAAGTTGTGGATTTATCTATTTCTTACCCACAAAATTGCAAATATAGACATAGTCTAAAATATGAGCATTTACAAGTTTCAAATCTTTCTGCATAAAAAGTTGTAGCTTCATAAATAAACACGATTTGGGAAATGGAAGTGTCCTTAACTAGATATATTTTTATTGAATTACTCAAGTGTACAAATAGATATGACCTAAGAACTAGACGTGTCCCAAATGTGTTCATAATCTAGATTCAATATATACCTATGTCTTTAGGTGTGCTTTGTATATTTCTTAAAAATTTTAATCCAATTGCTTTTTTTGTTTCCTCCTTAAGGATAAATTTATCTACCCTTGCTTCCTAACTACCAAATCAAAATCATAAAAATATATAAACAACTATAAAGAAATTTAAACAATTGAACCTTTTTTAAAAACAAACTTATTAAAAAAAGAATTCAGCCTAAAATTTATCAATGAAAATGACTAAAAGTATAAATATAAGTGATAAAATAATTGGTTGGATTCCTCTCAACAAACACTTCTTTAAAAGTATAATAGTTAGGCTTTTTATACACAATTAGCTATAATAGGGAATACAATGAACATATGCTTAGGACAATTACAAGAGTTGGAGCTAAAGAGTTTAAAAAAAACTCATCTTTGGATGACGTAAGCTCGCATATAGGCATCCCATCCTGTTCCCCTCCCTAAATACAAGAGTTTAAGTTTTAAAAAGAACACAATCTTTAATACATGACTGCCTAATTTTACAAAATTATAGGAGGCTCCAAGGTCTCGACCACGAGCTTGTCTTAAGCAATATTACAAAGTTGCATAAAGGAATACATAATCTCAAATATGGGAATATCCTAAACTGAACCCACTGATGATAAAATGTCCATAAATAACATAATTTAGCTCACAACCGTGTCTCATACCATATCCAGTTGAAACCTTATGCTTTTGTTATTTAGCATTTAAGATGTGTTTCTTTTTTTATTTAAAACAAGTTCTGAGATATTTATTAATTGATAATTGTCAATGCTTGTTTCCTTATTCTTTATAGAACTTTGAACTTATCAAATTCTTTCTTTATAACATTCAAAGACTTTATGATTTTGGTTCTTGATTATTCATAATCAACGTGTTAATTCCTTGTACATTTGTTTTGGCTTTCTTGGGTTTTATCCAAAATTATTTGTGGGTTTTTTAGGATATATTCTTATGTGGGTTCACATCACTTCCTTCTTCAACTTTTTAAGGGTCTTAAAAGGTAAGTGTCTCTTTTGCTTCTTCTTAAATATCACTTCAACCTATGACCATTCATTTTAAAAGTTCCTTTTGTTAGATGTGACACCTCAAACATCCCATCAAGGAATACTTCAAATATTGTAAATGGGACGGACCATCGAGATTTTGGTTCTTTTAGAAATAATTTGAGGCAAGAACTATACAATACTACTTTATTTCCTTTTACAAACCCTTTTAGCATTTTAAGTTGGTCATGCCATTGTTTAGTCTGCTTTTTGTAGATTCTTGCATTCACATATATAGATAATCTTAATCCTTTAAGTTCATTCAACTGGCATGTCTTCTTTTGGTAGGCATTTTCTATATCAAAGTTCTAGAATTTAGTCGTCTAATATACTCTATGTTCTAGTTCAACAAGTGACATGTTTTCTCAAAAACAAAACTGTATGAAGTCATCCTAATAGGTGATTTATATATAGTCCTATAAACTCATAATGCATCATTTAATTTTATTATCTATTTTTTTAGAATACTTTATATTTTCCTCTACAAATCTTTCCTATTTTATGCTTCTACTTAGTCACTGGATTAAGGGTGGTAAGAGGTTGTAATTTTATACATGACACTATATTTGTCCAATAATCTATGAAATTATACTTCCTAAACATGTGTTATACTATTGTTAATGATCATCTTAGGTTTGCCAAATCGAGCAAATATCTTTTTTAAAAACCTAACTAGAATGTACTAATTTCTAAAAGAATTCAAAATAGGACCTATAAAATCAATTCCTCGTATGTTAAATAATTTTAAAAATAAAATATTTATGAGAGGTATTTCATGTTTCTGAGATATGTTATCTGCTTGCTGACACTTATCATAAAAATGTATGTACTTATGGGTATATTTAAAAATACTTAGCCAATACAAAGCTGCTTATATTATAGGACTTTTTCTACATTTTAGTTAGCTCCAAAATACACGACTATGATCTATTATCGATTCCATCTCCACCTAAAGTATGCATCATTTCATCACTTGATCTACATAAATTATAAACAAGAACAGATCTTCCAATATGTAGTATTTTAGATTAAAAATTTATTCTTTTTGGTGATTTGAAATATTCTTAAAGAATTCCAACTGCTAAATAGTTAGCATAATTAGCAAACGAATGGTAAAAACCATATACCTCTATAAAATATAGTCGTTCATAATTAAATGTGTCATTTATGTCTCCTTTACTTAGCTCTCCATGTTTGGAATTTCTAGGTACAATAAGTGCTATACTGTTAAGTTCTTAACTCCCCTTTTGTTTTATCTATATTCTATAAGTTTTACTCTTATAACCACTAAATCACCTAATCTATATGGTTTTAATTTATAATCATTTTTCATAAAAGATACCTTAATATCGAGTGATTCATGTAGACTATAACTTTGGACAAGATATGATAAATTTTAAATTTATCAAATACACAGAAGTTGGTGTAGTTTTCGTAAACATCTGTCAAAGTTTTGTTGACATAAGATATTAGTTGAAAATATTTATGCCCAAACACTATTCTAATAACAAAATCAATCATGTCACATATTCATTTAAAAGGGTGGTTCTTATTTGGTGCTACTATGACGGGAATTAATCAACTTCAACATCAAAATCATGAAAGCATCTAAAATAGCTAGTCATAAATCAAATAGATCATCTTTGTGTAGTAAATCAGTTAGGAGTTGAGCTATCCTGGAGAATTTCTTTATAAAATGTTTGTAAAAATTTTCATGTTTAAAGAAACTCCTAATTTTCCTAACTGATGTAGGTAGTGATAGTTTCTCAATTGCTTCAACTTTTGCTCTATCCACCTTGATTCTTTAATGTGTGATCTTGTACCCTAACACTGTGCCCTCTTTTATTGTAAAATAATAAAATTTTCCAATTTAGTACTATATTGATTTCCTTACATCTTTAAAGCACTCGCTCTAAATTGTGGAGTCACTGATCATAAGAATCACTAAAAACTAAAGAGTCATCCATAAATCTCTCTATCACTTCTTTGATTGTATTCTCAGAGATGGATGTTATACACCTTTAAAATATTATAAATGCATTGCACAACACAAACAAGATTCTCTAGTTTGTAAATGTTATATGTAAAAATGTGAATATAATCTTTTCTTGTTCTCAGTTGTAATTAGAATTTGAATGTAACCTTAGTCTTCATTCAAGAAGCTGCATTGCACATGCTTTAAATTTTGTTTCAACATTTGATCATTTAATGGTAAAGTGTTCTTTTTGTGTTGCATCATCACATTTCCTATAGTTGATGTATACTCTCTAACTAGTGATAATCCTTACTAGAATCAATTTGTTCTTCTCAACTGGAGTAACAATCATCCCTCCTTTCTTTATTCAAAGTGACTGTTATCCCTCCTTTCCTTAGAACTACTATGAAAGACTTATATAAGAGCCACTTGAAATTGGATCAATTGTACCTGAGTCAAGAAGTTTAACCACTTTTGCTTTCATGTGTCCTTTATATTTGGATTCAATCTCCTTTGGGTTACACCACTAGTTTATAGCCCTCTTCTATTGATAGTTTGTAAGCGTGGTAGGAAGGACTTATTTCCTTTTACATGACAAAGGTTCCATGCCAATACCTTCTTGTATGCCCTTAACATTCTTAACAACTTCTCATTTTGTTCATTTGTCAACCCAAATGTAATGATCACTAATAGCTTTGAGTTTTTTCCTTTAAAAAGGCATATTAAAGATGATTTGATAATAGCTTCAACTCCAAGATCGGTGATTCCTCTATGGATGGTTTCACTTTCTATTGAGTTAGGACATTACCTCTTTAAAATCCATTTTCCTTGTGAGCTTTTCATTTGTCTATAAATATGATACTTACTCATCTAATTCTTTATTCTCCTAGTTAACTTTCTCTCATTTAATGAAACGTTAATCCAAGGTGTCCTTATATATAATTCCCTAAAAAGATTAGAAATTTCAGCATCTAATTCATTTAGAGAATAGCAAGAATCATCACCTGAGATAGAGTATCTCATTGCATCTGAATTTTTGAAAATAACTTCTTCCTCTCAAAGTCTAAGAATTAATTTCCTTTCATAAGAATTTATTATGATTTTTGTTATATTACTACCTAGGATTAAAAGTACCTCAACATATTCCTTCATTTTAAGAATAAGAAAATAAATCAAAAAATACTTATAAATCTTTACCAAAACATCTTTAGTGATGTATTTAGGATACCTAATTAATATATCAACTAACTGTAAATTTATTATAGTTGGTTTAGGTTCTCTTAATCCTATATATATATTTTAAAATTAAGGTATCAAATTAGTGATAGCTTATAAATCAATTAATGCCCTATATTAATGGTAGCTTATTTTGAAGATAGTTAGGCACTCTTCATTCAATATTGTAACATCCTGTTACCCATGTTAGGCCTATAATTGTGAATTATGATAAATTTCTGAAAAATTAGGAACTAATAGTGACATACACATTTATTTTGCACATTCATATGATTATACATGCATTCATTGGCATTTCTAGGTAAATTTGATTTGTAAGTGGAAATTGTGGATTAAATTGGAGTGTATTAATTATGATTTGGCAATTTTGGTATTTTTGGATATTTTGAAATTTTTGGTGAATTATTTTTGAGCTAAAAATTTATTTGGAGAGTCATATTATTATTTTGAAATTTTTGGTGAATTTTAACAAAAAATATTAATTTATGAGCCAATTATGGAGTGACAAATGGACCAATCATTATGTGACAAATGGGCTAGTAAGTTGATG
>JANKOD010000003.1:8852347-8884600 GCA_026284645.1 Erythroxylum acuminatum | reverse complement strand
TAATACCAACTTAATTTAATACTAACAATAATCATGCTTAATTAAGCTAATCATGCTTAATTAACATAAAAGAAATTTCTGGGCTAACACTAGTGGTAGATTAAAAAAAACCAGTGAGATTTTGAGTCATATTAGACTGACACATTTATATCAGCCTCACTGTTTTGTCTGGTATGTGTGACTTTCATGACATTTACATCCTTACTTTGTGTTGATTTTCTATTCGAGACCACAATTTTATCACTTGCATTTTTATGAAAATGATTAGGCATTCTTTGTTGATTACGAGCTACATTAGCTAAATAACCTACCCAACTATGTGAATTTTCCTTTGCTAACCCCCTTTGAGCTTTATTATCCTTTTCTTTTGTAAAAACCACATTACTTGCACCTAACAAAATGCCCTACCTAAGTCTTAAAGCTAGTGGAGCATTTGTTAATTCTTGATAAATGTGATTGTACAAAAGCATAAGTGTGGGTGTATGCATATATGTAGGTTGGCTATATTTGTTAAAATTCCATATTATGAATCCTATGTTGATGTAGCTTCTATCACTTCAACTTTTAAAAAAAGTAAGAAAAGGAAAAAAGAAAAGAAAAAAATGTGAGTTTGAATAAAAGTATCAAGGAGGAAATATAATTGATGTGAAAAGTTGTTAATTAATAGTTTATCCTCCTTAAGTTGTATTGATTGGGTGTTTGAACATATAACATATAAGGCGGATGTTGTTTTAGATGGAGCACTTTTTGTGTTATGCTAAAGTGGCTTGTGGTGTGAGAGCTAAATTGAGTTGTGAAACATAGTTGTTGCATTCTTTATGGTTGACGGTGCCCAGTTTTGAATGAATGTTAACTTGCACTTTTGATATCTCATTAAGTGTTCCTTTGCTTAACTAGCTTGATGGCTTTTATGCTACATTACCTAAAATACATCCCGCCTTATCCTTACCACATTACCACCCTAGAAAAGTCCTTTGATTCATTATTATGCACGTGACTTTTAGTGGTGGAGAAATGAAATGATATGCAAAGTTATGAATTATTGTGATCACGAATAATGTTTGAGTATACCTAAGGAAATATCTTATTTAAACACTTTTAGTCCAAGTCTACCTTTAGATTACTAAGTTTCTAAGGGTGGTGAATATTGATTGGTCATGAGTAGAAGATTTGAATGTTGAGTTTTTGCTATAGGTTTTGAAAGACATTCTTCTTTACTTATGATTATCTAATCTTAAGAAATATGGAAAATAAGTAAAAGTTTTGGTTTCTGATTTTGATTTTGATGATTTTCCCGAGGACAGTCAAAATCTAAGTGTGGGAGAAATTGATATATGCTTAATTGATTGTTTGATTATTTCATAACACATAGCGATTAATGACATTAAATTGCTTAAGATAATCACTTTGACTCATACGTGACTTTAGGCACAATTCAGAAGCAAAGAAGTTAAAGTGAGTCGAAAGCACAATATTTAGGTCATTTTTTTGAAGATTTACATTTACTTGTTTTCTTAGAGCAAGAAGAGGATTGGAACAAATAAAAACAAGAGGAAGACAAGAAATGAAAACACAAAGAAAATGAATAAAAGTTGCTTATGACTATGCATGTCCCATGCAAGAATGTGAGTTCAAATTTAATGGGAAGCATTTGGATTAATTATTTCAGCAACATATGAAGAAGAAAAACGGCATCATAGCAAGGAGGAGCAAGGACCCAAAACGACAGCAACAAGAAGGAGAAATGACAACAAAAAACATTGTACGCAAACAACGTCTGCGTTAAATGCAGATGTTTGCGTTAAACACAGACGTTATGCAAGGTTTTTAAAAGAGTGGAACACACATTAACTAGGGGCGTGAACAGTAGAGGTGGACCAAAAATTAAATCACAAAATAGGAAGAGGCGCAAAGAGCAGAGGGTGGAGGCGTTAGGTTCTTTCTTCATTTTTCGCCACTGACTCAGTTGTGGAGATGAGGATTGACGCTTACAGCATAAAAATAGAGATGGAAGGCTAGCTTATCGACTCCAGTTCAATAGGAATATCAATGCCAAGTCACATTTAAGCTATTTTTTATCATTTTAAGGTTGTAATTTCTTTTTGAATTGTTGTGTTTTTGGTGTTGATTTGATCGGGTTTTGGGATGAATGATCTTAATACGTTATTTTGATTATTCTATTTCGAGCCTATTGCTAAAACATTGAATGTAATATGTAATCGTTACTTTTGATGTTTGTGAGTAGCATCTAATGATCTCGCATCGTTAGGAACAACATAACTTAGGTTAGATAACTCGAATGTGTGAGGTTACTACTTTTATTAATCGTTTTTCACTTCGTAATATGACTGCTAAATTAAATCTAGAGATCGTATCCTAAGTTATTTGGTAGTTAGGTTTAATTAATGATCATATCTTGATTAAACAAAACCTAAGGGAAAACCGAGATTAGGAGAGCGTTCTGTTAGTCTCAGATTGATAGTTCGAAGAAAGTTGTAAAGACGTTAACATGATGAAATATGTTTGATCGCGTTTAGTTTGAGATTGAACCTAGAACCGAACCTTACATATATTCGACAGTTTAATCATTTTCGATCACTTGTTTTAATTTTTTCGATAGTTTACTTTTATTTTATTTTCTAGATTGCAAAAAATCCCCAAATCCCCTTTTTTATTTTTCTTGCATCAATTAATTTCGTTACAGAAATTAACCGAATATTTCTTGTGGATTCGATCCCGATTCACTATAACTACAAATTTTAGTGTGCAAAGTCAAGTAAATTTTGCAGTGTACTCGACAAGAACTGTCAATGAGCTTCAATGAATATTGATCTCCCTCTAAATAGAGTGTTTTCGCTTTCAAAAGCTCACAAGGTATAGGTGTAACTTTTTGAGAATAAGTACTGATGCTACTAATGTATTTCTGAAAATTTGATATGTCATCGGCTAATTGATTGAATTGGCTTTTATTATGTTAAAACATCTTTCTCACTATCTTGATAGAATCTTGAAGTATCTGGTTGTTTGAATAATCCTTTAAGCCTGTCTTTGAAGCTACTATTGAATTGGTTAAATAGAAGGATCCTTGGTCCGTCCGTACAAAAACGATAGGAGCTTATCCATTCTAAATTTGTTGGAACTATTTCTTACTATCATAGTAAATTTGTTAAATTGATCCCCGTAAAATAGGAAAACATTTTTCTCTTTATTTAAAAAGATAACTAAGTTATATAACTTTTTGTATATGGTTATCTTTCAGAATAAATAAAAAATCTAATAAATTTAAAATTTAAAACGTAACTAAATATTATAAGTTAGAATTTTAAAACGTAAATAAATGTTTTTTGATTGTTACGAGCCAAATCATTAATTTAAAATCTTGAGATAACATTTGGTATTTCACCCTACACAAGGGTGACAAGTCTTTGTTTAACTTAAAAAGTCCGGCGGACAAGTTAAAGATATAAAGCATCGTGATTATCTTACTAAGCTGTGATATTATAGGAGAAATCTTGGGCAGAGCTAGTAAGTGAAGTTCAAGCTGCAGAACAGAGCATGGCTGAATCGGCTGCTAATGCTATTTCTTACGAACTCCCATCGCTTCTCTCTTTCGATGATAGGGACTTTCTCATAAACAGCCAGGGTGATCAGGTATTTACACTTCTATACGTAAAAACCAGGGAAGCTTTTGATTAGCTAGATCGTAACTAAGTAGTTGAATACTTATCTATTTCACTAGATTTCATTCAGGAGGAGACTAATTTCCTTCTTGTGGTGAATTTTCTGCAAGTTTTGGTAAATCTATTGGCAAAAGAAAACCTAGGAACATAAAGATGAAAACGCAATTTACTGGATCAAAAGTTCAGGTCATTTTCCCAGTTTGAAACTCAGGAAGAGCAGCAAACTTGAACTGGTGCTAAAACACGGGATAATTCTAAGTCTAACTTTTAACCCTTACAGGTCAAGATCAGCAATTTGGTGGGGAAGATTGTTGCACTGTATTTCTCTGCTTCATGGTGTCCGCCATGCAGACGTTTTACCCCAGTCCTTATGGAAGTCTATGAACAACTTTCATCAAACGGCAACTTTGAAGTTGTTTTCATTTCTTCTGATAGAGATGACGATTCATTCAATGCATACTTCACTAAAATGCCTTGGCTAGCCATTCCATTTGCTGATTCGGTGATCCGCAAACGCGTTAAGGAGTTGTTCAAGGTGAAAGGGATCCCTAATCTTCACATATTTGATTCTGAAGGCAAGATTTCTAGTAGTCAAGGGGTGAACATCATCAAAGACTATGGAGCAGAGGCATACCCTTTTAGCTTGGAGAAGCTTGACTGCTTAAGAGTGGAACAAGAAAATGTTAAGAAGAATCAGAATTTAAGCTCTCTATTAGTCTCAAAATCTCGGGATTACTTGATATCCAACTGTGGAGCCAAGGTAAAATTTTGTCAACTGCTAGTCATGGTCGTTGTTGTTGTTATTACATGTATGCAACCATAACATCTTCAACGGCAGGTTTTTGTCTCTGAACTTCAAGGGAAGATGGTTGGTTTGTATTTCTCCGTGCACTCTCATCCAATATGTCTTTATTTGACTCCCAAAATAGTGAAGGCATATGAGAAGCTCAAGGAAAAAGGAGAAAACTTTGACGTTGTGTTGGTTTCTCTGGACTATGAAGAAGATATGTACAAAAAGGATTTCGAAACAATGCCTTGGTTAGCATTACCTTTTGGCGATAAAAGCCATGAAAAACTAGCACGTTATTTTGAGATCAGAACCCTTCCCACAATGGTCATTATCGGGGAAGATGGGAAGACGCTGAACCAAAATGTAGTTGAGCTTATTGAAGATCATGGTGATGAAGCCTATCCATTCACGCCAGAGAAGCTTGTCGAGCTTGCTGAGATTCAAAAGGAAAAACTTGAAGCACAAACATTAGAGTCAGTTTTAGTTCATGGTGAAAAGGATTTTGTGATAGATAAGAGTTATTCCAAGGTAAATATCCTCTAACAAGAATATGCATACTAATTTCCATGATACAACTATGGTCTTGTTGGCAATGAACCTTCAGCTCAACAACATGATCCCCTTCCTCATCCCCAAATGATTCAATTCGAGTCCCTTATTACCTCTTAGAGAAGGCCAAGCTGTTGTTGATCATATCCTTCTTTCATTTTTGGTTAGGTCCTGGTGTCTGAACTGGTTGGGAAGACCATTCTCCTCTATTTCTCAGCTCAATCCTGCCGCCCCTGTCGTGCATTTCTACCGAAGCTAACTACAGTATACCATGAAATCAAGGCAAAAGACAATGCATTCGAGATAATCTTCGTGTCAAGTGACCGTAATCAAGCTTCATTTGATGACATTTACTCGTGCATGCCCTGGTTAACCCTCCCCTTTGAGGATGAGAGGAATAGGATCCTGCAACGTAAGTTCAGAATTCCAGGCATTCCTGAAATTGTGGCCATGGGCCCGAGTGGACGAACAGTCAGCACCAGAGCTTATAAGCACATAGCAAATAATGGTGTAGATGCTTATCCATTCACTGAGGAGCATTTCAAGCAACTAGATGAGAAGATTGAGGAAATGGCAAAGGGGTGGCCTAAGAAAATCAAACATCATTTTCATCCTGAGCATGAGCTCATACTCACTAAACTTGGTTCATATGATTGTGATAACTGCAACGAGTTTAGACAAGACTGGTCTTTCAACTGCAAGAAATGCGATTATGATCTGGATCCCAAGTGTGCACTAAAGATTGATGAACGTGAGGTCGCTAAGAGCCAAGATGGATGGATCTGCGATGGAGTTACCTGTCGCAAAGCCTAAGCAAGGAGCAAGTGCATTAAATGTGTCTTCTCGGTCTGTTGAACGACTCCGTTAATAAATATAGTACGAGTATAAGCTGGTTTGTAGTACTTGAATCACGATGTGTGCGAATGGACGCTGGATGTTGTTTGTAATAACCATAGAAACTATATTCGTATTCTAGTTCTATATCATCATGAATAAACATCAACTGTCCAAGTTTGAACCATATTGTTTTTTCCTTGGAAACTTCAGGTGGCAGGTGGTTATATCTCATTTTAATGTGGGCCTACAAGCAATTATAAGCCCTGAACTTACTATAGAACCTACCTACACTACAAATGTATACCTTTGAGCTCACACATGGAGCCATAAAACAATCTTAACTTAAAATTCTCATACTTAAAAGAAATTCAGATGCATAACAACTCAATAGTCAAACACATTTGGAGACTGATTTCTTTGCTCCGGTGGATACTGAAGTTGTGGGTTGGTTTAAAAAACGGAGTTCACGAACTTGTGATTTTGGTATTTCTCGTAATAGTGATATAATATTTTTAGCTACTATATGAATTATTTGACGAGGACGTAATCAAGCTATCTTTGATGCGAGTCATTTGACAAAATTTCACCAAAAATCACTTCTTTTTGTAACTACACAGAATTGGTGTCATTACTTTGGTAGTCTTCAAAGGGATCCTATCCTTGTTCAACGATGGGTGTCATGGTTCGCCCTAGATCTTAATTACATCTGTTTGAATGTTGATGGTAGTGCTTTAAATAATCCTGAAGACGCTGAAATTGAAGGTGTTTTTAGAGATCATTATGGGCGTTGGCTGCATGGGTTTACTGGCTATATTAGAGTTACGACGAATATGTCGGCCGAACTATTGGCCATAAGGATAGGGCTGCAAATAGCTTGGCGCACTGGGTTTCGAAAAATTATGGTGATGTCGAACTCCTTAGAAGCCCTTCGATTGATATCTAGTGATGATTGGTTATTTTACCCTTTAGTTAATAAGAGGAAGCAGAAATTGACAGAAATTTCAAGAATGGTTGCTTAGGAGTATGCAGAATGATTTTTCTTGTTTCTTTATTTTAGTGTTTGCTTTTGAACTTCCCATGTATCAAAAAAACAAAAAAAAGAGAGAGTTAGTTAGGACTAAAGCCGTAACTTTGACAAGTGGGCATCTTCAGATTAAGTTCTTCAACTAACAAAAAAGTAATCCAACACGTGTTAAAACTGTCCCAGTTTGACAGTATTGCAGTATAACATAAGAATTCAGACACAGACAAGCAGGTCAAAGTCACACAAATCACATGTCGGCCTAAGAGTTATCTCATGACTCGGAAAAAGAATCTACGTGGACGATCGCCGGGCGTTCATGAGATACGTACAGAATAGAGATCCAACAAGGCCGTTGGATTGCGTCTCCTGAAAAGGAGAAACTTTCCATGCGAATGAAAAAGGTCTGTTAGGACTTGTGGTTTCGTGGAACTAAATGTCCATCGGAACAACGTGCCACCTTAAATCTGAGCGGACAAGTAGAAGAGATTTGAACGAGGAAGCAAATTTTTTGGATTTTAATTTTCCTTTGTGAGCTAGAAGTTGAGTCTGTGATTCGTTATTGAGAAGGGATATTCTTGTTGTCAGATCCAAACTGTAAGTGAATCCATTCGCGTTTCTTTACCGGGTCTTCCTTATTTTGTCGGATTTTACTGGAAACGTTTCTAAGTTTTCTTTTTGTTTTTTTGTTAAATATTATTCCTGCCATCATGAAGAGTGATGGTATGTATTTTGAATAATATTTCCTTTTTTATTTCATTTGTCTGTTTTGGTTTTTAATGTCGAAATTCTGGTGCTGGCGTTTGGGTGATGGGAGAGGGGCTTGCTGCCTGTTTAATCGCATAGTGTAATTTGGTTATGTTAGTATTATTGCTTTATAAACAAAAATGCCAAAGTAGCATATGTTGAATTCAATTATTGTGTGCCATAGTGCTGATACAATTCTGCCTTGAATGGTTAACTGACAGTAAGGGATGTTTACCGGCTACCTAGTTTTGCAAATCTCCTTCCTACCAACAAATTTTGAAAGTGCAGCAATTATACTAGTTAGTAACTAGAAATAGGGTTTTGGAATAGGATTTTAGGTAGATGCAAACTTCAGTCATCAATGCTTATTCTTGAAGGATTTCAGGCATAAATGGGTGATGCAGAAGGGAAAGCAGGAAATATAGGAGTTCTCAAGAGCAAAAGAACTGACAGCCAGAAGGCTTTTGATCCGGCAGTTTTTGTACGGCTCCAGCACAAGCTTCAGAATTCTATTAAGGCTAGTGCTTATTCAGTATTTCTGTCTCCATCCATATCTGAAGACAAGCTTATTTGTTAATTGTTGTTTGCTCATTAAAATTGTGTTTGATTGCAGTCACAGCTTAAGAAATTAGTGAAATATGATGATGTCAATCTGTTGAAAAAGGAAAATGGATCGTCTGCTGCTTTAGGAATCAACCTGGAGAAGCAATTACAAGCTTGGAAAGATAATTCTTCCTGGTCTGATCAACCTCCAAAAATAAAGGTAATAGAACGTTGCTGGGAAAGTTGTTTCTTTTCGTATATTCTGTGATCATTGACTGAAGTATTGAAAGAGAATGACTTGTTTAGCTTTTGAATCTAGATATCAATTGACAGTTCATTCTGTTCAAATGGAGATTTCTGTCTGATGAAATATGATTCATATTTGTGCCATCTGTAAATAAGAATTCCTGGAGGAAAAATCTTCAGCAGAGAAGATATGCTAGGAATTTCATTGTTTAAGGTTCTCTTAGGATAATTAAACTATTATTTTGTAATTTTGGTACTATATTGTGTGGTTAATCAACTCTTGGTCCAGTTGGCAGTTGGGAACTGACGTTAGTCTTGACAGGTCAGTGTACCGAAAGGTTCTCTCTGCAACCTCAGTGTAGATTTTGATGTCGGTTTGCCTCCAGATGCAGTTTACAACATTGTCACTGACCCTGATAATAGGAGGGTTTTCAAAAATATTAAGGCAAGTTGGATATTATTATCGTCCTACTCTAAATCTCAGAACAACTGGTTGCATTTGAACTATGTACATGCTACTAACTTTTTAGAATTAGATGTCAATTTGCTTAATATCTTCTAATGTTACAACACTTGCTTTTGCGGCTATTGGGTTTGGAATTTGAATGTGGGGTGATTTTTCTTTCACATAAGGAGCAAAACTTGTCTATGCAGGAAGTGATATCCAGAAAGGTCTTGCTTGATGACGGTCAGAGACAGGTGGTGGAGGTTGAACAAGCAGCTCTATGGAAATTTCTTTGGTGGTCAGGCACCATTTCAGTGCATGTTTTAGTTGATCAGAACAGAAGAGATCACTCTGTAAGCATTTACAGTTACATTTCTTTATTTGTTTCCTCGCGCTAATTAAAATGGAGCACTTGGTCAACCTGGCTACTTGAGGGAGGCCTCTGTTTTTCTAGTCTTGAGCAGTTCTACCGCTTGATTTCATTTTTAAGTCATAGTCTCATAGATAGGAAGATTCTACTGTCTTTCGGAATGGACACAAAGCTGTCTTCCTATGGCTTAAGTAGTTAACACAGTGAAACGAAAATCATCATATGTCTCTCTAAGTTTGGTATTGTAGAAAATATTTCAAGATACTGGCTTATATTGGAGATTGATTAACAGATGAAATTCAAGCAACTGAAGACTGGGTTCATGAAGAGATTTGAAGGCTCGTGGAAGGTAGAACCTGTATTTGTTGATGAAAAAGTCTGCTATCCGTTCAAGCCTAAAACGTGGGAAGAATATTCTTCATGTACTGGAGCGAGAGGAAGGGTAGGATCAAAGGTGAGCTTGGAACAGTTGATTCAGCCTGCAATCGTACCGCCCCCACCCATTTCCTGGTATCTAAGAGGGATTACTAGCAAGACCACGGAAATGATAGCTAATGATCTGCTTGCTGAGGCTGCCAGGATTAGAGGGGACCTCAAAACTGTAACTTCTGCAGAATCCGAATCAGATGGTGAACTAGAAGTTTGTGATTCAGTTGACATTAAAGCAAGATGGGCCCTCCATAGGAGAACTGCGAGGAAGCATCACAGAAGATTATTGACTTCTTAATGTCACACTCTTAGGCCTTAAACCTTGTTTGTTGTTGTATGTTGTCCACTTGTCCTTGTATATGAACCTAATATCGCTTGAGGCTTTTTTTTTTTTTCTTCCTTTTTTGGCATAACAAGCAATCAGGTAAAGCCTTAATTTGATCCATCATTCTCTTACTAGTGTGGTTAAAAGACCTCAACGAGTGACCTTTTAGAGATCCTAATTCCTAACAGAAATTCTGAGCATTAATTTTATAATCAAGTTGAATTAGGGATGGCAAATGGGTCAATATTTTAAAATAATTTTTTAAAAAGTAAAAAATGTAAAACAATGTTGTTTTAATTAGATCCAGATTTGAATTGTTCAAGTTCAGGCTTATCTGAGTCTTAACTCTTTTAAGTAAAACGATGTTATTTTGTTTAGAATAATTAAGTCTTGAGCCGTCCTGCGTCTGAGCTTAACTTATGGGCTAATAGATTGAAAACACTTAAATTTAGACCCATAGCTCGCCAATTGCCATCCCTATGTTAAATTGATTGAATTTCACATATTTGATCTAATTAATTATAACAATAAAACAAAATAATGGATTTCTTTTGCATACTAATTATATTAAACCACTGATTATTGGATATAAAAATTATATTACAAAAGGCATTCTCTTTATTAGTTACAGGTAAGACTGTGTATTGTTAGGTTCTCGTGCCTCAACGAGATTTATATTAGGTGGTACTGTTGTTAAAAGGACAAAGAATTTGATTAATATTATTTATTTTAATTTTTATAATTAGACGCCTATTGATTTATTCTCTAAATTTAGTAAAATTGCCTTCAATTTGGAACTTCAGTTTTATATATCTATATAAGAAGCAAAATTTATGGTAATCCTCACACATTAAAGGGTCGAAATAGAAACTTCCAGATGTTGGGGACGGCAAGAGAAAAGAAATGGTTTAGTAAATAGACCACAGTATAAATTTATTACTACTATTTTCAATTCCTCATGTGTTCATAAATACGCGGGAGTTCCTCGATGGACGTTTCTTCCATTCCAAGCCTCTGCTTAAGCGTAAGTTTTCTTTTTATTTTATAGAAGTCCCAAGCAATCGAACGCAGTTTTCGATCATCGTCACTTGGTTGTTAACACAAATTGGCAGTTGATTGGCTTTGCATTTCAAAGATGTCGACTATCTTCAGATCTCTGCAGACTCTCAGTTTTCCTCTCATCACCTTCCGCCTCCAATCCCTCCATTCTTCAAGTTTCCAGTAACTTCTACTGTCTCTGTTTTGATTTTTGAATTCCGATATACTTTTATACGCTATGTTCTGATTCAATTGCGTGCAGTATCAGACACAGGTGTTGGAAGCTGTTTGGAAGAGTTCCATGCCCTCAAGTGTCCCAGTGAAGCCATAGCTTCTCAAAACTGGGGTCATTTGTTGGTTCTTTTTTGTTTTTGTTTTCTCGTTTGGATTTATCTTATATTGGAATTTAACAATTATTTAATACTTGGATCTTTGTTTCAGATGGTTCGCTTGCAGTTAGAACCACAAGTAAGTTATCATTTGCTTCACTGTAACACCCTTGATTAATAACTAATTAATAGTTTGCTTGGTTACTTACCGAAAAATTGGCTTGTTTGATTAGTATTAATTCACATTATTTTATTATAATGCATCATAAGGAAATATCTATTTGCAGGCATTTCTGATCTTGAGGTGTACCATTATCAATTGAATTTAAGAGAAATTAATAAGAGAAGAAGGTTGATTCGGTTACCCTCGAAACCAAAGAACGGTGTGAAATTCAGGTGTGGGTTCAATTTCATTTTTTTTCTTTGGGGTTTTAGTATCTTAATTGTTTCATCTGAAGTTATTTGGTATGGTTCAATTGGCCAGTGGGACCGAAGTATGTCTATGTCTTTCAGAGAGCATTCATGTTTTGTTGGCAGAGATCAGAAAGTATTTTCAAAAGGTTATTTGGCTTTCTCTAAATTGCCGCTGTTAATTTAATAGGGTTCATTGCTAGCTTTGCAGAGTTTGTGATCTCTGCAACTCCTTTTGTTGGTGCATAGAAAATGTAACAGTGATCAAGTTGTAGATTATGTTATTTTAATTGATCAATTACTAACTACCCAAGTTTGCTTGCCTGTCTCGTTTTGCAGATACTTGTTCTAAACATCCCCGTAAGTTCAAGTTGCAATTTCTGAACGTATAAACATATACAATTATACATAACTAATAGCATACTAGTTACACAGAAATATTGGTAAAATATTGTGGGAGTTTTTATCTACACCAGTTTTTCCAATCCAGAATGTTGCAATCGAGCTTGTAGCTGAAGGTGCAGATATTCCTGGATCAAGGCTTGAAAATGTCTTTCTAGCAAATGAGAGCAACCCTTTACCTTGCTCAGCTTCAAACATAGAACGCCTAAAGTCAGGCCTTGAAAATTATCTATTAAATCATGGACAGAGTTTGAGTCAAAAGTGTGAATGCTTCCCTTGGTAAGTTTACTGTAAGCTCTTTTCCTTTCTTCCTGTTGTTATGATCAGAATGTATATATTTTCAAATTATCAGAATCAATTAATAGATAATACAAAAAAAGGTGGCATGTATTTACTTGGGAGACTGTTCAGATTGCGGTTAATAAAGATTTGGGATCTTCTGTAGAGTAAAAAATATTCTTGTTTAATACTTTTCCGACCAAATACATGGATGGTTAACCTGGTGACCTCCTAGAGTATAGATGTTTTTTGAGTTCCTAGCTACTGGAGATTGTAAGGAGTCAACTATTCCAGCAAAACTATTGGAAACTTAACTAAGTTGTTGATTTAGACAGTTTATAGGATTACATTTTTTATCTTTTAAACGAAAATTTCTCTTATTTTAATCATGTATTGAAATTTTCAGAAATAAAGACTGGATGTGATATTTTCATTGATTTGATGAATTTCTGTGGCGTTATTGTGTCCTAGACTTACTTAAAATAAATGAATTCTTCATCCTTTGTTAGGAAGGATCTTAAGGTTGGAAGTGGAACAGCATGCAGCATGGAAAGTCACAGGAGTTCGGGGCTGAGAGTGGAGGTTGTGATTGTATTAAGTGAGGTGGAGGCATCTTGTTCTCATATCAAGGCGTGTAGTTCTAAAACAGAGGTTTATATCCTTTCTCTAGTTATTTTTGTCCATGATTTTTTTCTATTATGAAAGTGTTATCGTTTGGAAAGCTTCACCTCAAGTGGAAAGTTGATGACAAATCTTTGTTGTGGCTGTTTTTGTGGATCTCATACTAGTAACTGAGATTTTTTTCCCCCTTCTTTTCTTTAACAGGTTTTGTATTTTAAAGATTTCAGTCCTTGCTCAATTCCCCAATCATCACTACAAGCATTGACTAGCATCGATTGGAAAAGTTTTGGATTGTCTTTGGGAGACGTGGATCCAGATGGCCACTTAATTGAATGGGAAAACTCACCACCTCATATAGCTATGGTCATCCATAGCTACCATAAGCAATATCCACCATTGACCTTCTTAGTTCTGATTGTATATTTTCTTGCTTTGGTTTTTTGTGTCATATACATTACGCAATTGCCCTTGACTTGTCGCCAAGGTAATGATTCCATTAGCGAAGCATAAAAATCAACCCGATTGTTATCTTATAAAGAGGGCGGTTAAATTTGCATTGATCAATTTGAAGGAGAAATATGCAGGAGCTCTTCTCAGTGTTCGTGCCCTTAAGGTGGAATCTTCTATCTTGTCATCTCAAATACCTCTTGTCCTTGGGAATGTCATGAAGTTCAGGATATAAGTTATATGTTTTTGGTCAACTCTTTCATCATTTATAATAACTAAATTTCTTGTGTAATTCCATAGTAATGGAAATTTCTTTTATCCATCAGTTTGTGCTCTTTCATTGACTGTTGGAGTGTTTCCTATCTTAAGATTCGCAGTTATGCCCCTGACTTGGCAAGATCTATCGCTGGACTCATCCTGTCATCAAATGATCCAGACTTTCAAGGAGACTGCTTTTCCATTCTTGGTTTGCAGCCTAGAGATATTGGAGAGGAAACAGTGGAAAATTGCATTAAGAACAAGATCATTTCAGTTATAGAGATAAATGACAGGAAGGTCCAGAGAAGCCAAGACGTGGCACCTTTACTTTTTGATGATGGAAGCCTTATGCATTCAAACTCCGAAGAAAGGGATTTTGAAGATGATGACGAGGAAGATGACAACGCATTTAGTTACTTCGATCAGTCAGTGTTAACGTAGTTCACGCCAAGAATCTTACCAAATCCTAAGATAACTGCAAGTATTTTGCTACAACACAGTGTTTGCAGATTTAGTATGTTTCTTAGAGTTCACATCTAGGAGGTGGTTAATTCAATCTAGAATGCAGCAATAGCTAGACAAATGTTATCATTGCTACCTTAGACATCAGCGAGCTTTCTGATGGGCTTCAGATGAACAATTGATGCTGACATCAAAGCTCGACCGGTTCTCCATCACCAAACATTTTGGCTAAATTCCCACTTGCGAAACTTCTTGTCATGTGGGCCGATAAAACAATGAAACTTATCAACCTAGAAAGGAAAATAAAACAATACCTTCTAATGTTAGGACTTCTGATCATTCTTCTTAGGTGATATATGCATGCCCATGTAGACATGTGCCTTAGATTGTAATGTAGACTTAGGAGGTATTACTGTTGGTGTTGATGTATTTTCATGGTAACATACAAGTTGACATTCTCTCAATTTCAAATTAGTTAGTTTTTGATAAGTTTTGAATTGAGCACAAGTACAGATATGCATGTGTTTTAAGTTGTGTATGGCATATTTGTTCCTAGCAAGGAACATGGATATAGACATATTTGTGACTTAAGTTGTGTATCTTTTTGAAACCGCTCCATCATATGGCATAATATTTATATTGTCTTGTATTAAATCATGTGCATAATATCATGCTTCAAGTAAAAAAAATATGGTTTCAGACATGTCCGCATCCTAAGTTGTGTGTTTTATTTATATCTATTTCAACATGAGTGAGTATTAAGTTGCGTGCTAGATGAAGAACTTTGACATAAGTATTTTAATCTTTTTGGTGATCTTTATAGTTAACAGATCATCTTGTTAAAAAGGTTCGATATGAACAAGATGATTTGTATTGAAATATTTCTTACTAGATTTAGTTATATTAAAGTTTTCTAAGATTTCTCAAATCTTGGCATATCTTATATGTTTAAAACTTTGAATGGAATGAAAAACATAAAAAGATATTGTACTCTTAATCCTCAGTCTTGTTTAAAAAGATATTCTACTCTAAATCCTCAATCTTGTTCTTGCAGAGAGTGTTAGAAATAAATATCATAAGACTTAGAAATTTTTAACATTGAATCAAAGCGTTTAGGATCATAAAGGGATATATGAGAAAATAAGTATAATTCTTTAAAAAATATTACTTTCTAACCTTTGTTGCTAGAATGGGTTCACCAAGCTTCTCCATCATCACTTCCATTATCTAGAGAAAATTATATTGTATAGGCAATCAAGATGAAGGCTTACTATGAGCCTTTGATATGTAAGATGTGGTTGAGGCAGAGGTTGCTCCACTCAACTTCCACATAATCCAAGAATGAATCAACTAAAGAATTATAATAAAGAGAAAGTTAAGATGTATAAACCTTTGGCTATTAGATATGCTTTAGTTTTGGAGGTAATTTTTCTAGGATTGCAACGTATAAAACTAGTAAAGAGGCTTGTGACAAGATCAAAAAGTAGTTTGAAAGGTCTAAAAGGACAAAACAACTTCAAGTTTCAAATTTATAGAGAGAATTTTAGGCATCTAAAATGGAAAACCATTAAAGAATAAGCTTATGAAAGTTATAAATTAACTTCGGCTACTTGGGTAATTCTCAGAGGATAGGAGAATTGTTGACAAGGTTTTCATTGGTATTCCTATAAAGTTTGAAACCAAGATTTTAGCTTTGGAGGAATCCAAAGATATGACACAAATCAAAGTAATGGAGCTTATAAACTATCTTTAAGGAGAGTGCTGAGGTGATAAGAACATATCAAAAGAGCCTTCTAGGTGAATACTAGACCTAATCAAGTCAACACAAGTTACATAGAAGGAATGAAGAAGAATGAAAAAATTAAAAAAAAACTTGATGAAGAAAGGAGGTCAACATACTAGAGGGCAAAAGGAGAACAAGTTTGTAACTTATCCCCACTATAAAAGGAAATATCATACTCTCAACTATTGTTGGATTAGGTCTAATGTGAAATGTAAGGCTTGTAACCAGATGGGCATATTGAAAAGGTGTGCCAAAGAAAAGGAAAAGAGATAATACAATAAATGTTAGAGGACGAGGATCAAGAAGCTAAAGAAATTATTTTCATGTTGTTACTTTGTTTTCTTGTACTAGCAAGTATTATTGGTTGGTGGATTTTGGATGTGCATACCATGTGGCACATGATTAATCTCTTTTCAAATTTTTGATAGGAACTTCTAAAGAAAATTTAAAATACGCAATGATGCTCTCTTATAGGCAAAAGAAAGAGGATCAGTTGTTGTGCACACTTCAGTAGGTATCAAGCAAATAATTAATGTAAGGATTAGTTGTTGTTGATGCTTTAACAAGTATCAAGCAAATAATTGATGTACGTCTAGTGTCTATCTTTGATTAAAATTTGTTAAGCGTTATTAAATTAATTGAAAAATGATATGCTATAAACTTTGCCAATGGCAAATGTGTGATAATGGATGCTAAAGGAGCTTGATTGATGAAAGTTTACATAAAGAATAAATTTTTCCTATTGATTGAAATGTTAAGGCTATCTCTATTAGACAGTAATACCATTAATTTTACCAATTTGATTATATCAATGAGTCTATGCTATGATGCAATAGATTAGGGCATATTAGTCTTAATACATTGAAGAAAATGAACGAGAATGATGATATGTAAGGTCTTATTCTGTAAGTGAATGAAACTAAAGAAAATTGTCAAGCATGACAACTTGAGAAGTAAGCAAGATTTCCTTTTGGAAATACTTTTTTAAAAGCTAAAGAGAGGTTGGAACTACTTCACTTTGATGTATATAGACATGAGTGAAGCCCCACTAAATGAAAACAAATTCACTAGATGAAAGCAAATTGTTGTGTTATTCATTGAAAAGTATAGTTAGTATAGTTGTATTGCTTTCTTGAAGTACAAATATGAAGCGTTTGAAGAATTTAAAAAGTTAAAGGAAAAAAAGTGTATTTTTTAACCTAACATTTTCACTAAAGTATAGGCTAGAACCTAACATTTTAAAGTGTTCAATAAACTCTAACGTTTACAAAAATTTTCAATTTAAACCCTAAATAAACAAAAATATTGACTATATATATCCATTTATCATTTGTAACATCAAAATTGACGTGGCATGAGTTTATTATTTTTATTAGTCGTATGGATGCCATTGTACCATGTGCAACCATATGGAAAAATAGGTCTTATAAATTTTAATTAATCACAAATTAATGTAAATTATTTTTAATTACATATACTAAATCCTAATTAAAACTAATTAATATAAAACCTTAATAAGATGAAATTCCTAAATTAAATAACTAAATTCCTTGTAATCTGAAAACAAAGCTCAAAGAAACCGTAATTTCTTAAAGTCTTGATATGAAAATCGATTTATCCAATCTAAAGATCAATCAATTGAACCCCCACCTTCTAATGTGAACCCTAATCACATGACAACATTTATTTATTGTCTTACCCACGCCACTTCTCTTCATCCTAATTAAACTTCTCTTCTTTTTAAAGAAACCCTAATTCCTAAATTCTCTACCTAAAAATTGATATACCGAATTTCACATAACCTTTGCCCAACTCCATAAAAAAAATTTTGGCCACCATCTTCATTTGACATATCTTCTCCTTCCCCTTATCATATGAATTTGACAATACACAAATTGGTGGAGAGGAGACAATACATCATGGTAGGTGAGCTTTTCTTAGTCTTTCTTTATCTATATACGTCGAAGTGTGTAAAATTAATCATCACAAAAATTGAGAAGAAAATCAAAGAAAAATTCAAATCTTTCACCTTTAGTGAATATTATTGACCACCACCACTACCATTAGACTCCCTTTGATGTCAGGAGCAAAAACCCTATGGCCTCATCATTGATCACCATCTCCGCCATTGCCGATTGACAAAAATAAAGGTTAGGTCTTTGAAATGAGTTTTCTTCAATTTATTGAGATTAGTTGAGAACTTGACGTTTTTGCAGTTATAAAAGTTGTTATACTCATTAAAAGATTTCATTTGTTATAACAATTGTTAAATTTTGAGAACAAAAATTTTTCCTATCACCAGAGGAATATTTTGATGATCGACGGAATATTCCAATTATTGGAGATACTATCCTTTTGGAAAATTTTCAAAAAAATTTGGAAAACAAAAAATGTAATGTTGATTATTTTTCTCTTAAGAAATACAGCAAAATTTTTAATGGTTTGTGAATTAAAAATCATGAAAAGATTAGGCAAGAATAGGATCAAGGGTCGAATTGCATAATTGGGCTATCCTAGCAAACTTAACGAATCATGGATTATTAATTAAGCCAAACAACTTGTAAATATTACTGATTAGGATATTTCCTTTCTTACAGATAGATCAAGAGTGGGGTCTACATCACAAGATTCAGGTAGACAAGTACATTAAAGTAAGTTCATACCTATCTATTGATATTAAATCCATACCAGTTTGTTGAAAATGATTCTATACTGATATGAATGATGACGTGTTAAGACAAGATAGATGCCTTATCTTTATGTATGTGGATATGATATGATATATAGATATTCATATACATACATACATACATACATACATACATATATATAGACTACCTACAAGTATGCATATGTATATATATAATTTATGTAATCGTTATTGTGATGCCTATACAAATATTGCTATGATCTCTAAGTATATGCATACGGGATTGGGTACCTATGGCACACTAAAAAAATTTATGATAGTCCTCATATGTTTGAGTGCTTGTTTTATGAAATTGAATTGTGTATTAAGGTGTTTTATCATGATTGTAGAGTAGAAAAATTCTATAGAGCGTGTCACTTGATGGATATGCGTCAGGACTAGATACATACTGGTTTGATTATGAGAGATGATTGTGATATGATGTAGACGGATCCTAGTTGATGCTTGGCAACTAGTCGGATCCCTGTTTGATATGTATCTTATTGATGTAAATGTGACTTTGGACGTATTGAGTGTGGGTTAACCTATTGGTGATATTTCACTCCCCACGACCCCTTTATACTAAGAGAGCCTTATGGATATATGAATATAGGTGTATGGTTAAATTGTTGATGATGTTTAGCTACTCGTAGTCATTTAAGGTGTAGTATTGTAAGGATTTACCTTTAGAGACTAGGGTCATACAAATGTTCCTTCTCCATGATTTATTGTGCATTGTATTTGATTTATCATGCATCACATTTGTGTTTATACTAGTGTAAACTGAATATTGTTTAGGAGCATGTCATTGGGTCTCATAGGGTGATATGGACTTAATCAATAAGGTCTAACTCCCCTCAACTCTATTTTTTTAGGTCATTTACGATCAACTTCACACTAGTGACTCTAAGGAGCATCAATTGCAGCATATCTAGCTCTATGTATGCTTTTCTTTTATTCTCATTTGTACTTGTACTCTAGCGTCCACAGTTAAATGATTTAGTATGTTGAAATTTTCTTCTAATGTACGTTAACATTATTGTACTGTATTGCTTTCGTGCTTATGTGTGCTCGTGTTGTTATATATTTTTCCAAGATTTTTTATTTATTTATGTCACTAGTAGTTAGGCTTACATGTGATCTAAGAGCTTTGACTTTTGGTGTCAGTTATGTACCCATTTGGGTCATGACAACACTGAAATTTTAGTTACTGAAATAAGACCCTTTATTAAAATTTAGGAAAGAGCAAATCTATCAGTTATTAAGCCAATAACCTTCAATGACATGCAACTAAGTGAGAGTGTAGCCAAAGAAGAGGATATTTCCATAATAAACAATACTCGAGCATGGTGTCTAGTGACTAATCTTAAAGTACATAGAGTCAAATGGCTTTTTAGATTTAAGGTTAATCATGATGGATCATTCAATAAACTTGATGCAAGGCTAATTGTAAAGAGTTATCTTTAACAATATGGAATTGATCACTTTGAAAAGTTTTCGCTAGTTGCTAGGCATGGCACTATTAATTTATTGGTTGAATTGGCTACTAAACTTGGCTGGAAGCTATACCATCTTATTTTCAAATCATTAATCTGATCAAGTATACCATATATGTTAAGCAACCTGAGGATTTTAGCATAATTGGAAAAGAGGGTGATATATATTTGTTGTATAAAGCTTTTTATGGGTTAAAATGACCTCCTCGAGCTTGAAATAACATGATTTATTATTATTATTTTAAGTAAGTGCATAGAAGAAATGAAATAAAATTACTCTCCATGTTATTTAAAAACAAACCAATTAAGTATTGTTTGAGTCCAAGTATGTTGATGATAAGTTAATCACTTGTGATGTTGAAGAGTATGTGGCTTCACTGAAACAAAAATTTGAAGTTAAATTTAAGAAGTCTAGTTTTGGAAAGGTGCAGTACTACTTTTTTTAGTAAGCTGACGATTATAACTTCAATAATCAACTGAAATACGCAAAATATATTGTCCTTAAGAGATTCAATATGGAAAAGACTAATCTAGTGGTCTATCCTCTTACTATAAACTTGAAATATTAAGAGAACACAGTGGTAGAAAGGTTAATGCAACTTTGTATAAAATTTTGATTAAGAATCTATTATATTTGACAATCACAATACCAAATTTAATATATGTAGCTAGTTTGCTATCAAAATTCATGCAAGGGTAAAGTAAAATTCACTTCAATGTAACAAAGAGGATTCTAATATATATAATGGAAACAATAGGCTATTGATTAATCCTTAAAGAGTAAGAAAACACTAGTTGATGGGATACGTTAAAAATGATTATGCTAATTATGTTAAGGAGCACTTCTAACTATGTTCTCTTTTGATAGTATTATATTTATTAGGCATTCAAAAAAAGTAAGAAATTATTATCTAATCCTTAGCTAAAGCTAAGAATATTACAACTATTGGTGCTTCAATCACTGAATATGGTGAAAAAAGTTATAGGTTGATCTTGGGATAAGACATGAAGGTTCTACTATCCTTTATATTGATAATTAATCTATTATAGCCATTGCAAAGAATTCCATTCAACATGGGAGAACTAAACATATTAAATTCAAATTTCATACTATTAGAGAAGGGAGGAGAAATAAGACTAGAGCATTGTTATCCAGCGAAAGAAGTGAAGTGAACCGGCAGACAAAATGACTAAGGTTTTACCAAGGGATAAATTTGTTTATTTAAGGTGCAAACTTAGTGTTTCAAGGAAATACATCAAGGGTGAGTTTTGGTGTTAATGCATTTCCATAAAACATATAAGTTAGCGTTCCCTCCAGTCCAAGTCAACTAATCTTTGACAAGTCTTGAGATGAACATAGGTAGAAATATGCCCGTATTAAAAAGTTCATGTATTGCATATTTCTTTTCGACCAAAAAATGTCTATACTCGTGTAGATCAGGTATCTTTCTAAAGTTATATACCTATATTTCTTGAGATTCTTCGTATCTTGACATATCAAATAACTTGCAATATATTTCATCTTGTGCATTTAAACATTTGGATGGAATGAAAAGCAACATTTGAATGGCATGAAAAACAGAAGTACTCTGCTCTTATCTTTGGAAAAACCTGGCACTTTGTTTGCCACTGTCGAGATGAAAACTTCTGCAAAAGGTCACGGATAGTTTTGAAGAAGATAATTAGTTTGCAATAAGCTGATATTTCTCTTTAACTGATATTTGGATAAAATTGGACACGAAGACGAGTTGGTTTCAGATCATATGCACATGCTTTAAGCAGCTTATAGATCTAAGCCCAATTATTGTATCCGGTAGGAAACCAGATCCTCTGTCCAATTTTACTCTGTCTTATTCTGTCTCATAGAATCTCAGCCATTTATTTTGTACGACCCACGTAGGTCTCATACGGGCCCTACATAAATAAATGGCTGAAATTTATTGGACACAATAAGACATCATAATATTGGACAGGAGATCTGGACTCATCTGGTAGGCCTCAATGCTCAACTCATCAACTGTGGGAAAAAGGTCGGGAGAAAGGAACGAGTTAGGATGGCTATTTTATCCTTGTAATACAACAGTCAGGCGGCGAAATTCCGCCAATTTCTGTGTTGAGCATCTCTTCTCCTTTGATCACAAACGTTTGTCAAGTGGATCCCTAGTTAAATCCCCTGATCACATCCAATAGTGATGGTTTTGGCATGCTTCTTGTGCCCATTGCCCATTATTTTTAACTGGGAAAGGATACAGTCCAGTTTGATTCGTGGTCCTAGAAAATTTCGTCGTACGCAATCAGTGCTTTGGTTGGAAACATTTATATATATATCGAGATTCAGAGAAGCACAAAAAGAACCATAAATACTATCTCTTGTGTTAACTGAGAGTAAAAGTTGAAAACATGAAGATATTAGACAATCGAAACAACCCAGGTGATTAAAAACAAAGGATTTCAAGTACTAAACCTCATGACTTATTAGGCTAATACAACAGCAATAGGTTGGAAAGATCAAAAGGTCACTATATGTCCCAGACTAAATTATACATTGCTTTTCTTATATAGATGCAATCATGCAAGTGAGTGAATTACTCGAAAACACACACTAAAACTGTTAGTGTTCTTTTAAGTCGCACAAGAAACAAAGGCCAAAATGGTCAAAAAGAAAGAGTAAAAGAAAAATACATTTAAAAAAAGAGAGAAAAGAGACAAGTCATTACACCAACTTGTAAATCAATATCCCTCTACAGGCAATCAAGCAGCAGAGGGTGCAGATATGTAAGAGATAGTAGGCTCAGGCACGGAAGCCATTAATGTTGTCTTTGAGAATGTTTCTTCCTCTGGGGGTGTATTGTTTTCAACCTTCAAATCCAACGACTTGTCGTTGTATATATCCCACCATTTTGCAACTAGAATCTTGATGTCGTCTCGGTCCATATTAACTTCCTTTCCTGTGAACCTCCATGGTTTTGAACCCTATTTTTTGCAAATTAAAAAAAAAAAACAGTCAAAAGCATTAAGATACAAGAATGATTAATCTGTCATATTCCGAGTTCATAGAAGGGGAGTTTATCTGCCTATTGTAAGTGAAAAGAGCGGAGAACTTAGTGAAATTAGGGAAGACTACTACTTACAGCAGCACAATAGTGAGCCACCTTAACCTTTTCAAACTCGAAGTTCTCTGGGTGTCGCCATAACATTGCTAAAACCAGGTTGTACTCCAATGGAAGTGGTTTGTATATCTTTTGGAAATACATGTTCAAGAAATCCTTTCACATGCCAACAAGTAAACTCTCAGAATCTGAATCGGAACATTCTAACAGAAAGCTCGAACTTGAAGCATACCACTATGAAATCCTTAAAAAAAAATTCATTCACTAGGTGATCGAGCTTACTTGCTCTGCGAAAGGTGTTGGTGGAGTGATTTGAAGGGTCTGAAGTAGGTTCTCATAGGTCAAGCGGCTAGGCTCGAACACGAACATACCGGCGTTGAAGTACAGTGGCGGAGGAGGGCCCATCTCAGCCGGCCATTTGACCCTGTCAGGGCACTGTTGGCAGTATCCAATAGAGTACTGGCGGGAGTGAGACCAAGTTTTCTCGCAAAAGCAGTCCATCGCAGCGTAGAAGTAGCCATCTGGGTTGTCGAACAGATGGTCTATATTGTCGAACACTTGTACGTCCGCATCCAAATACATCATCTTGCTGTATTCCTCAAACTGCAAGAAATTCACGTAACAACCCTCTTTCAGATTTTCCTTTTCCTCTACAATTACACCAATATTAGACGTTGATTCTGATCAGCAACTCTTTCGAAATCATTTGACTTAGCTGGAAGCTGGGGTTGATAGCAATTTACCACACTTTGTCCCTACAATGCTGTTATCCTATATGTGCATCGCATTGACATGAATTTGAATGTTTCACATGAAATTAACTTGTACATCTTTGAACAAATTTTTGTCTCGTGGTACGTAGCTTATATATGGTTAAAGATAGACTAACTTGAATAGGAGATGTGCTCATCTACAAGCTGCATGTTAGGGTTCATTAAAAGAATGTGAGATTTCCAAATCAAGACAGAAGCTTCGAAAATTAAAGAACTTATCCCACAAGTGAATTGAATCTAAAGAAAGAAATGATGCTTTTGAACGCATCAATTACGATGGCTTAACTTGATTATCAGGAATAGTCATATCATTAACGTAATTTAGTAACGAGACCTTTTATTGTCAAGAAAAAAGTGCACATATTTTCATATTGGTCTACATAATTGACTTGTACGCGAATGTATATGTCGGTTTATTACGTAGGACTTACATTCCAGATCCGAAGCTTGGAGTAGTTGATGACATAGTAGGCCATCGCAAAGTGAACCCGATTCTCAGGAGGATAAATAGGTTCAATCTCGCGGATGATGCAACCCTGTGACCTTAAAATGTCACGGTGGTCCTCAGGGACATCAGGCAAGGCTGCAACCACAAGAGGGTGTGCACTCTTCACCTTTCGCAGACCCTTAACCAGTCCAATAACCCCTTCAACATAGTCTCCATTACCAGCCAAGAAGGTTATATAGGCTCTCCTAGGGTAGCCTGCATTCATCGTGGATACCTTGCCTGACCCTGAAAATACATCTACAGGTACTTCCGGAGCCATTAAAGCTTAATAAGCTAAGTTAGATTTGGAGGTGTCTTGGAGATTTATAGAGGCTAAAGATTAGTGTTGACGAATGTTGGGTACGTAAAACCAGCAACCTTGAGGATGCCACCCTACTAACCTATTCTTTTTCCCGAGTTCTTAAATGTAACCCTTTGCCCTCCTTAAATAGAGCTAACAATGCAGGGTAAATTCATGGGAAATGAAGACCTAATGAAAGTAAAATGCAACATGCATTGAGTGTATGTAAAGAATGGTTTTGTTCAAGTCAAGCGCGGACACATTTTTTTGATGAATTAAAAATGAAAAATAGAGATTGAATGAAAACCATTTACTTTCTAGAGATCAGGTTCACATTGCCTTGTCATTAAAATGGAGAGTAGAGATGCAACCAAAAGGAAATGGAGGGTAGAGATTGAATAGGTTAAGGTCATAGTCAACCGGAGGACTTGTGCCATTAAACATATACTTATCACTTAATTAGTATTGAGAAATTGTAAAAGAGATAAATTAAGAAGTAGTTTTTTCAATTAGGAAAAATATAAACAAGGAAATATAGCAGCATTAATCATCCTACCAATAATTAGTTGATGACAATAAAAATTTCCTTCTACCTTTTTTAACAATCTTAATTTGATCTAGTTTTTCAGACGAAAGAATACATCTTTTGTTTTTCAAGTTGGAAAAATGTTAGTACTAATAACCAACAAGAAAAGGGACAATACGACTGTATAATGGCATTGAAAACATGATGTACTCAAGCAAAGCATCAAACATATTTGTGAAAGTGAAAAAGAGGTGTCAACTAGAAAGAAACCTATTGTAGCTTCATATATACTCAGCTGGTTCTTCAACTTTCGCTTTTGGATTTTAATGCAGAATCCTCAAAGTCCCTTCCACAACATTTATCCCTTCACAGCATCTCTTCCGCTGATTCTGGGATGTTAAATTGTTCTTTTCCTTTCCTCACCACTTTTGTAAAGCTACCAACAATTATGTGCATATCTTGAAACCTCATCATCCTCCAAAATTTTCTCAATTTCAAAAGTCTGCTCATTGACCTATGCTCTAAATGCCAGACGAGAAGCTATCACCTAGGGGCCAACCAGCAAAGAACAAAAAATAAGAGAGGTTTTTAATTTGCGAGTTGCTTATCAAGGAAGCAGTGTCCTGAACATATATTGTTTCTCTTAAGAACGTAGATGAGGTAGTGTTAGCTGACGTTATGTTCAGACAAAGGTGTTCTGTTTTTCTTTTTTTTTTCTTTTAGTGGATTTTTTTTTTTTTGTCTAATGAAATTGATACAAGTTTGAATAATTTCCAAAATATAAGTGTTATCTATGCGCAAAATAAGCCTCCTGATGTCCTGGAGGGAACGGAAACCGACCCCTGAAAGACTGGAAGTAGAATAGGATAGTGAGAACAAAACAAATGACGACAGGACGAATAACATCACTGACTTTGTAAAGACAAGGTTAAAATAAAAGATTAAAATGAGAAAACAAAGACGAATATGGTTCCTGGAATAGGTAACTTTGTATGTTCACGAGCATTTTCCTGTCAAAAGTGTACTTGCGGGAACATGATTCATAGTTCCATTAATTTAGGTCGCATGATATGCGCTAAACTTTGGAAGGAAGTAAAAGCTTCAAAAACCAAATAAGTACAGCATCTTTTGAACCAAGGAAGATTGATAATGAAGGAGACACTAGATCCAATTCAATTATACATTTGGCAGCTTGTAATCTATCATCGTATCATCTGAATTTATGATTGCGCATTACTATTCCTTGATTAAAACTTAAGTATTTCCACTTTTTTGCCAACTTGCATTCTGACCCCGAAACTGAAAGAATTTACTGTGGAAAATCTGGATCTTCAATCATGGAGGAGCGGAATGATTTGAGATAAACAAAAAAATTATGAAAAAGAAAAGAGGAGAAAAAACGTGGTTTTTTTTCTCATTTGTGGATATTTCATGAAATACAATTGTAGTTCTAACTCAGAACCAGCCGAGGTTCAATCGAGGATAAATCCTCAGTTCATTTTCTTCTGTCCCTATTTTATTATATGAATTTCAGTCATTCATTTATGCGAGACCTACATAAATAGATGGCTGAGATTTATAAAATAAGATAGGGATACAAGAAAATGGGCAAAAGATCCTAACAGGTTCAATCTACTTTCCTTGGACTAATCATCAGGGGACTAGAAAATCACTAAAGTTTATGACTGTCATATTCTTCCTCTGAAAGGTCCCAAAGCAGGAGGCCAGAGAAATGAGAGCGACTTAGAAACATGCCACCGAAGTTGAAGATGTTGCCTTTCGATGTTAAAACTACGTGTGATTCGCGGTTGATTGGCAATTTCGAAGTTTACAAGAGCAAAACGCGAATGAAAGATGCCCAGAAAATAACGAGGCTCCGCCTCTCAACAAAAGCACTTCGTATTAGTCGCACAAACGATCTAGGAGTCCTTTTTTACTCGATAAAACCTTGGTATTCCGTATTAAATAAACCTCACACCAACTTGCCTTAAAAGGTACTAACTTGTTTTTGAAAAGCTCTCTAAGGGCAGAATTTCAATCAAAGACGACTTGATTCAACATAAGGCGAGTTGGGCCTGCTATCGGAACAGTTAGTTTACTGATACGAAGACACGAGCTAAGCTGACCCTGACAGTATGGTCTCATTCCAGGTTGTGAGTCAACCAATTAGGAAACATCAAGCTCAACACGGATGGTGCTTTTAACCCGAGCACTGGTATCGGGACCGCTGGTGGCCTCATAAGGGACAGTCACGGACATTGGTGTGACGGTTTTTCCCAACACATCGGACGTAGCTCACCTACCACTGCTGAACTCTGGAGAGTCCACTCCGGCCTCAATCTAGCTTGGACTTTGGGGTTTCGCAGGGTTCTCTTAGAAGTGGACGCCCTCGAGGTCGTTCATCTTCTTTCCTCTCCCTTTTCTGCGACTGATGTCCCTTCTGGTTTATTGACAAGTACCTGGGCCCTTCTCATCGTAGGTGGGAGGTGAGAATTGAGCATGTGCATCGCGAAGGCAACCAGTGCGCGAATCGATTGGCAGCGTTAGCAGGTCAGCGTAGGCCAGGCATTCATACTTTCCCGGCGCCCCCTCAGGTCGTCCAGGACCTTTTCCACCGGGACTGTCAAGGCGTCGAGTACCGACGCGCTATGCGAACTCTAGTTTAGCTGTTTTAGCTTTTCCCTTGTATTTAAAAAAAAAAAAAAAGACTTGCAGCTACCTCCTGGAACGTGTATGCGGTTTTACCTCGGTTAGGCAACTCTGGAAACAAGCTAAGGAGGTTGCAACAATTCAACCACCTGAAACGTTTGGTCTTGTGAAAGCATAACGTATCAGTCTGAGTCTGTCTCTTGCAAGGTCTACCAGCACTTGCTTCAAAAAATATCTTCTTCACCAGCACAACATATTATCTTAGGTTCTCATATTATCTTAGGTTCTCCTTATATATATATATATATATATAAAGAACACTTGATCGAACAAGGAACTCGATAAGTTCAATGCAACACAAGTACCAACAGCAAATCAAAGAATCTTGGAATGATTCCCGCAATAGCAATAACCCACAAATACTATAGCATTGGGGAGCATTTCCTTTCCCAATATCAATTAACTCAACTTCGATCTGTTGTAAGTCAATTTGTACGCGGCTACAACAGTTCCTTTCTTTGACTTTCCCAATCACAATCCCGGAAATTTTGGAGCCTTCCACATGGGTCCGCCTTCATTTTCTCAGAAACTATGGTTGTATGCATTATGTTAAAGAATTACAGAACAATGCCAAACGTATAGCAACGGACGCAAGGAAATCGAGATCAATTACAGCTAGAAGGCTTGGGATTCAAAACCTATATAAATGCTTAGAAGCATATCCGACAATATTCTATTACAATAATATCATCAAACAACCTGGAAAAAGGGATCAACCCCCAAAGGGAAATAAGGCATAAACACAATGGAATTGTCTCAAAAAGGAAAACAAGAAATGAAATGAAAAACACTAGATAATATTCACCCCTGCATCCAGAATTGACAATCCAAAAAGATGTCTCTTCAATTGAGTTATGCCTGTAAATAGTGAATTACAAGAAAAATCAGAACACTTTCCACTTTAGTGTCCAAAATTTCGCGAAATCTTAGTTACATTACGAAGGGAGTTCAAACATTTGTGAAAATGATTAACCACTATACAATAATGCAATGCAAGATGTGAAAATTTGATGTGAAATCACTACAGAAGTTTAAGATGTCAACCGAAGTCTTACTGTTTTAGACAGAAGATTGTACATGCTGTATTGGATCCATAAACAATATGAAAAGACAGGAAGAAGCCTTCTCTTACCTTGTTAGCAATATTATTTGAGAGCCAGTCCAAACCCTCATACAGACCCTCACCAGAGGTTGCACATGTACTCTGGATGTACCTGAAAGTCCAAAAAGCACATTAGATACAATAAAGGATACAAGATGATTGATTCAATTTAGATGAGTTTTGTTGACTAGTTGACATATCTTCTATATATCCTATACCACTGAAGATAAAAAAAATTGAAACAAAAAGAAGACAACAAATTATGAAAGCCCACCAGTGACGCTGACGCAGGGAGTTGAGCCCAAGCTTATCAGTAATCTCAGCGGCATTCATTGCATTAGGAAGATCCTGCTTGTTAGCAAATACAAGCAGCACTGCATCTCGCAGCTCATCCTGAAAACATGACCATGAAAATTTAGTTGACTTGGTCTAAACATGGAACTCATATATGAAAAGCACCAAGTAATTAATTACTTCATTCAACATCCTGTGCAACTCATCCCTGGCTTCAACAATACGGTCTCTGTCATTGCTGTCCACCACAAAGATAAGCCCCTGGGTGTTCTGGAAGTAATGCCTCCACAAGGGACGAATCTGAATAACAACAGAACTTCACATAAATCCGTTATGCTCCAACTCACAACATTAAGAGTCGAAGACAACTCAAAGTGACAAATGGAATGGGAATGCATCTCCAAATTTCATACCTTGTCTTGACCACCAACATCCCAGACAGTGAAGCTAATGTTTTTGTATTCCACTGTCTCAACATTAAATCCTGTAGACAGCAATATTTACTGAAAGGATTACAAACAAGAGAACGAAATTCAAGGTGTGTCTTTTATGGTTATTACATCTATTAACATGCACTGGGGCATCGAAACTCCTTGAACAAACCCCAGCAGTTCTAAGAACAGGGATAAATGATAATCACAATTTTCCACTAATCATGTTATCTAGAAGTATAATCCATATTGGAATATCGATGAAATTAAAGCAAAGAGTTATGTTTTCAGAACGACAATCAAATTTATCAGCAGGAAAATTACACAAGGGAAAGACACAAGTTTTCTCTCTAAAGAAGAAATTCAATGAGCTTGCTTTTAACCCGAATATTGTAGAAACAAACTCCAATTAGAGCACTCACCAATGGTGGGGATGGTGGTGACGATCTCACCAAGCTTAAGCTTGTACAGGATGGTGGTCTTACCAGCAGCGTCAAGACCTACCATCAGAATTCGCATCTCCTTCTTGGCAAAAAGCCGGCTGAATAGCTTCGTGAATGTCAACCCCATTTCGGTTTCTCGCTGTTGATCCCTACAGTACAACATAAATCATAAAAAATGTAAAGATCAAACCTTTCTAAAACAAACCAATCACCCACATCACTATCTTAAAATCACACGATCCCAATATGGCAAGGAACAAGAAGCAATCATACAACTACCCAAGCAGTGACTCAAATCACAAGTCTAGAACTTACACAGCCACAGATCACATAGATCTGAACCTATACACAAGAAAAAGAAACCAAACACCATGATCACCTCATGAACAACAAAGCTCGCATGGAATTCCACGCATAAACAATAAGCACAACAGATCTAAAGCCTTTAAAAATTTAAACTCAAACAGATCCAAACCATTAAGCCAATTGCAAAGCACAGATCGGACAGAAAAATAAATCAAAATCCACGTTCCAGAAAAAAAAAAGAAAGGAGAAGAAAGGAACCCACCAAGATATAGCGCGAAATCAATAAGAAAATCATGAAAGAAGGAATTTTGAATCACAAAACCATGAAAGAAATAAAAATGAATGAGAATTATGGAACTCCCATAACAGGAAAACAGATCGAGACTGGAATGGGATTGAGATGAAACCTTTTGTTATGGAGAAATTTGCGCCGAGAGAGAGAAAGATGTGAGCTTGGGACCGACGAGTAATGAAGGAAATGCAGGAGGCAGCGAGACTTCTATATAAAGGGCTTTGGGAATTTTTGAATCAAATCGGAGATCAGAGATGCCTCTGTCATTATTTAATTCGTTTCCATTAATTAATTAATTAACTCTTAAGAGAAAGTTCAATAAAATGGTTTTAAGACTTACGCCACTTCGTCCATTCATTTGATGCCACGTCATGAGAAAAATAAAATGCTGCGATCCTGGCTGCCTCTAACGATTGCGTGGTAGATAGTGAAATCTACTTAGAGCGTACATTAACCAATAAGATAACGCCACGTCACTTAATTGCGCGCGGACGGGCTCGCTGCCCAAGCAGGACAATTCGACGTTGGGATCACTTATTTTGATGTTACACTTATTGGATGTCATAGTATCCTTTTAGAGGATATGTCGGAGATCTGTTTCCTCCAACTTGTTTTGTAACGGATGTGCTCTTTTTCCCTACCTACTTAAAAAAAAAAAAAGGTTAAAACTAGGAACAAATGTAATGTAATCACTAGACATTCTTTTATTTGATCAGGTTTTTAGAATTAAAATTAAAAATAATCTGTGTGCGTCTATTACATTGTTTTTGTTATTTAAGATCCATTATTCTATTTTATTACATAAGCACCGCCTGTGTTATAAGCCCCAAGTTTATGATTTCTACGCTGTATTGTTGATACTTGCGGTTGAAAATGTCTGTTCATTTAATAATATTTTTTATTTCTGAAATTTTGAGCACAATATGATTATTACGCTTACTAATTATATTTATTTTGGAATGCAAGTAAATATTTATGCATTTTTTCACATATTCAAAATATTATGAATTTTGACAGCCATAAAATCAAAATTGCTACACATACAAAACTAGGCTTGACTGATATTATATGACATACCAACTTAGGTTGACTGATTCCAAACCAAAACTTATTTAATTATTAATGCTAATATAATTATATTTTTAATGAAATTTAATATTTATTTATAAATTAATATATTTTAATTATAAATTTTAATTTTATTTAAAATTTATATATTTTAAAGATTTGAATTTAATTTTATTTATTTTGTAAGTAAATTAAATAAATAATTTTATTAATT
>JANKOD010000003.1:8835637-8852247 GCA_026284645.1 Erythroxylum acuminatum | reverse complement strand
TCGTTAATTTCAAGTTATCCTAAGTATGAATCCTAGCAATAAAGAAGAAAGGATGGAGATGTCTCAAATGCCGTATGCATCAACAGTGAAGAGCCTAATGTTTGCTATAATTTATACAAGACCAGACATTTCACATACAGTAGGAGTAGTTTGTAGATACATGGCGAATCCTTGTCGAGAGCATTTGAATACTGTTAAGAGGATTCTTAGATATATCAAAGGAACCTCAAATGTTGCATTATGTTATTTAGAATCGGATTTTGCTGTCAAAGGATATGTCGATATTGATTATGCAGGTGATCTTGATAAAAGTAAATCCACTACAGGATATGTTTTACACTAGCTAAAGGAGCTGTAAGCTGGATTTCAAAACTGCAGTCAGTTATGGCTATGTCAACAACAAAAGCAGAATATGTAACAGCTACACAAGCTAGTAAAGAAGGAGTGTGGCTGAAGATGTTGGAAGAACTTGGGAATAAACGAGAGAATATTACTCTATATTGTGACAGTCAGAGTGCTTTGCATCTTGCAAAGAATTCAGCATATCATTCAAAAACAAAACACATCTGAGTTTAATATCACTTCGTTCATGAGAAAGTAGAAGGAATGGTGTACATGCAAAAAATTCATACAATGAATAACCTGGCAGACTTTATGACAAAAGCAATCAATAGTGACAAGTTTATGTGGTATCAACCTGACAAAGACGTAAGCAACATGAAGCGGCAAGGTAAAAAGAATAGTGTGAAGATATGCTTGATTATCAATCAAATCTTCAAGTGGGAGAATTGTCAACAATGATAGGCATGGTAGGCACCGTTTTCAGTGCCTACCAATGTTGAAGCCTCCAAAATTGACTAATGAAAGAGAATAGCAGGCTACTTAATTAGCTGTCTCCCATATCTCTTGCCTATAAATAGGCAGGAGATGAAGCAAGCACTAACACAGCAAGCAAAGCAAAAGAGAGGTGAGAGAAAAGAGAGACAAAAAAAATTCTATACTTTTTAGTCTAATTTTTCCTTATAATTCTCCAGTTTTTCTCATTAGTAAAAGTTTTCTATCCTTGCCCGTGGTTTTTATCATAATTTGGAGATTTTTCACGTAAAATCTGTAAGTTCATTACTATTCTCTCAGTCCTATTTAACTGCGAACCTACAATACAAATTTAGTGTGCTTCTAACAATTTACTAGTTATCTGTTATGGGATTACTATGTCAATTTATCGACATTTACATTCACGAGACTAAAAGGGGTATTTACATTATTCACAAGCTTCAGTTTCTTCCTCCCTTCAACTGGAAAATTTACTCCCTTTAAAAGATTCAACAATGGCTTCCGATCTGCAACTAGAGAAAAGGATACAAGTAGTATTAGAAAAAAATAAACATTCAGAGATTCATTTGGAAGTGTGAGATAGCCGACAGTAGAATTTTAGGCATAGCATGTAAGACAACCACCATCCAACTGTGCCCCAAAACATCTCCAGGAATACCGTGACTAAAAAGATCAAAAAGGCGACAGAAGAAATGGGAAGCAGCAGACATGTGCACGTTGCCAAGCACAGAAAGATAAGGAAAGGTTACCAATCTATTTCAATTGCCTCAGCAGAGGCAACAGGAGAAATTGACCAGAACCACCACCCAAACATGACTATTCTGGATCATTTTGACTTCGGTAGAAAATTGACAGAACAGTGTTAAATAAAATAATCAAAAGTTCATTTACCCTGACATAGAGCAACACGTTCAAGAACCAAACAATTGAACTCCTTTGCCGTTACTTGCATCAATAAAAGGGAATGAACACTAAGAGCTGCAATTTTAGGCCTGTGAAGTCAGCCTGCGTCTGCAATGGCCATAAGCAATAAAGTAGCTAACAAATGTCCTGCTTTCAAGGAAAAGATAACACAAAGTAACAGAATAACAACATTTAGAAATTCAGCGTTGCACAGGGGTCAAGAAACTAGATCACCTGGCAATTTACAGAGGCATAGAAAACACCTAATTATCTCAGCGAATTAGCGCCAATATTGAGCCCAGCGATGAATGGTCTCAACCATTTGAGGGAACAATGCACTCACACTCTCATTAATAAGATCCTGGAAAAAGTGTATGCTGGCCTCATCATCCAAGTCCAGCCTAAACTTCTCTTGAAGCTGTTAGCATGAAAGGTTTTGAATCACAAGACAAAAATAAAACAAACCTTCTATTACTAGAATACAAACGTAGAAGAATTTACCTTGAGAATTCCTTTTTCAGGATCAGAAGCTATATCAGGGATGTTTGAACCCGCCATCAGGTGGAAAAGATTTAAAATCAAGTTACTGGACTTTCGGAGAATGTTATATGCTTCACAACAATAGGATTTGAACCTGGTATAATATTGACTGCAGGATGGGAAAAAGTAATTTAAGGATTGCACCATTACAAATTAAGGTCCTTAAGCTTCCTCAATCATTTTCATGAGTAATGAAGAAGAGAATCACCTTTCGGCACCACCCATGGCCTCAACCATTTCTTTGCAAAGCTTCATTGGAGGTGGAAACGGTTTGGGATCTCGGCCAAGAATAAATCCAAAATCAACATGGAAAAGACGACCATCATCCCGAAGTAACAGATTGTCAAGGTGCCTGCAGTTAATTTTGACATAATAAGAAACAATTTTGGAATCAAATGTTCAAGTATTCAATGCAGAGCAAAAGATATCACTTTAAGAAGCTTCTGAATACTACCAACAAAGAGAACCACACTATTGAGTAAATGCAATTTAAAAATCTGTACATCATAGGTACCCCCCAGCAAATGTGATTGTTGATTGTGCAGTCAACTTCAATGAAAGTTTACTCAATCTGACAAGATACCCTCGCGCCACCATCACAATATGATAAAAAATTTATTCCATTCATTCCTAAATTCTGCTTCATGCATAACTAATAAAGAACTCAGGAACCAAAACTCATCAACAGATGCTTTTTGAAATGGCTATACATTTTAAGAAACAAGCATGCTGCCTCCCCTTACTTTCTCTTTATGAACCTTCAATATGAAGAGAAATGATCAATATGGAGATTCACTTATGAAGATACATCTCTGAACTAAGTAGACTACTACCCAATAATTACCTGTCCCCAATGCCCAGTATATACGTTATGACAGAATAGCCAGCACAGCTCTTTATAAACGTTTCGAGACATGTAGCTGTTATCCCAAATGGGCCGTGTTCATCAGGGTGAAACTTCTGTAGATAACTTGTAATGCTACGATGCTCAGAGAGAATCTGGATTTTCAAGAGACCACCTTAGAAACCCATGGTAACATTCTATATACCAGAAATCTATTTTTGCTAAGATGCCTTAATAATGATAAATTTGAAAAGTACAAAGCACTTGGGAAAAGAATATTCCAATTAAATAAATCACTGACAAAAACCAAAACTACCTGAGCCAAAGATCGCGATGGTATGAATTCAAGCATGCCTTCATCTTGTCCAGTAGCAAGCACCTTGTATGGAGTCAAGTGCAGATCCAGATTTTCCAGCTTAAGTAGTCGATCCATTAGAGATACCATTTGAACAACCTAAAGAATTGTAAACCAACAAGATAATCAACTTCTTCTAACATCCCTCTCAGCAATTTACCAATTCTACGGCTAAAGTTAACCATTGTGTGTGTGTGTGTGTGAGAGAGAGAGAGAGAGAGAGAGCGAGAGAGAGAGAGAGATGCAAAAGCTAAGCATTTACCAGTTGGTCTTGGCGAATATCATCACCCTTCTTAAATATGATCTTGCAAGTCCCACCACTTTGTGTTCTAAAAGTCAGACGCAAGGGATGTAGCGCACTTTTGAAAATTGATGACTCTGAAGGCACAATACCAGTGATGAGGACACCTGGGGTCAAAGGTGATCTTATTGGCTGGAAACATAGTGGGTAACTCGTTAAATGCAAAACAAAAACTTGTGCAATCATTTATGTTCCATCACAAAGTAAAAACTCTTAATAAGAGTCCCACAAAGCTTAACTCTACCTCTTCAAAATAGGTCAGTTCACTAAGAAGACCAGAAAGAAGTTGCCTAAGCTTTTCAATCTTCTTTTGAGTATTGCCTCGAACATTTCTTACATCTCTCATTATCGAACACAACTGGGCCGTCAACTCGGTCTGACGCACCAAACTCTGCCATGACTTATAGCCATCGTCTTCCCGATCTGGACCAGCTGCCAACTGTCAAAGTGAACATATCTAATATTGAAGTACGTAAGCAAATATATTTACAAAATTAAATCTAAGCGATCAGCAAAACTACAATAGTAGTGATTTGGAAACTTAATATGCTTGTTCTGAAAACCAAGACATTAGTTTTCTAATTAATCTGTTTGTTCTCCATTCAAGATTTTCTTCTGGGTACATGATAATCGTAATAAATTAATAAGAAAAATATACATATCAAGTGTCAAATGCAGTGCATTTAAGCCTGGATTATTTGAGAATGCAATGCATATCTAAAAGTAAGAAAATAGTCCCCACCAATATGATAGTAAACTACACATCATACTTATACCAAATCTAGGTCGATGACTGCAAAAAGATTATTTCCAAAGCCTCACAGTAAAATCTGACTTCCTCAGTTTCTAACTGATCCCTATAATACTTTTAATGTTACCAGCACATAGACCTCTTGTTCAATTGTGACTATATCATGATCATACTTATCTTTTACACCAGAGGAATATGCATCATCACAATTCAAACTTTTAACGCCCAATAGTTTATTGTTTCCATATATTGTGATCTATAATATGTACGTTATCTGAAAAGGAACAAGTAGCAATGGTGACTTTGTATAGCAAGGAATGTCTGAAGCATATAGATTCCCATCTGAAAAGAATTCCCATAAGCTGCAGGTTTTATAGAGCATAAGGAGATGACATTCTCATCAGTGATCAGAAAAGTAAATCACACCTTCATCATACTCTCTTCAAGGATCTCGTAGGTACAATAAAAACGTTTGGCATAAGCAGGATCATAAAGTTCCACTGTCACATACCAACGTAGGAAGCTAGCCAACTCAATATTGTTTAAGGCTGCCAAACATAAGCAACAGACTCAGTGCAGTAAACAAACTAAGCTCATAATGCCATGCATATGCATATCATGCACAGATGCAAAGGACACCGCATACATCGTTGAACAAGGAATTGAGAAAGCCGAGATTTATCTGAACGTTCAAAACGAAGAGCCTGAACCAATTGAAGTAGATAACACTCAAGCTCTTCATCATCTGCTCTTTCAAGAACACTAACAGCATATGCACGAACCTGTCCAAATGAGAAATTATTAAGTCTATAGTCATTTCCACAGCATCTGTGCCTTTTTCCATTACAATTTCTCATCCGATATTAAGGATGACTTGGGCCTTCACATCCGCATATGATACATTTACATTCAATTCATTCCAGTTTTTACAAATGAACGGGTGCATAAAATGTCTGGAGGCCATAATCTGTTTTTTATCGTACAGAACCAGCTCATAACATAAACTTGAAGACTAAACAACAGCTAATAAACAGAAAATTGAGACTGCAACAAATATTAATATACATACCTCTTCACTTTCAAAAAGAGGTGATAGAAGCTCCAATGCATCAGAAACATCAATCATTTCCCACTTATTCATCAATTCTAATGCCTGTCTTGCTTCCTGCAGATTCACCAGCACAACGATCTTTAAAGATGATTTATATGTTGTTCCATACAAAGATACAGATGACAGACCAGTAGAGAACATAAGAATGAAAATGGCATGAGCAAAAGACATTTCCACATGATTAAGGTCCAATGATGCTGATACAATCAAGCAGAACTTATAAGATTACCTACTAATTCACCAATTATTAGCACAAAACTTTCTAAAGCAGGACTATTGGAATTTTATGGAGATTCAAAACTTCATGCACATATTTGTAAGAATCTAAGATAAAAGCAGGATGTCAATTAGTTGGTCCAGACATTAACTACAGAGGATAAAATGACAATACCTACTGACCTGAACATCACTCCATTCAACACATCTTAGAAACTTTGTGAGAGCCCTCTTTTCGGACATCAGTGAGAATCGAAATTTCCACAGAAGCTGTCTCTCATCTCCACTCAAAGTCCTTGTTGGTGGGTATTTTAGAATTCTCTGTATCGACCTTACAAACAAGAAGCACACAAGATGACACACTGACAGTTCACGTAAATAAAACCCTAAACAAGCAAGCAGAAGCAATGTTGAAAAGGATAAGATTAATCCTCTATAATGTAACTGTCAGAGAAGATAGATCCAGCAAGAATATTGCATACAAGAACATCTTTTGAACAATTTCAATTGTCTTATCTAAATTCTGCATTCAAAACTTGTAGGCATATGGATAAGAGATTCGATGAAAGTCAATGTAATGACCAGGAGAGAACTTAAACAGATTTAAAAAATAAATTAAGTGCACATTCAATCAGGAGATTTTTGCACTTACTTTCGCTCATTATTGCTTGGCTTCAGATCTCTGTCAATAATACCACGTGTTAAACTCCGGGCCAGCTTTAGTTGCTTGTGCTCTGAAGGATTTATCTTTCCAACTTCTGGGTCCCACACAATCACAAGTTCATTTGTTGAAGCTATTGGGGATGGTAACAAGAAATTTGCACCTGACTCCTTCAAATTATGTAAAAATAACAACCATGTAAATTATTTCGAGTCCCACACAATAACCAGTTCACTTTTCAAATCTGTTGGGGATGGTAAGAACTTTGCACCTGACTCCTTCAAATTACGTAAAAATGATAACCATGTAAATTAGTTTGATATAAAAAAAAGTAGAATAACTATGATTCTTAAGGATTCAGCACAAAATGTAAAGAGTGGGGTCGTTAAGGAGGTCCTATGGTTCATATATTACTAAACCGAGGAGAACAGAAAGGTAAATAAAGAGACTACACTGATGATTTAAAATTGATCATTTCAGAAGCTTCAAAAAGTTGCGGCAATACAGCAACTACAAATGAAAGTTTAGTTGGACAGTTATCTGATGAATGAATAGTTAGAAAGTTATCTGATGAATGAAGTATTGGACTACTACCTGAAAAGCAACTCGATGTTCAAAGCTGCAAAAATCAACAACCAAGTACAAATGAGAACTTCCGTTTTTACTACTTTCACATTCCTTAATTTTCTCAATAGCTTTGAATGAGAGCCGATCAAGCCAATCAACACATTGAATCTGCCCCCTCTCATACTTGTTTACAAGCTTTTCCAGTCGTTCCAACTCCCCTCGCTCATGCCTGGGGACCTAAATTCACAATGTGCAGCTAAGAGATAATAGAAAAAGCTACACAGATGTACATTCCACACAAAAGAATATTTGAAGACCTTTCCAGGAGTGGTTGTTGGAATTGATCCATCAGCTTCCTTCCCAATCCAAAGCCTAAGCTTTTGTTTGCCTGTTTTCAGTTGCAACTTGTTATTGAAGAGAAGTATGGTAGCACCACCAATGAGTCCTTGATCCTTGCCACGAGAAACATCCCAAACCTAAATTTTCAAATAGATCAATACTAAGCACAGTTATAAACCTTGGTTGCACACCAATAAAATCTACTGGACGCATGCATATTATAAATAAATTGTAATTTCTTTTTCTAATTCTATATTAAAAAGTAGGACAACGTGGAAACTGAAAAAACAGAAAATTGGAGACACGCTAACCTATAGTTTAGTATGAAACAGATGTAGCTTTAATACACTGTCGGTAGCAGCTAAACACAAAACAACACTTCTCCAGTCGTCACTTACTGTAAAGGCAAGCTGTGAATGTGCAGTTAAGTCCCTATGCTTAGTAGTCAAAGTAATGAGCTCATTCCAATAGTACGATGGTCCACCTGATTCGAGCCTGAAACCAATAAAAAACGCATAAACTTTATTCACTAGAAAAATGTAAACACAAAGATCAATTATATTGCTTTTTTTTTAATAAATCTTCATTTCAAAGTTGGGTTTGTTCATATACAAAAGAACCTACATCACAACTCGAAGTAAAGTATTAGGTTATGGGCTTATTCTTGTATATAAACTTTTTCCAAATTTCTTGCTTTTAATCAATGTCAGTATTTTAACACTTAACATCACCCCCCTCACACCCAGGAATGGATATTTGGTATGCAAAATTTGTAGGACTAGATACTTGTGCGTGCCCACAGACTTAACATCTACGAGTGTCCACAAGACTGGACATATGTGATAAGGCCCATCATTGGACTAGGATTGACTCTAATACTATGTTGAAAAACCATTCAACCCAAAAGCTTAAATTGATAGGTGACGTCAATAAATGAACTATATTTTTATTTAACACGCTCTCCTCACATACAAGAATGGGAAAACACATTGTATCATAAATTTACCAACAAACAGAACGTAATATAAATTCATCATAAATGAGGATGACTCAATTTGAATTCAAGATCTCTTATCCACATAAGGGTCTAGTAACATGTCAAAATTTTAGTAAATCTCTATTTTAGAGTTGTTCATATAAAAAGAAAACCTATATCTCTAACTCAAAACTCAAGTCATTAGATTACGGGCTCATTCTTGCATATAAACTCTATAATTTTTAGTGAAAATTTTTAAATCAAAAGTCAGAATACAAGAAACTTATAACAGTGTTGCCAGAATTTTAACACTAAACAAAGAATATCAAAACCTTGTTCTCACAGGAAGCCCAAATGGAGCGCCATCAATGTACAACGCACACTCAACAAATAACTCAGCACTTCCCTCATCGTTCGTAGAATCAATTTCTGAAAAAATTAGAAAAACATAAAATTGAACAATTAATCACCAAACAAGCAAAAGTTCAGCGAAAAACTCAGCCAAAACCTAGAAAAAGTACGTCTAAAATGCTAAAGGATACGAACTTTAGAGATCAATGAAATTCAATGCACCAACCAACCCAATACAATACTAGTTACAGTCGAAAATCGAACTTGTCCAGACCTAAATTGGGAGATTTGGAGGAGGACAACGATCCTTCAAGCCGGTCGACGCGAAACGTAACTGGAAGATTGATGTCGCAAGACAAGAAGAATCGAAACTCATTGCTCGAGCTCATCTTCTCTTAGGGCATCAACAAGTCGCTCGGTGCTTCACGGGCCATAAACAGCAGGTTTTGGTGGATTGGAAGCTTTCGAATAGCATTTGTGAGCTGCAGGAGTTACCGTGTAAAGAGGTTTAGAAATTTAGAACTATAAAATTGATGCGTGTTCTTAAGTTTGGCTTGGAAGGAAAGTAGTCTTGGATCAAGGAAGTATTTTCTAAATAAAAATAATAAAAAATTATAATACTCCTATTAATTTTAATTTTTATCTCAAATTTTCAATTTTTTACATTTAATTTTTTTTTCAAATTTTCTTTTTTATAAGTACACGATATGAATTTGAATTCACTAAAAAAAGATAAATTAATTTGATAAACTGTAAAATTAATCTCAATTTATATTTTATTAGTATTTGTTAAATTTTAATTAAATATTTTATTTTAAATTTTACAATTGAATATTCTAGTTCTGGTTGAAACTTGAATGTATCGACAATTTGTAGGTTTATTTCGTTATTTCCACCACCAGGATTCAAGCACATGCACTTTTCTTGTATTCTTGCAAACCAGGAATACATAACAGCGCAAATTCTATACAATGCCTGACCGTACTACAACTACCTCTAACTGTGTACTCTCACAATCATCAAACATCCTGTAAGCAAGTGAAAGACTCTCTCAACATAGGTTGTGATCTGATAAAGGGCGGTTGTTTAATGGCTTGCCAACTTGTAAACAGTCAAGCGGGGGAACTGTAGGAGTGTTGAGCTCTCCAAAGGTCTGCCAGCAAAAGGGGCTGTACAAGTGATAGCGTTCTTGCAGGGGTTTGAGTTGTATGGTGGTTAGACGAATGTCGATACATGGTAAGGCGTCACTGCAGGCGAAATGTATTGGCTTTACCGTGTATGTTCCTCTTATTCTTTCGTAGTTGATTCCTGATAAAGCCACGGCTGATGTTTGGTTTCTGCAGCTGCTTTTGTCGCAATAGTATTGATCGATCACGATAGGTAGTTGGACTTCTGAAACTTGAATGTTGGAGAACAGCACTCCTTGCACTGATCCTGATCCACCCTGCACTTTTAAAATTTTTTAGATTACGTACATGCATCTACCTGTGCTAATGGAAGAACTATAATCAAATCCCTGAGACCACAAAAAACTAATCTCCAGCAAGTCTGTTAATTACATCATCTGAAATTGTTGAATGTTTGTGGGATTTTCAGTACGCATACCTGCCATGTCTTAATTCTAACACCTGTCATTGTGTTGTGCATGGTCACATCTCGGACAGTGATGTTTGAGACACAGGCTTTGGTATTATCCCTTCCTAGACTTCCTATGCTGATTCCATGTCCTGGCCCACAGTTCACATTATGTACGTACACATTTGTGCATCCAGTTTGTATAGAAACACAGTCATCTCCTGCAAAAAACAAAAACACTCAAGCGTAAGCATCTCTTTCCTCAGTGCATGCTTGTGGTCGCCACGAACTATTTCAATGACCGGAGCTTCTTTTTTCTACAAGACTGCACTAGTGTCTAGGTTTAATTTCTTGTGATTCCTCAGTCGTATAAACTTCTTAGCACTTCCAACTACATTTATATATGTTATGCTAAAAATTGTCAAGACTGCCGTGCAGGGAAGTAGACAGGGAATGGAACCAGAAACTACAATAGCTGATGAAGACACAAGAACACCATGTGAAATACAAACAAAGATTGTATTCTTCTAATCCATGGGGCCCGTGTCAAATAATTAGTGGCCGTTGAACATTGAGGTAAAAATTTACAGATAAGATTGGCATGTTTTTATCGGAACCTCTGGAATGTATCTAAACTGTTTGCCCCTTTCCATGTGCATTTACATGAGTGGACAAGCTTCGCCCACTCAGTTTGTGACCAAAGCTATCTAAATTAACAATTTCATAGAAGATATTACTTATAATTACCGCAAGCAAGATCACTGCTGTGTATCAGAACATCTTTGGAATTCTGTAGGTGGATTCCGTCTGTGTTAGGACTGTCCCCAGGAGATGAGATGCTTATATCATGTACCACCACTCCGATGCAATTGTCGAACTTGAGGTGGCACTGAGGACTGTTTTGAATTCTTATACCAGTGACTATTGGGTTGAAACTTCCATAAAAGCGTAGTGCCTGTGAAAAGAAAACACCTCAATCATGTTTTTGGACAGCATCAAGGTGAAATATGATGATAGAAATAGAGAGTTGCACGAGTGGTCCATACGGTTGGTTTGATACTTGGCATTTTCTGGCTGAGTTCACTTCTTATCTACCACCACATAGTACAGAAAGAAGAATGATCAGCTGCAGATAACACAGAAAGTGATAACAGTGAAATGAATTGCATGTTGGAGTTAATTACAGGGTGTTCTGCTACTGTGCTGTTTAGAGGGACAGCGAATGCAGTTTCATCATCCCCAGGATCACCGAAGGGTTCGTCTTGCCACCATATGGAGCCGCTACCGTCAATGGTGCCATTTCCCTGGATTGAGATTCCTACAAGCTTTGTGAATTCAAGCCACTGTAGAAGCCCCCTCCCCCAAGCATTGGCATTCGTGGGAGCAATAATTGTGCCATCCAGCTGGTAAAGGTTAAACTGATTAGCCTCAATTCTTCTTATAACCAGATAATTATGCAAATTTGTACAATTAATTACCTGAAACACTATATTCGGTTTGCAGTATGGACCAGAGAAAGAAACGGGTCCCACTAGGAAAACATATCCTGCTGGAACTAGCATCATTGACGCCCCAACTTTACAAGCTGAGCCCCACGCAGCTTGGAATGCCTGCATTTCCACATCACCCCAACATTACTACTACTAGGCTAGGTAAGAATAATTATAGTCACTGAATTGGTCTGAGTAAAACTGTATGCAATTATTTCTGCAATCGTGACATAACTGCCATAACGAGAATCCATTCTTTTGGACTGGTCCCCACCTAGGTGGCTCTGTTGTTCTTTTGTTTCTCTCTGATTCTGTTCGTGCTGTTTACTTTTGTTCTTCCTAAACAGTGGAGAAACATATTATATTGTTTTCCTACTCACGGGATTAAAGTGCTGGCATTCATATGCATCTTGAGTTCGACCTGGACGCCCCTTAAAATAGCTGATCAAACTGAAGAGCTATGATCTAGCAGCACAAGTGTGCTATATAAGTTGTTAGTGATTTCATGCTTTTTAAGGCAAATGAAAAGAAAAATAGTGACCTATGAACAAGATAGAGTATGCAGCTACGAACTAACTAAACATCTGCATTATGGTCTTTGTTTATGAGTTCCTAGAAAAAAAACATTTTGTGGACACCTACCGAAAAGAAGAAAAGGTGGAATTCAATGTGCACAAAAGAACTTGCAACTGAAAGAAAACTCCCTTATTTGCAGACTTTTGAATCTGCTCACTTCAGTTGCAAATTCCAAACTATACATTATATGCTTCATGCATTCTACTACCTTTTGTGTCTTACTGAAACCACTTCCATGTCATTCAGCCAGTAAAAATAAGGATTGAGAGTAACCTTCGTATCATCAATCTTGCCATCTCCCTTGGCACCAAAATCTAGTACATTAAATGTTGCAGACCCTTGTTGTGGAGGGCTTCGAGGCCTGTCTTCTTTTGGCGGCTTTGGAGATGAAGGCGGTAATGGAGCTTTCTCAGGTGAAGGCGGTAATGGAGCTTTCTTAGGTGAAGGCGGCAATGGAGCTTTCTCAGGTGAAGGCGGTAATGGAGATTTCTTAGGTGAAGGCGGCAATGGAGCTTTCTTAGGTGGAGGTGGTAATGGAGGTTTTGTTTTTGACCCTTTATGATGGTTATTGTAGTGGCTGCTACGATGACTCTTGCCTTTTTTCTTGTACAGAGAAGCTGAGTTAGCTCTGCCATGCCTCAAATACTTGCCTCTCCTGGCAATGCAAGTATCAAAACTTGAAGACCATACTAGAACAGTAATGAATAACATAAATGTGAAGCTTCTAAAACTAAAGCCACCCATGCTTAGCAAGTATGTGGCTGAGAGAGACAGAGGTACAGAAGAGAAAACAGAAGATGGGAAGGGTGTGTGTCTAGCTAGAGGTACAAGAGAGCTTCTTGAGGCTGCCAAAAGTTACTGATGCTTTGAGATATACATATAAAGGAAGAGCAGTACAAAGCTCTCATACACTACAGCAAACAAAAGCAAAGGTTCCTTGTATAATTAATAATCATCTTTTCCTTTATGTGAACTTGGGTTGGGGTTCATTTAGCTCAGGAACAATCTTTCTATGCCTATGTTGCTGCATGTGACTCATCCCGATTGTTTATGTGAACACTTCTTGTATCAATTATTTTGAATACTTGACAATGTATAAGAAGGCAAATGAATCGAAGCCAAGTTACCTACCCTATTATATGCACTATTCTTTATTTCTTAAGTGAGCCAAGTTACATAATATAGTTCAGGTAGAAATTACAATTTGAGCATTCATAGCAAGAATTTAAACTTAAGTAAATTGCGGATTATTATGATGATTACAAACGCAATCATTCCATATTATTACTAGCTTCCTTTTCCCCTTGGTATCTGCTTCTTCTTTAACTTTTAACACAACTTGTAAATAGGAAGACATGTAAGAGTTTTGCAATTTTGTTTTCTTTCTGGCTAATTGTGATTGAAACGAGAAAGTGAATGCAGGTTAAAAAAGTTTAGGCACGCCCTACATATTCCTCTTCTTTCTGCCTGTTGCCATCAAGACCGCATTGTTTTGGTATAAAACACAGCCTTTAAACTTGCTTGTCCACTTTTATCTGTCCTTCTCCATTGGGAAGGCTTAAGAGGGCTGCATAACTTCATCTAAGATCCGAAAAGAACACACGTGAGTGTGTCAAGCGCACTGATTGTAACAGCTCTTTATGGTCACATGCAAACTTCACGGGCAAGAGTTTTGTTATTTGTCTTCTTGAGGCTTGACCATGGTTATGAGACTACAAGGTCTGCAATGGCTTCACTTTCCTTTCAGCATTTTAAGCGGTAGTCCCGAATTTCCCTAGGAGACCAGGCATTGATAAAGGGTAAAAAGTAACAGAAACTAACTGTCTAGGAAGAAACTCTAAGGCCTATCATCTCCTGACTTTAGTACTTAGACCCTATAAGAGAAGAAAACCACCGTAGCCCATGGTTTCCATGTGCCAACAATCTTCTAGGTGTTCCGGTGGGTCCAGACACCACACCATAATTCTCAACGGGTATAAAAAATTTAATTACAAAATATATATTTCCCATATTCACGTGTTTGATTTCTGTACATAAACCATTTCGTGAACTCATTGCAACTTAAAAACAAAACTAAAAACATAAGACATTCAACCACTCTAGAGTTTAGCCTTCTCCAATTTGTGTAGACAACTAGAAGTGGGAATTGCAGCGAATGAGATATGGGGTTGATCAACTAAATTCCAAAACCTACGCTTGGTTTTTGAACGACCCCAACTTAACTTAGATTACGACAGACCACAAGAATGCATTCAGGATCTGGATGTTTCTATAAGCAACTCTCTGTTCTTGCACCCTAATAATTCATGAGAGATTTAACCTTTGAGCACTGAAAAAAGCTGCAAAAGTAGTTCATCCCATGGATATATTTAGAATCATGGAGCTGCAGGATGAAAGTGCTTTTTCATTCAAAACGTGAGTTCAAACATATACCACATAGAAATGGTGAGTTGAATTTGATGTTACAAACCAAGAGACTGTCTTTAAGTTTAGAGAATACCACTGACTACTCACTAGAGCGTGTACTTGGCAATCAACTAAAACTTTGTGCTTGTCACAAGACTCACAACAGATGATGGTCAGTCACCTAGGCTAGAGCTAAAGATCAAATCTTTACTGAAGGGCGGTAAGAGAGAGTCATGAAGAACAAATTGGAAGGATACAACAAGAGAAACGGGCATATGAAGCCAAATTTGCACCTTTCTTGCTATTAGTTATGAGCAAAAGCCATGTCAATATACACTGACTAAAACAAAATGGTGTAATAATCTTCTTAACTTCCAGAACAGTAAGCATAATGCCAATATGCCTTGGCAAGCTGTTCAATTGGAGAAAGCAATGACAATGCTAGATGGTTTGTATTATTGTCATCAGAAGAGAAAAAACAATACTTAGAACTGCATAAACCACAGAGGAGTGTCTTTCCCTATTCTTCCACAAAGTTTTGGTGGTTAGTTCGGTTAGTTCCTGTTGGTCACTGAGACTGAGAGTCAGAGCTTCGAGAATAGCAGCCAGCAGACACGTTCCCTAGCTAGGTATGTCTGTGGCCACAGGTTTTAAAACAAAAACAACATTGTTGTGAACGATGCCTCTCATTGGCAGCATCTGACAAGTTTATCTGTGATCCCTTGACCTATCCTGTAGTTACTTTCCTCAGAGACTTTTCACCACACAATTCGCGAAAAGCAAGAACTCCTTTTTTCTTATCTGCCAAGGCCTGCTTTCGGGCTTCAACGCCATTAATTTTTAGTTATTTCATTGGATTTACTCCTAATTCTCCATTTTGTGAACATAAGACATTTTCAGTTAAATAGTATCCTTTCCTTCCTGTAGTATCCTGCAAATACGTTCGTTGATAATGAGATACAAGTGTACATGTTGAGCGTCCCTCTCCACACGTACTCAATCCATTCTAGTCTCTTTGTTGTGAAACAAATTTATATCCTTTTGAGAGAGAGGAAGTATACGTAAATACAAGTGTATCGGATCAATTCCATGTCCTCTCCACCTTACCCAAAAGAGAGACAACCTATGTTTTAAGTTTTGGTTTGTTAATCACAGTGACTTCCTAGAATTCTAAGTAAATAAATCGTTGACGACAGATCTAACCAAAATATGTAGGAATTCCCCTATAGTGTATTCTGTTTTAGTCAAATTGCATCTCATTATTTGGCATGGGTAAGACATCCCATCAATGTATGGAAATAATTTGGCTCTTGCCAGTAGAAATTCTGAAGCTGATGCGACTCCCTGTTCAATGGTATGATCTCAAATCGTGAGTGGGACATTCTAAATCTATATACAGATGCTCTGCATGAAAAATATATCGAGAAATCAGGACGACACACATGTAAATGCATAAATATTTTTTTCGTCATTTCTTGATAATTAAGATTATTTTGATTTTATAATATAATTAATTTATAAAATAATAAAATATGAATCACAAATCATTTTTTTAAATCTTTCCTCGAATTAAGAGGTTATGGGAAAATTATCACAATCAAACAAGCGCCTAGATCTCTAATAATATTTAAATAAACGAGATAAGAAAAATTTATAAATATTGTAAAAGAGATATGTCAAGAATGCTAGCTTCTATAAATAAAGCCTATGTTTAAACATTTTTGGTTCAGCCGGAGCCTGGCCGAACGGTGCATTGCCGTTTGGATCCATCGATTGGCAACCTCCTGTGATGATCTTCACGTAGAAACACCTGC
>JANKOD010000003.1:8795034-8805234 GCA_026284645.1 Erythroxylum acuminatum | reverse complement strand
AATATTTGTGGCCTGAAGAGCTCAAAACGGAAGAAGTCCAAAGATCACTATGGAGTATATCAAATGGCATAAAAGTGAGTGAATCAGAAGCAATAAATGGCAATTTAACATGTTTGCCAAGAGGACAAGAATGACAAACGTGAGATTTATGAGTCCCACTACATTGAATAAACTTATTTAACCTAAGAGAATAAAAAACAAGTGCTCCCGGATGATCCAAACGTTCATGCCATAAGGATGGTGCTAGAGTTGCAAAAGAAGATGATGATGTGGCTTGATTGGTGGTGAGGATAGGATAAAGCTCGCCCTGACTATCACATCTCATTAGACGCATCCCCATCTAAAAGTCCTTCACAGAGAACCTAAAAGGATCAAATTCAACATAAACTGAGTTATCAGTGGTAAATTTTCTAACTGACACTAAGTTTTTGATAAGTTAAGGAGCATGGAGGACATTTTTTAAGGAAAAAGGTGGATTTGGAGGAGAAACTGTTGTATGACCATAACCATAAATTGGAATTGAATGACCATTTCCAACAATGATACCACGATTATTGCCCAAATTAAAATAAGACGAAAGGTTACCTTGCGCGGATGTCATATGGGAGGTGGCTCCTATATCCATGTACCAGTTTGTATCAGGAGGAGTGAGCCCAAGTGTGTGCATTGCGGCTTCGATGTCGGTTGGAGTGGGTTGTGCTGCTGCAGAGTAAGCGTGATGTGGGCGTGGGTTGAGAACTTCAGCCTGCTTTTGTGGTACGTTGGGCCTGGCCCATGGAGCTGTTAGGTAAGGACAAGGAGGAATAACCCATGGCAAGAAAGGCCACGACCATTGCTGCCCACTCCCCATCTATGGCTGCCACTGCTGTTGTTGGGTGAGATGCTGATGCCCATTACCGCGACCACCACTGCTGCCACCACCCTTGTTACCGCCACCCTTATTGCCGCCACTGCCACCGCCCCGGCCACGATTCTGACCATTGGTGTTTCGGTGTGGAGTCGTTTTACTACCATCATTAGTATCATTAAAGCCACCACTATTAACATGGTTGTGAGAGTAATAGTCAGAGGAAGAGTGATCATCGGACACCTTGGCAACCATGGCGACATTCGACCCAGTAGCGACCTATTTTGCTAACCTGGCCTCTTCAAGGGTGAGCATGGAGCGAGCCTGATAAAATGGCGAAAGTGGATTGCTTTGATGGATAAACGTTCCTACTCCCTTATATGCTTCGGTGAGGCCGACCACCATTTGAAGAACAAGACGGTTGTTCGAGACCGGTGCTCCGACATTCTTGAGTTGATCTGACAGAATTTTGAGCTTTTGACAATATGCAGAGGCATTTGGGAAGTCCTCCACGTTTGTGTGAGAGAATTCTTGCTCAAGAGTTACAGCACGAGAATTTTTGTTGTCTTGGAATATATCACGTAGTCGATTCCAAGCTTCCATTGCCGTTGAGTCTGGTTCAAGAATGGTATGCAGTAGGTCATTTAAAATTGTGGCATAAATCCATTGAAGTACTGTAGCATCAAGGGTCGACCATAGTTCCTTCTCATCATCGGTGGTAGGAACTTTTCCACTGACTGTTTCGGGCGGGATAATGTGGTCAATTGCCCAGTGAGATCGCGCGTGAATTTTGAAAAGTTCCGCCCATATCGCATATTGGACATTTTCCATCTCAAGAGTGATGGTGATATGGTTCTTGATGTTGGAGACAGCAAGAGCCGGATGAAAGGAAGATTTTGAGTCAGTCATGGTTGAAGAGGATTGACAGTGAGAGCAGCAGAGGTAAAGAGGAGAGGAGAGGAGAGAATCGTGCCCTAGAGCTCTGATACCATGAAAGAAGGTGATTTTCCTTGTTCATTCCGTTGAATACCAACAGTAATATACAAAAGACGCTAACTTGATCCTAGGCCATAATTATGGAAACGAATAATCAAATATATTCCTAATGATATATACAGCAGATAACGAAGGATTCTAGCTATATTTACATATATTTACATATATTCTAACAGTTAAAATCCTTCATATGATAGTCATGCAAACATAGAATGGGTTAGCAGTAAACTACGACCAGTGCCTTCTCTTTTTCGTTTTGTTTGTGGGCTCTCTGCTGCCTGCGGGAGAACACCAAAAAATGTTTGGAATAGAATAGAATATAACGGAAGTCGAGCTTATCAATCATAACACAACAAAACCCTCTGCAGCCTCCAACACATACACGTTTTCTTAGCATTTAGGAAGCTATATATGTATGTTTTAAAATTTTCATAAAAATATAGCCAGACTTATGCATACATATAGCTGGCTAACTGTCATCATAAGCATCCCCCATCGCTACAATCTCATATCTAATGAGTAATCACCAAAGACACATCCTCCTTATTTTGTTGGTAATTTAAACATAGTATTAGAAGGGAATCAGTCAACATGCACAGTGAGCTACTTTACGACTCCACTTAATTTCTATAATCTAACTCAACGATTGGTGTCAAATTTGGTTATGTAACCATAGTCGTCTCCCTTTGGAAACTCATTCACCCCGTGCATCTTTACTAAATTTTTACTTAATACTATCGAAAATTGAAAGGATTCTCTTCACAAGACTAATTAAGCATATATAAGATGTCGAAAAGCTTATAAGATTTTCTAAAATTTAGATATTAGCCAGTGATAATAAACGTGTGAAGGAGATGAATGATTCATATGTATCTTTTCATTGTTTTTGCAGCCCAGAATACGTGCATGATGATATCAGTTAATATCCTTTTTAATTTATATCCTACAAATATTCACCATATCACCTACAAATATACAAGATAATATTTAGATATTTACAAGATATTGTCCTAATACGTCCCTCAAGTTGGAATGTTAGGGTTACGAATGCTCAATTTGTGAAGAAGACAATCAAATTGTTATTGCTCAAGAGCCTTTACGAAAATATGTACAATCTAATTATGAGTATGAACATGAGAATAAACAATGATGCCAGCTTATATATGATCCCAAACATAATAACATCTAATTTCAATATGCTTTGTGCGCTCGTAAAAAAACATAACATTTTGCAATGTGTAAAGTGGTTTGAATATCACAAAATAGTTGCATTGGTTAAGCATGAGCTATACCAAGAAATTTGAGCAAAGTCAATTCAAAACTATTAGTTGTCATAGAATAATATTTTGTTTCAATAGAGTAACAAGATGGCTGTAAAAGAAATTGAACCCCAAAATCTATAGTTGAATACAAGTTCAACTATAATGTTTTGGAGCATTCAATTTAATCATCAACACTTCAACTATAATGTTTTAGAGCATTCAATTTGATCATCAACACTTACAAAATATTTGAATTAGACCCATGATGAAGAAAATTTGAATAATCTTTACTCTCTATCATTTAAATATCACGTTCTAGATGATGTGACATTTTTACATTTTTTATATAATAGTGAAACCCACACGTAAGTTGATGTGAATTTTTAAGCTAAAAAATAGAAGTGAGTCCTATAAACACAAAAGTCAATGTTTATCTCTATCTGAAACCCAAATTTGGAATTCCTAATTCTCAAAATTTCACCAAAATCTATAATTTTCTTAATTACTCATCTTTTCCTTAGTTAGGAGGCGGAGGAAGTCGCCAAAAGTGACAATGATGTCAGAATAGGAAGCGTCTTCGGAAGGGAGGAACATGACGTTTATGGGTGAATAAAGGTGGTCAAAGATTAGGCAATTGTCTATGGTGAAATTGGAGGTGTCAAAAATGAAATGGACTAGCTTCACTTTGTTACTATAATCCTCGAGGAAGCTCCCAATGGGGAGGCCTGATTGTTTGTCATGGTGGATTGACCAAACAACAGTGTAGATGGGCCACTAAGCCGTGTAATTAAGTATATATTCCTAGTCCCTTTTTTTTGAAGAGTTTTGCATTATTGCTCTATCATGTAACTGTTGTATTATTTTGACTTTAATTACTTGGTATTTTTTTGACTTTGGTTGGTGGTTGGTGGCTCAATTTTAATCCCATATTGGGAGGAGATGAAGATGGGAGGAGTTTTTGAAGTTATAAAATAACTCCCCCTAATCAAAACCATCCCAAAAATTTGATAAATACTCAAAAGTTGTATACATATCAAATTTAAGTATTCTCTTCTGAATAAGAGCAGGCTGCCTTAAGTGGTGCTCGGAGAAGTAGGCAAAATTGGCCGAACTCCGTTATCAATTTTCGGGTGTGTTCTTTCCTTATCTCTTTTATTTATTCCGCATTTATAGTATTCAATATTATTTGTCGGGTATATTTGTGGTGTTGTGTTCAATTATTTGGGTGTATTTACTGTTCGTGTGTGTACACGGGTTAGGTTGTGATAAATACACTGTGCACGTAATTTCTGTCTAGGAGGCCGGGTTTTAAGTGACATCATTTGTGACCCCTCCGTTCTTTCCTGGAATTTTACGTGGAATGATAATACTGTCTTAGGAGTCCGTTTGGCCGTCTTTCCTAGGTATTACTGGATCGGTTCGCTTCACTAGTTGCTTACCTTAGAGGAAAAAATTACCCGATTTTCTCAACACCATCTACAAAATGATTACTTGAACTTACAAATGGCTTTTCCATTAGTTGACGCTCAGTGCTTTGGAACTTGGAAGTTGGCTCTTCATACTAACGTGAAGAAAATAGAGTCCGAATCATCTGTCCAATTTTATGGTGTCTTATTCTATCCTACGAATCTCAACCATTCATTTATGTAAGTCCCGCGTGAATCCCGCATAAATGAATGACTAAGATTTATGAGATAGAATAAAATCCCATAATATTAGACAGAGAATCTGTTCCAATAAAACATGGACTTCCCTTGGACAAATGTAGGGGAGATTTGCCACGAGCAGTGACGGATCCAAGGGGGGCTAGCAGGGGCTATAGCCCCCCCCAAGACTAAAATAGACTAAAAAATTCCTTTGTTAACTAAAACCCAGCCCCCCTTAAAAATTTTCTTTTTTTTCCTTGCGTTCCAAGACTAAAAAATTTTGTCTTAATCCCAAAAACTAAAATCCTGAATCCGTCGCTGGGTACGAGTAACTGATAACAAGTCAAAAACTCGTTGCAGATTGACCCTGGCAGTTCATTCCATCAGATTTTTGTCCGTGGGATAGACGACCAAGTGCTGCGCTTGTAAACCCGTCAAATCACTTCAGTGTTCTTCGTGTCATTTATTACAAAAGCAGAAAGAAAGACCAAAGCACATGAATGTAGGGAAAGAGACGAGACGTTTAGGGAAAGAGTGTAGGACCGCAAACAGACAAGGATTGGACATATTCAAACCTCTGTAATTCAAGAGGCTATAGGCCACGAAATTGTCATCAGGAGAACATATTACAAACGTACATTCTGTACATACCATCAATTCTCTTATCTCCAAAAGATGAGGTGAATATCTGTCATTTGGATTTCGAGAGCCTTATCGGCCCTTCGCTTGGATATCCTGAGGATAACAGTCAGTGTTCTTCACTTAAGGTTCTCATGCATTTCCTATATTAAACCTTCCAAATATCTTCCTTCTTCCTTGCGCTTTTTTGCACGTTTGTTTCGTCTCTTTGCTTTCCATTAATCACTAACTCTAGTTTCCCTTTTCTATAGTCTTTTTTAGTTCAAGTTGTTTTGTCCGTTTCTTCCCAGTCGAAAATGTACCATAACTACCAGCATCTCCTTCCTTGTTTGCATTGCCACCCACATACCTACATTAGGATGGTAAGTTCGCTTTTGCTGCCATGGACATATAGAATGAAGTCCAACATATCACATCGTTTCCATAATCGTGGAAAAGAAAGTATTAAGTGTTTACATATACTTTTTCTTGATTGAGATTCTATATACGGGTTCAGATTATCTTAACCAGTCTTGGTCTTGGGATCGAGAAAGCAGGTTCAACATCTTATAGAGAGGTGCTTGCTTCTCCAAATGACCAGAGACCAATGCATAAAGGCTTTAGCTGAGCATGCCAATATTCGTCCACTCATAACTCTCACAGGTCGCCTTTCTAACTCTCTTTCTCTAAATTAAGGTTGTATCAAAGAAGAGGCAAGCAGCTTCCATTTGTGGAGACTGTGACATGTTATCGTCTCCATCGCTTTGCAGTGTGGAGAGAGCTACAGAAAGAGAACAGCGGCTTTTTCCATGCATATCAGCGTTCTATGTCTTTCAGGCCTTTGGCAAGTAAGATCCTAACACCTTTCTTATATCTACTGTCGACATTGATCAGAATATACTTTATAATTCCATGATCATGAAAAGAAACATATACACACGCTCCTGAACTCGTAAAGAATATCTATGTAATCGAGGTTTTATTCAAAACTATGTGATTGGTATGCAATTTCACTTTGCAGGTGGGCATTTCTACAGGCCCGCAAGGTTTGCAAGAAGGAAACCTTGGAAGTAAAGAGTACAACAGGCTGGACGACTTAGGTCTTTGATGAGTGGAATACACTCAACGAGCCTATTAGGGTTCTGGCCATCGTGGGCCTTCCGTTTTTTAATCTACTTAGAAGCGTATGATCAGCAGAATCATTAGTTGTAGATATACAATTGTTTAAGGGTTTAGGAATTTAATATCAAAAAAGTTTTAGTTTAATGGCATGTAATATATCGTTCTAAAAGGCCCTGAATGCCCTATAAAAGATTTACACGAAAGGGGAAAGATACAGTCCTTTCCAATGAGCATGTTCCCTCAGTTCAGCGTCTTGCATATACGCAACTAAAGATAGTTTGAGAGTCGAAAAATTAATTTGCTGAACACTTTTAGAGCACTTTGTTAATTGGTAAACATGGTTAGCATCCTTTCAGTGCTGATTCCAGGACATTTTTAATGGTTTCCACAATTTGTCAACTACAGATTCCAGTACTGATTCTGTCTTTAGTACGATGAAAAGAGAGCTTTGATTGTTGTATCTTTATAGAAAGAGTTTGAAAAAGTGAAAAAAAAAAATGCCCTTCTGACAGATTGCACCGATCATTCATCAAGTAGCTCGAAAGCTTGACAGTTACGTATCTGCATTCAGTCAATCTATTGCAGTGAAGATTCTTTTCCCGACAGAATCTACCTCAGAAAGGAAAATTAATTTTGTACCCATTTCTAACCCTACGAAAGGACCAATTTTATTGGAATGATAGCTTATAGAAATTTGTTTCCCCGGAAGCTTTTGCCTTGTAAATTCACCTGAAAGTTTAACAGGAAATCATGCACCTCATGACTTCAGTTGCTTAGTTTACACTAAATAGATAATCTGATTCTCTCGGGAACATAATCTTCACTGCAAGTAGTGATAGTCTGCCCTAGATTGATTGAATAAGCTTTCGAGTTACTTTTTTTTAATATATATATATAGCTTTTGAGTTACTTGATGAATGATCGGTGCAATCCGTCAGAAGGGTATATCGACTTAAGGTTAAAGAGAGTCGAGAGATGCGACACATTTGGAGTAACCATTTTTGGAACTGTGATATCCGATCAGTCTATCACTATTCTCTGGTGATCTAAAACTTCCACTAGAGATTTGACTTTGCCAATCTTATCCTATCTATCGGGAGATGAAATTCCATGCAGTGCTTCAAGATTGCACCACCAGCACACCCGTTTGGACTTTGGAGATGTTCAAGCAGCTATACTCAACGATAGCAAACCATGCTAGACCATCATAGAACTTAACTCCATTTTATATCGAATATAGGAAAATTCTCCTTTTCTGAACAAAAAACTACCTATATCACTAACAATCCAATCCATACTTGATGCAAAGTAGTAAACGCGAGCACTATCACAATTCATAGTTTACAGTTTATATTTTCCAGTAAAAGGTTTTAGGGTCATGGCTGCTCATATTGACATATTATACAACGAAGAAAGTAATAGTTGTAAGACTTTTTGTCTAATAATTAATTACCTCAGCTGCTTCACTGCCCCAAGTCGCTGTTTCCACTTCCTCTTTGCAGTTCTCGCCGGCTTCATTGTACCGGACTGGAGGATTAATCAAACGGGTCCAACATCGAGTTTTGATGATCCGTTAATCATTTCTTCGACTTAATCAAACCCTCTGGTAGAAAGAATGTGGTCCTAATTAAAGCTTACATTTTTAGCAGCCGTACTGAATGCTTCTTTGTGAGCCACAGTTGGGTTTTCAGCTTTCAGCCTTCTGATCTCGTCTCTGTGACAAGCACAGTAATAAGAAATCCATGGCCAAGTAAAATTAAATTGGCATAACTTTTACTTACGTGACGAAGCGGTTGTAAGCGGATGGTGTGTAAGGATTTTTAATTAAACATGTGGGCTTATATGTGTATAATTGTATATAAAGGCTGTCATATAAAGTTGAGCCCAATTAATTAAAGTGGTCTAGTATGTTTATGGTATTTGGGCTTTATGCATCTATTTTAAGTGTGGGCTTTATATGTGCAGAAACCGGGTTTATAATTTCTAGTTTTATGATGGGCCAAACTAGAAATTAGATTAGGTATTACCCTAATATAAATGGTTATGGTCCCCAAATTAAACGTATACTTGATTCTTGTCTGAAATTCCATCATCAGAGAGAAAACAGAGAGTTACCAAAAACTCCAAAGAAAGCGCTACGTTCTAATTTGGAAGACAAAACTGCAAAAAACTCCAGTGCAGATTTTAACAATAGATTCAGGTACGCTTCCGCTTTTGTTTGATTTTTGATGATTTGATATGAATAGATCCTGTATGTTAAAGGGATTAAAATTCCTACAAGTGATATCCGAGCGACTTCATAATTAGGTCATCAAGAATGGTTATTTGGATTTCTTTTATCTTCCGAATTGGTGTTCTTTCAATTCTTTTCTGTGGATGCAGCAGATTATTTTTTCAGTGCTCTTGATTTTCGTATTTATGTATACGGTGAACATTGGATTTTCGTATAACTCCAAGGTAAAATTTTGAAGAATGTTAACTGTGTTTCCGTTTGCCCATTAGATAAAGAATCGAATTTTGCCCATTGGATAAAGATTAAAGAATTTTGCCCATTGGATGTATGCGGATGTTTTCCGGAATGCTTTCAAAGACTTTTCAAAGCTAATAACCAATAAATTTCTTGTTGTTTTGTAATAAAGTGACGATGGTTGCTATTGGATTTATTTGGTTGTATACATTAACCATCGGAAAGTTCTAGATTTATATGGTAGTATGCATGTTACAGATTAATATTTTGAGGAATGAGTTTTGGGTCCAAAATTTATAATTTCTGGTTTGATTTGTAAAATTTTGAACCAATTCTTGATTTGAGCTGACAAGATTGTCAGTGTCATAGCATCAAGAAATTAAAGCTATGATGCTTTCATACAGTTTATATAAAATTTGGTATTAATTTCAGATTTTGGTATTTTAAAGAAATATATAGCATTTTAAATTGAATTAATTGAAGCAACATGTTGCCAAAGCAACCTCTCTTGTCAAATTAATTTACTTAGAATGTTAAAAGGTTTTGTGTGTGTGTTATTCATGCGAATATGGACTAGCCCAAAGGAAAGTTTATATTTGGCCCGAATTGCATATACACTTGTGGTGGTAAATGCGTGACAATTATTCAGTATAATATGTGAACATTAAATCGGTCCAAAGAAAGGTTTATTGTTTGACATGCCTTATTGTCAGTATTTGATCACTACACCAAGGTACTACTTACAAGTTAGTATTTCTGTCCAAAGACTAAATATTAATGTTGTGCAAGGTATCTTGTGATGGGGCCCTACCATTATCTGTATAATTAATTTGGTATATTATGGTGTTGTTATGTGAGTAATTAGATTTTGTTTGTTTTTGTTCTCTGTTCAGTTCCTGGTTCTGCTGCAAATATCTCTGCTAGTGTTAATTCAATTCCTATGCTTAATGGCACTAATTTTAAGTCATGGAAGGAGAATGTTTTGATTGTTCTCGGAGTCATGGACTTGGATCTTGCTTTACGAGTCGATCAACCTGATCCACTTACTGGTGAGAGTACCTCTGATCAAAAGAGGGAGATGGAAAAGTGGGAAAGATCGAATCGTATGAGCTTGATGATCATGAAGCGTGCCATTCCAGAAGCTTTTCGGGGCACTATGTCCGATCAGATTACTACGGCTAAGGGTTTCCTTGAGGATCTTGAGAAAAGATTTGCCAAAAATGAAAAGGCTGAAACAAGTAC
>JANKOD010000003.1:8770803-8782020 GCA_026284645.1 Erythroxylum acuminatum | reverse complement strand
GTATCAATTAGGAGTCAACGAGTGCATAAACAGTTAAGAAAATGAGGCCAATTTATAGAGTAAACTTGGCTCAATCAGTAATTAAGTGGATCTAATTTCATGCCTACATAGGTGTCCAACTTTGAAATGATATCACTTGTTAATGGAAATGAAAAAGTTTGTTTCAAGATCCTTTTCATAGATCACGTAACTATTTGTAAAGGATCATTGTTAAAGTGCTGGCCAAAGTTCTTAAGCTCTCTCAATTATGTGTCAAAATTTTAAAGCTATTAAGCGTGAATTTTTAGTTTAGATGTTGTAATCTAATCTGTAATTAGGAGTAAACCTTGTGCTCCAATAACAAAAGCACATATCAAAATTTTTTGTGAATGTTCATATGTAAGCCTGTTGAATACAGAGATTGATAGTTTTGGAACAACATTTGGGTTCATCAAGCATTAGTTATGAATAAATTAGATATAACGATATCGTATAATTGGTCTTCCTTTTATATTATATGAATTAGATAATTATGGTTTGACATTTTCTTATGTTTCATGTCTAGAGGAGTCAAAGACAAAAGGAAGGATTGGACAAACCAATGCGATTATTGGAGATACAGTCACAGATGATTCTACTAACGAGGGGCTCAATTTAGATCAAAAGGTAACTTTTGTTCACTTCATTAATTCTTACTTCTTGTAAATTTGTCATCTCATTTACCTTTGGTTGTCTCTAGTTGGGGAAGCCTAAATGTTGAGTTTGTTCACTTTTCATCTTCAAGCAATCTTTTGCATCTAACTATAATTATGTTATGGTGCCTTGTTTTGTGATGGCGAATCTCACTAAAATTTTATGTCGTCATTCATTTTGCAAGTAGAGATGGTTTCACTCGTAACATGTTGGATAGTATTCATGCTCATTGGAAAAGGTGGAGAGTGTGTAAAATTAAATGCAAAGGTGTTTGTACTATTGGTATGGATAATGTTTGACAGCTGTTAGAGGTGGGTTTCTATCTATCATACTAAGTTGATACTCATTTTTCATTTTCATATGTTATGCTAAGCTTGAGGATTCCAAGTATTGTTGAGTTTGTATTTTGTATAATTTAACTCCTATAATCTTGTATTTGGCTACTGGAGTAATTATTACATGCAACTTACACTGCTGGAGTAATCTTGTATGTTATAGCATACTTGTAACTGATTGGTTACAAACTTTAGTACTAGTAAACTTGATAGAAAATGGGTAATATATTTTAGGAGATAGTCAAGTACGTGAACACCTATGAACAAGAACAATGGCATTTAACTTGTTGTAGATGCTATGTTAAAATTCCAACAGCCCAAAAAATTTAGATTCACTTGCAACTTGAAATTCATATTAGTGATTGTAGTCCTAGAGCTCTACATACGAAGTGCTTTTAAACTGTCATGTTTGTCTTTCTTCTTCAAGCTTTATTCTTATTTTTTAAAGTATTCTTAACCTTACTCAAGGTATGGATCCACCTAATGCATATATGTTACAACACTTGCTTTTTGTTTTACTCTCAGGTTGGATTGTTGAGTGCTTACATGATAAAGAAGTTGTACTTTGGAATGTTCTTAATGGTTTTCAATGAATATTTTGCTGGAGTACTTTCCCATTTCATTGCCCTCTTTTCTTTCCTAATTGAAAACAAAATAGCTTAATTATGCATAATTTTAGGCACACTACCAATTTTGAAGTTACTTTAATGATTCTTATGGCTAATGTTTAGTATATGATGGCTGGCGTATGAAGTTGCTCTCATTGACATGGACAAATCTAGAGTCATTCTAGTTATGTTGTATTTTTTTTTTTGCAATCTTAGTATTTATAATTTGTAAACTAGTCTCAGAATTTATTATTTTTTATAAGGATTGTTAAATTTGCAATTAAAATCTTGTATACGAAGAATATTCTTTTTGTTGCATAATTTAATGATATTTATTTTTTTTACATATAATGCTTCAAATTATCAATTATTTTAGTATACTAAATTAACAAAAAAATCTAAATATTATATACAATAATATGGATTGAAAATGTCACAAATAATTATAATTAATATGATATAACATTTTATTAAAATGTATACTAAAAATTTGACTATATTTTATAAAACGTAGTTAAAAATATTTGGCTACATTTTCAAAAGCGTAGCTAAAACTTTTTGGCTATATTTTTAGAAACATAGTTAAAAACAATTAGCTACGTTATTGGAAAAGTAGCTAATAATTTTTAGCTACGAAACTTAAACGTAGGCAAAATGTATTGGCGATGTTTATTTAAAATGTCGATAATAGTTTTTTGCTACTAAAATAAAGCATAGGTAAAAACTATTAGCGTTAGTGAAAAGCGTCGCATATAGTTTTCAGCTACAAGGATTTGACGATGTTTTTGACGATGAATATAAATCATCACTAATGATTATTAGCGACGGTTTTGAGACATTTAGTGACAAATTTTTTCGTAGCCAAATGTTGTTTTTGTTGTAGTGAACGGTCCTTTCCTTGCTAAAGCACATTGAGATACAAGGAAATGAGTCAAAATGAAGAAAGATTTTCCACTATGTTCGTTCATGTCTGAGTTCTGTTAAGAAATTAAGCTTTGTGTTTGATGTAACCATCATCTTGATTATATAATGTCTTCGAAGTGGCAAGTGGTGAAGCAATCTCACTTAGTCACTTATCACAGTCATTATTGAAGCAAGATTAAAGTGTTTTACTCAATGTCTTATTAAAATTAGTGATGGATGGTAACCACAACTCTACCGAGTAGCTCATTTTGCCTCTAAATTTGGAAATTGATTAAATGAAAGTAAGGCCACTTGTAGACAAGAAAGCGATTTTTCGCGGATTCACAAAATGATATAACTCCTTGCAACAACCTGATCTGGCCAGGATTCAGATCTTAATCTTCAAGATGGAGACTTCTCTAAATTAAGCTACCCTTCTCAGTTAAAACGTCAACATAACATTGGCGACAATCAAGGATGTAGAAAGATTTGCAACCTTATATTGGGATCGGTTTTGGCAGTTAAGTACTGAATTCATTTTCATACTGGACCTATGAAATGTTGGCATGGAAAAGTACAGATCAGCATTCCCTTCTTCAACTGAAAAATTTGGTATTAGATGGAAAACAAATCTAAGCCGAAGCACCAAATTCGTAAGTGTAATCAGACTATAATTAACCAAAAAAAAATAATTATAAGCTTGGAGCCTTGGAGGTATTGGTGATCCGTGCTGGCTCGACAACACTTCCCAACATTGAACTCTACAATTTATTAAAGCAACGTGGATAAAGTGTTTTAAGAGCATAACCTGATGAGGGCTTCCTTTAAGAAATTGGCTGAAGCATCAACCAAAAGTGTAAAGAAGAAAATGATGTGCACTTCATTGGGTGTGCATTTCTGTCTGGGATTGCACCAGCTTATTCTGCTTATAATGTATATCATTCGCTAAGATCCCAGAGATACAAATAATATAATTGGCAATGAGTATGAGGTAAGCTGGGCAATTACAAGCAATTCCCCTTCAGCATTCAACTAATCTCTTCTTTCCTTTTTTCCCATCATGCGCAATAAGAGATTATAGTCAACAAGAAATTCCACTTCAACATACAACTAACACTTTGTGTGATTCATTAGTGAATATATTACAACTTAAGTTTTTAAAATCGAATAATTTCTGGGTGGTCCCACTTTATAAGTTTCTCATTGTTAATTCCTACATTTAATTAGAAGCTCCTTGTCTCTATTTCTTAACTTCAGTTTAGCCATGTGAAGATGTAACCCCATGACTCCTATTGCAAAAAAAGAAAGAAAGAAAAGATTATTGCAAATGTTTAGAAACACACACAAATCGCGAGATAAGAGTACTCTTATAATAGAACTGTAACTCTTGCCTCTCTTGTATATAATAAAACATTACATGGATATTTATAGTGCAAATGAAGATCTCTATACTAATTAACTTAAAACCATTTAATGTTAGAATATAAAGAGAAAAATAATTTCAACGGCACAATAACAATTGTATAACATAAAAAATTTGACGATTTTGTCTTTATTTCACCAGAATTGTCTTTAGGTAACTCCAAATGATTCAAGATTAATTAAATTCATCTTAATCGAAACATATTCAGTTTTGAAACAAATCTTAGCTCACTTAAAATGGTTAATATTTTACTATTGGAAAAAGGGTCAAAGTGGACGCTAATATTTTCGCTAAAGTTCTAATTTAAACTTAAATATTTTAGCACATTAAAAAAAAAACTCTAACATTTCACAGATGTTCAAAGAGAACCACTGAAATTTCGCAAATGTTTTTAAAATCCCAACTTTAACATTTTCGCCAACCTCATATTATAAAAAGTACACGTTATATTTTTTATGGCCCCTTGCCACATGTATCTTACGTGGCAATTGGAATCAAAAAATAAAAGAAATGTAAGCCTTTTTTTTTCAAATAGCAACAGTTAGGTTTTTCTCAAACGTCAATACAACAAATAGTGTATTAGGCAATAGACAAAAGTGTTGCTACATGTAAAATTATCGTTGCCTTTTGTTTAAGGCAATATAATTTGTATCGTTATAAGAAGTGACGCTGTAATAAGCATAAGGCAACAAATTTTTTTGATTAGACAACAAATAAAAAAAAGTTTCTTTAAGTTTTGATTAAGGTAACATATTAGTTTGAAACTATAGCAACAATGTTAAACATATATTGCAACATTTTTAAGTCTTTATAAGGGAACAAATTAAATTGGTTTAGGCAACAATTTGTAATAAAAAGCAACAATTTGTTATTTCATTATCAATATTATTTAATGTAAAATCAAGCCTTTGTCATTATGTAGCCAACATCTATATATACATTAAAAGAAATATAGAGATATTAATGTACGTCATACTTGTGTTCGTACTATCAAAGGTAAACAACAACAAAAATGACATTTATATATAATATATAGTCCATAAGAACATGTAAAATCTAATCTTTTAATATATTCAAAATACAAAAGCAAAAATTCACTAGCCAAAATCTACAATATTGCCCTCCATTCCATGTAGAATATAAGTTAATTAATCTAAATACTAAACAAAACCAATATGTATAGGTGATCCAAAATTCTTCACCAAGCACCTCTTTGTCTATTCCAAATCATCACCATCCTTAAAAAAGAAAGAAACAAGAAGTATATTAGAATTATAAAACTACTATGCTCGCAAACAGGTTGATATATCTGAAAAATAAAATACTAACTACTTTATTACGGCATCTGTTGGACTCCAAACTTTTCTTGAAAGTTAGAACTATTGTATGTGAAATATTAGAAGTTAAAAGCTGGAAAATGAAAATATTCATTGAGCATGCTCCGGTGTTTTAGCTATAACTTGATCTCTAGTTATCCAAATGAGATGATTTTTTAATTGGATTAAACTAAAGAGATAGGGCTACAAATTGTTTGATGAAATAAAGTTTTAATTCAGTCTTTAAGAGTACCAATTTTTGGATGGAAGTCAAGCGTAGGATAATGTTTTAGTATAAGAACAGTCCAAAAATATTTGGTGTATAAATTTGGGACTATGGAACTAAATTGATTGATTTTGGATGTCATTAGAAAACTAAGACAATGAGGAATATTTCTTTAGAAGGAAGTGTAAGCAAATTCCTTCAATTGCATGATTAGAAAAGGACTTGATTTTGGGAAGAAGCTAAGAATGATTTAAATGAATTTTGAGTTATTGATAGATTAATTATTCTATTTTTGTGGAATTAATTAGCATGTTAATGTGATTAATTAGCATGTTAATTTGAGTAAGACCATATGACATGGATTAAATTGAATTAAGGTGGTAACTTATGCAAGAGGGCAAAATTGGAAAACCACTTAAGTTTGTAAGGTTACAAGGCTTATTAGTAAGGGCAAGGTGGTCATTACACATGTGGGTTGGTATAAGAAGAAGAGTGGGGCACGAAAATTAGAAGAAAAAGACAAGAAAAGAGAGAAGAGAAGGAGTGTTTTCGGTGGAGAAAGAAGAAGAGAAGAAAGAAGAGTTAGGTTTCGATTTTTTATGGTCTTCAAGAGGGAATTTCAAGTCACTCAAGAAGGGAAAAAGAAAAAGGAGCATGGGAGCTTTCTTTCAAGCTAAGAAATTTCGAATTTGGAGAAGATTTAAGGTAAGGGTGGATTTTGATCTTTGAACTTTTAAAGAGATTTTGGTTTAAATAGCTTGAAAATGTTATGGGTTTGAGTTTTCTAAAGTTAATTTTGGTGATTATGCCTTATGTGATGTTCAATTTGGGTGCTCATTGGTTAGGGATTTTTGAAATTTATGAAGGAAATTAAGAGAGGCAATGGAGAAAGAGAGGCTTTGGACAAGTAATTAAGCATGGATATGAGGTGGGTACCATGTTTATAATTTGAATTATAAGCTAATTATGTGTTTTCGAAAAATCAAGAAAGAAAGTATTTTCGAATTTTATTGTTTCCGAATGATTTTGAAAATTTGTTACAAGGGTTAAATTCATTGTTTTAAATGATTTGATAAATTGATAAAATTGATAAAATTTATTATTTATGAATGAATTGATAAATTATGAAAATTGTTAAATTCATTATTTTCGAATGATTGGATAAATTGCTACAATTATTTTGAGCAATTTAATAAAATGATTTAATTGTTACATTCATTGATTTTTGAATGATTTGATAAATTGAAGTAATTATTAAATTCTTTACGTTTGAATGTTTTAGATAATTGCTATAATTGTTGCATTCTTGAATGATTGAGAATGTGTTATATGATTTTGTGAATTTTTGAGTGAGATGTGTCTGATATGTCATGATCATGGAAATTAAGTTTTTGAAATGTGCCTTCGGGCAATCTGATTTTCAATTATGAATATATCTATTATGTGGGTTTGGTTAGGTCCCATAAGATGATCAAGTGCACTTGTCCTGCCCGCTAGCGGCATTGGAGTTCCTTTTAAGGATTCCCATAAGTTCACGGCTACACTGGACCGCTATGCGAGAAGGTGTAGTACGTTCTATTCACGGCTACAGAGGACCGCTATACGGGATTGTGTAGTACGTTCTGTTTCCTGGACAGACCCAAACCATTTATGATGTGTTATGTGTTTTTGTTTCTGTTAATAAATGTGATGCATTCATGTTCTTAAATTGTCGATGAATTGTGTTGATGGATTGGAAATATTGAAGTGCTTTTGTTTATGGTATGAATTGATGGTATTTAGACATGTGTGGGATTTTATGGTAAAAGAGAAATAAGATTTTCTTGTAAATGATGAGATATGATAGAATTTGAAGAATTAAATGGACTAAGCAATTGGAATTGATGAATTTCAAATGGGACATTGAATTATTTTGAGAGATGAATAAAATGAAAAAAAAATTATACCGATTTGGATTGGTTCAGGTCTGGATCGTCTTTTAATTAGGGTATGATTCGTTTAATTTATATTGATTTGGTTTAGTTTAGACTGAGTGTGCCTTATAGTTTCCAACGCTAAGTTTTCTAAAGTACACGTTTTCGGATGTTGGACTTTGACTTAAGTTTGATTTGCGATCTTTCGATTCCTTTGGTTTTTCCGCTTTGTTTTTCGCTTGATGTTTCCTTCCGCTTCCGCAGGCTTTGTGATCCGTTCTTTCGGTCTCCCGCCTTTTTGTTTTGCTTTTGGCCTTCATTTTTGCTTTAGGCTTTCGCTTTTCGTTTTCGTTGACCATTTTTCCGGTTGAGGTCCGGTTCCAATATCGGGTCCAAACATTTATGGTATTAGAGCGCCGATATTAGGATCTTACATGGGCGTATGTGTATAAGTGATATGCATGAGATATTTGAAAAGAGATTAAATGGATAGAAATGAATTAGTGAAAATGTGAAAAAGATGTGAATGTATTTTTCATGATTTATAATGAAGAACCTAATTGATTGTTTGATTAAGGTGATGAGTTATATGATCGATCATAAGAATGTGTATGATATTGAGGTTAGCATTTCATGACAATTAGGCTTCTTCGATCATTTTGTTGACTTGATTTTGAATATAAATTTGTGAGATGAAATAAGGAATACTTAAAAGATGAGATTAATGATAGAGATATATGTATAGAAGTTCAAAAGGTTGATTTTGAATGATGATTGGTCCATATTAAGGTTCCTTAAGAATTGGACCATTGATTTGTGTATATATGTTAAGAAATATCGACATTATATGATATGATGGTATTGACACAAGAAGTGATAAAGGGTGAGTAAGTTGAGATTTGTATGATGAAAATTTACCTAAGAAAGAAATTGACTATTATTAAGAGGTTGTGTTACTTGATGATTACTCAGGTAGGAATTTTGGGGACGAAATTCTTTTAAGAGGGGGAGAAATGTTGGACCTCGATCTTTTAGTGAGATTTTGAATTATAAAATAGCATAAAGTGAGGATTTTGTGGTGAATTAGTCGTGTGCAAAGAAAAAGACAATTTATGAATTTGAATGATTGTGTTTAATGTTCTATTTGAGCAAGGTTAGCTTGAGCAAATTGCAGCAAGGAGATGTTTAGGTTGATGTATGAAATGAGTGTTTTTGTATATGTATTATGTTATAGATATTATTGTGCTTTAAGAAAATTGATGAGAAAAGAATTGATTGGTTTTGATGACTTTGAGATTTGAGTAGATTTGTATGGGTTATGAAAGTTAAAGTGAATGAGTTGATTGAAATGGAAGTGGAAAAGCAAGAAATAAATAGTGAAAGTGTGAGAATTTGGAGAATTAAGAAAGTCTGACTTTTTTGGATGAATAGTAGCAGGGTTGACTTTTTGACCAGAATTTTTTGTGAATTTTTCTGGGTTATTTTGGGCTGAATTTGAGAAAATGATCTTCATGAAATTTGTAGCGTCTGAAGAGAGCTTTCTATCGCCATAAAGTATGATATTTTTTGATATCGGGATTGAAAGTTATGACCTTCCGAAGATAAGGTCATTTTACTTTGTTTTTGAAAAATGCTATTAAGGGTAAGTTTGTGTGTACTATTTTGAGGCCAATCGTTGTACCGATGTGGTCTGAATTGGAATAAGTAGTCTTAATGAAAGTTGTAGCTTACATTCTCAGCTTTTTATCGCCATAAAGTGTGAAATTTTTCGATAGCGGGGTTAGAAGTTATGATTGATCGAAGTCTTTATATTGTTTAGGATTGATTTTCCGGGACAGAAACTTTGAGTGCTTCATGAAAGTTTTAGACTATGTTTTTATCTTTCCATTGATATAAAGTATAGAATTTTTGGACCATGGAAAGTGGGTTTATGATTTTTAGAAGTTTCTGTTACTGTTTTGGTATGATCATTAGTGGACAGAAACTTTGAAGTGGTTGTTGACTCCCTTAGAGGCCAAATTGATTTTTCTGTCCTTCATGAAAGTTGTGGGTTGCTTTCTGATCTTTCCATTGATATAAAATGTGACATTTTTGGACCATTGAGTTGAAAGATATGATTTTTAGAAGTTCTTGCACTGTTTAGGATAACAATTTTTGGACAGCCAACTTAAAATGAATTTTTGACCCTTTTGGAGGCTGTTTTGATTTTTAAGTTCTTCATGAAAATTGTAGAGCTTCCTATGAGCTTTTTATTGATACCAAATTTGCAATTTTTGGAGTTTTGAGTGAAAAGTTATGAATTTTTAAAGTTCAGTGGTTTTTAATAGAAAAAAAGAAAAAGAAAAATCGGAGCCAGATGGCTCGCGATCGCGAGCCATCGCGATCGCAACTGACTCTTTGCCACGATCGCGAGCCGTCGCGACAGCGAGCCGGCTGCTGTTCTCTAAGGCTCGCGATCGCGGGTCGGCTTTTATTTCTCCGAGGGTTTGCGACTCGCGATCGCGAGCTAGCCCTTTTTTCTCCGAGGCTCGCGATCGCGGGCCGGTCGCGACTGCGAGCCGGCTACTGTTGCAAGTTTTAAATTTTTATAATTTGAATTTCTTCCATTCTTGTTAGCCCCGAATTTTTTTTTATGCTAATAGGCATGATTAGAAGATAATTAAGCATGATTAGATTAAATTAGGTAAATTAAGTTAACATTAATTAGCATATGACATTAATTGAAGTTAGTTGATTGAATTAATGTGTAATTAATGTGTTAGCTAGCATTAAATAAGTTAGATGGCATTTAATGTAGTAGTTGGGCTTGAATAAATGAAGTGGGCCTAAGTTATAAAGAGGAGAGGAAATGATGGGCTTAATATGTTAGTAGAAAAGGAAAAGAAGGAAGGAATAAAGGATGGGCTTATGGGCCCATGGGGCTTAAGTTATGTTAATAAGTATAAATAGAAGAAGAAATGAGATGAGTAGTAGGAATTAGAAGAGGAAGAAACGAAAAGCATAGAGAGAAGGAGAGGAGTGGTGTCGTCCATGGTGGAGAAAAGAAGAAGAGAAGAATAGTTTCTAGGGTTTGCTTTTCCAAATGATCTAGAAGGTTTTACAAGAAAGTCCAAATATTAAAAGTGTGGGAAATGGCTAGAGCTTCACTTTAAACCAAGGAACCCATTGTGTTGTTGGAGATTCAAGGTAAGTCTCCATTTCATGTATGAGCTTTTGGTTGGGTCTTGATGTAGAAAGCTTAGTTTTGAGATGGGTATTGTGATTTTGAAGTTGATTTTATGAAAGAGTTCATGTAGCTTTCGTATTGAAGTTGTGTTGATTGAGTTTTGTGTTGTTGCTTGAAGAGTTTGAAGAAATTCAAGGAGGAGGAGAAGATCAAGAAGAAGAGCCTCATATAGCAAGAATTTAGCTAGTTCCAGGTAGGTTATGTGTTTATCTTTATGTTAGTAAAGTGTGAATGCTAAAATCGTTAATGAACATTAAATGTCTTACCTACCTTGAGATGAATATTAAAGTGAGCATTGAATGTGTATAAGTTAGCTTATGATTGCCATTATGTGAGAGTTTTGACAATGCATGATGTTGCTTGATATTGCTTGACAATTTCATGAGATAAATGAGCATGAATGACATTGAAAAATCATGAAACATGAATGAAGCATGAATGTTATCAAAACTCAGCTATATGGATTGCATGAAAATCCATTTTTCAGTAAAATAGTCAGTTGGACAAGACAGGTCCATTTTTATGCATGATTACATGTTATGTGGGTAAGGTAGTCCACCCAGCAGTGTCACGTCGACGTAGACCAGTTAAGCCT
>JANKOD010000003.1:8702919-8721329 GCA_026284645.1 Erythroxylum acuminatum | reverse complement strand
AGGAAATTGAGCGATTTGTGTCTTGATAGGGTTGAGATAGTTTTGCCCTCAATGTGTTCGATGGAATGCATTAGGAGTTGTAGAACTAATCAATTTATATATAAGCCTAATTACATAAACATTTATTTAATAAATTCTTATTTGTTTCTTTACTATTTATTAAATCAATTGTAGAGGATTTTACCATATTTCCTTTTATGTGTAGGTTAATATTATTTTATGTAGGAGAAATTTTTAATATTTTTCAATTTAGTTCTAGAATTTTTTAAATTTAAGTTTGAATCGGTATTTAACGGGTATTTGAGTTACTAACGGGTACCAACTGAAAGAGTTAGTACCAACTGGTACTAAAGTTCTATATAGTACTTCTTTGTTCAGTATCGATTAGTAGGGTATGGTACTCAAACATGTGATTGGTGAGGAGTATAATATTAATAAGTCTAAACTGGATGTTTTTGTCATTGAGTTTAGAACAAGTAATTATTTGTCATAAGTGTCACTAAAAAGGTTATATTAGATCTAAACTAGAGTTAGAAATAAAATGAGTTTGTTTAACTATTATGGACGAAGTTTTTTGTTTAACTCGTTAGACTATTATGGTGATAAAGATGACCTTAGTTCATGTCTTAATAAGGGCAATTATATTAGTATATTCAAATCTACTATAGAAAATGACATGTTATTCACACTATCATTAAAAAGTGGGAACAAGAAACATAAGCAATTAATAAATTTAAGTAGCTCACTTAATATGGTTTATAAAAGTGATGTTAATTTGTTAAAATTGAAAATAGAACCATGTTGACGTTCATTTAGGAGTAGCATAGGTTTTATAAGACCACTTTACCTATTGCATGAAGATGTCTAGTTTATTTCAAATAAGGATTATAAATAGATGTTACTAATACTATTAGGGTTCCCTTGACTTTATGACCTTAATGTCATTAACTTTAATATACATACCATTTATTCATCTAGGCAGAAGGGAAAAAACATTATTTTTAGAATTGCCCCGCCTAAAAAAAATAATGGTAAACCTGACATAACTCAAATTTCTCAAAACAATATACATATTTTGAAATATAAAGAGTTTATATGTTTGACATTAATAACAAGAGAGGTGTCACTTAATTATTCGTTCGTTAATGTTCCTTTTTAGGCAAAAATTTTACTTGTTGATTTTATTGATGTTACCTAATGATTTTCCTAATCAATTGCCACCTATAAAGGATATACACATGCAATTTGTTTAGTCTAAGGTCATAATTGCCTAATATTTTATATTATAGGATGACCCTAAAGAGAGAGGAGTTAAGTAGGCAAGAAGATGGACTTTTAGAGAAAGGTTTAGAGAAACTATGCAATACCTACTTTATTAAACCTAAGAAAGATGGGTTATGGAGAATGTATGCATAATAGACCCATTAATAAGATCGTAGTCAAGTCTAAGTCTCTTATTTCCCTCCTTAAGGACATGTTATATCTTTTAATTGGTTCTACTCAGTTTTCGAAGATAAATCTTTAAGGACATGTTATATTTTTTTAATTGGTTCTGCTCTATTTTCAAACAAAAATTTGTTGTGGTCGTCACCAATTTTGCATTAAGGCAACATATGAATGAAAAATTGCATTTAAGACTAAAAAAGTTTGTTTGAATGGCTACTAATGCCTTTTGGTTTGTTCGATGTTCTTATTACCTTTATAAGATTCATAGCCTATATTCTCTAATCGTTCCTTGGTAATTTTATGGCAAGTCTAAAGATGAGCATCTGGTTCATCTTAAGTAAGTTTTTGTCATTCTTCAAAAAGCTAATCTTGATGCTAACTTTAAGAAACGTTCTTTCATATAACTACATACGCTTTCTTTTATGTTCTATTAATTTTAATCATGGTATAGTAGCTGATATTGAGAAAGTGAGAGCTATTAAAGAATAGTCTAAACCTAATTAGGTTATTGAGGCTTTTAGTTTCCATAATTTAGCTTTTATTTATATGAGGTTTATTAGGGGATTTAGTACCATTATAACTCTTACCACTAAATTTCTTGAAAATTTATAATTTCTAATGGTCCAATACAGTTATAAAGGAATTTATTTAAATCAAATAAAAGATGATTGAAACACATCTACTTGATTTCACTAAGGTTTTTTCAAGTTAATTATGATGCATCATTTGTAGAAATGCCAGATAAGCCAATTGGCATTAATTTTTTAAATTTTATGATTAAACATCATATTGATGTGAAAATAAAGTTATTAAGAACTTTGTTGCCTAGTTGCTACGCTTAATACTATGAGTATTCGTGTTATCAGTTTTGATAGATTGAAAGATAAGTATTATGTTTATCTTAGTTTGGGTAATATTTAAGATAAGGTTAAAATTGATAATGTTAAGAGCTACAAATAGAAAATTAATGAAAAGGAAATTTTATTTGCAAATTAAGAGTAAGAATCTTAAGCACTTAACAAATCTGTATAGAAAGGATAAGACTCTAGTACAATGAAACAAATAACTACCGCCCAAAAAGGAAAGCCACCAACAACTAGTATTTAAACTGAATGATAATAACAAACTCCTAAAACTTAGGAATACAAATAACAAAGTAACTAAATGGTGCTAAAAGCATAGGAGCACCTTGTTTGTTAGAAGTGCCCTTGAATTATGCTAAGAAGTGGATCATGACTCAAAAGCGAGTAACACCCATCAACTGATATAAGCTAACTTGTTCAATTGCCATGTACTCCTTATGTGTTTCCCTTGATTTACTTCTAAAATAGGTGCATAAGGGTGGGCTTGTATCAATGCATTACCCCTAAAAGGTTGACTTATACCTAAGGTGAAAAGAAGGAAATTGTTTAGCTAGTAAATCATAATTTTCCTAGATTGCTTCTTCAAGGGGATGTTCAGCTCATTGAACAAGCAATTCACAACCTTCACTAACCTATTGATGAGAAAGAATCTTTTTAATAGATAAGATGAGCTCATAATCATTTTTGATTGGAAATGGTACTAGAGGAATGGCATCTTGTTATCCATGAAATGGGGCGAAGCAAAGAGACATGGAAAAATTGGATAGACTTTGGAAGATTCAAAAAGCTCCAGTTCATATGCCATATATCCAACACATCAAAGAATCTTATATAGTCCAAAGAAGCGAGGGGATAAATTTCATACCTACAGCGAGCTAGAGAGTGTTGGTGATAGGGTTGCAAATGTAGAAAAAACAGAGTCCCTAAATTGAGAAGTAACATCCTTTTTATAAGCATCTACTTGATGCTTTATTCAAGTTTGAGCTTTCAAGAGACTATCCTTGAGGATCTTGAGCATGGCATTGTGGGTAATCAACTGCTTTTCAAGCTCAACAATGTGTGTTTCCTTAGAAACAAAAGGGGAAATGGTTTGAGGGTCTCTTCCATAAACCAGCTTGAATGGACTGGTCCTCGTTGAAGTGTGGAACCCCATACTGAAAGAGAACTCTGCCTATGGTAAGTATTGACTTTAAAAATGTGGCCGCTCTTGAATGAAGCACCTTAAATAAGTTTCCAAGCATTTATTGACAACCTCCATTTGCCCATCAGACTATGGATTATTTGAAATGCTCATCCTTAATTTGGTATTGTTAAGTTTGAAAAGTTCTGGCCAAAATGCTCAAGAAAGATAACATCCCTATTAGAAAGTATTGACCTTGGGATGCCATAGCGACACACAATTTCTCTGCAAAACACATTAGCAATGGACTTGGCAGTATAGAGGTGAGAAATTGCGATAAAAATGAGAATATTTGCATATACGGACCACGACAACCAAAATAATGTCAAAACTACCAAATTTAAGAATTTTAGTAATAGAATCCAGCGATATGTCCTCCCATTTCTCTTTAGTATGGGCAAAGGTTGTAAAAAACCAGTAGGTACTAAAGCTTAGTATTTGGCTTGTTGACAAATCATGCAATTTTGAGCAAAGGTTTTGACGTCCTACTTCATTTGTGACCAGAAAAAAATTGGAAGAGAGGTTCTTCAAGGTTTTCAAATATCCTCCATGTCCTCCAATGAATGTATCTTGAGATTTTAAAAGAAGCTTTTGGCAAAGGGAAGGCTCATCCAAAACAACTAATTTTAATTTGAAGTAAAGCTTGTGATCTGCCATTTGAAAATCTGGTTAAGAGGAAGAATTTTATAGACAACATCCATAATCTCACTAATAAATGGATTTTCTTGGAAAGTCTCGTACAATTTGGAAAAATCCAATGATATTGGAAGAGCAAGAGCAAAAAATCAACGTGTTGTGGAAGTCTTGAAAGTAAGTTAGCCCCTATGTCTTCTCTTGCCTTATACATATTTGTGAAATCAAAGGGCAATAATTTCGTGAGAAGTTTTTGCTATTCATTAATGGTAATGCATTAGTTAAGGAGGTATTTAAGGCTACAGTGATTTGTTTTTAACAAAAAAATGACAACTCGAAAGATAGTGTTTCCACTTTTGTAAGGCTAAAATAAGAGCAAGCAATTCCCGATCATAAGTAGATTAAAATTGGTTAGAAAAAGAAAGCCCCTTACTAAAATAAGCAATTGGATGGTCAACTTGAAGGAGGATAGCCCTAATTCCTTATGAGGAAGCGTCACATTCCACTATGGATGGCTGGGTGAAATTTGGTAGTTGGAGGACCAGTATTGTGGTTAATGCTTGTTTGAGTTGTTGGAAAGCCTTTTATACTATTGGAGACCATTGAAAAGTATTCTTCTTAGTGAGATCAGTAAGTGGTCGAGCTATCATTCCATAACTCTTCACAAACTGATGATAGTAACCTATTAACCCAAGAAGTCTCCATAGCTTCTTTACGTTAGTCGGTACTGGCCACCCCAAAACTATCTAAATTTTATTTTGATCAACACCAAATCCTTGAGTTAAAATTAAGTTTCCTATAAAGGAAATATTTGTCTAACCAAATAAACATTTAGGTTCCTTGGTCTAATAGCGTTTTTCCTAGAGGAGCTAAAGTGCAAGTTGCAGTGGATTAAGATGTTGTTTAAAAGTTGGATTGTACACCAAAATCTCTTTAAAAAAAGAGGATCAATTTACATAGATATGGTCCGAATAGGTCATTCATTATTGATTGGAAGGTGGACGGGGAGTTGGTGAGGCCAAAGGGCATCACAGTGAATTCATAATGGTCGGAATTGGTGCAAAAAGCGGTTTTATGAATGTCTGCAGGGTTGACGCGTATTTGGTGATAACTAGAATGCAAATCAATTTTGAAAAAGATAGTGGCACCATGTAATTTGTCAAAAAGCTCATCAATGTTTGGGATTGGGTATTTTTCCGTAATGGTAATTTGGTTAAGGCTTCTATAATCAACAAATGTACTCCAATTGTTGTCTGTCTTTTTAACAAAGAGGACAGAGCTTGCAAAAGGGTTGGTTCTTGGCCTTATAAAACCTTATTTGAGCAATTCAAATACTTGCTTCTCAATTTTGAATTAGGTAATAGAGGAATAGAGTGAGTGTGTTGACAAAACAATGGAAGGATTTTGGGTTCTTCAAGTTTTGGTTCAAAATTTTAAAGAAAATTTTGAATTTTAAAAGGGGTAGAATTACCTGGATATTTGTCCTCTTTAGAAAAATATTGTAAGGTTGCTTCTACTTCCGACTTTGATGGTACCCCTTAGAGTTTATATCGCTTCCCATTTAGATTAAATATTAGGAACATCTCATTCCAATTAGCTTGTATTGTATTTAATGAAAGAAGCCACCTAATGCTAAGCACCAAATCTGCTCCACCTATAGAAAAGGGGTAATAATCTTAAGTGATGGTGAGTCCTAGTAGTTGAACAATACGATTTCAGCAAATATGGTTGCAACAAATTATCTTTCCATTGCCAATTTGGATGCTAAAAGAGGGTACAAGTTGAACAAGCAGCTGCAATTTTGTCACTAATTTTTCATAGACAAAATTATGGGTTGAGCCATTATTAAGCAAAATCAATACCAAGCATCGTCCTAAATTTCCTTAAAGCTTCATCATTAAGTTGGAATTCTTACTCAGAATGGCATAAAAGGAGATTCCATCCAAATTAACAAAAATTGCTTCCCCATTGGTGTTGTCGTCGTCTTACAACAATGATCCAGTGCAAACTTCTTATTGCACCTAAAACAAAGTCCCTTCGTGATACTATTTTGTCTCTCAAAGTCCCATGCACGAGTCTGAAGAGGGTGAGAGGATCACAGTGATGAAGTTACGACCTATGAGACGAGTTGGTTACCTACTGACTGGGAAGAAGTTTCCCGTGAAAAATTGGTTGCAGCTGTGTAGGTCTTTAAATAATTAGGCCATTAAGACCCTTTAAGCCCATAATTCGAGCCCATTTTGTGCTCAAATTCCATGGCAACGCTAATGACTTGTATACAATATGGGTTTGGGAATTCTAATATCAACCTTAAGTTCTTATTTAAGCCCATTAAGTAACACACCCAGAAGACAATGTTCAGGCCAATTCCTGACATAGGTAGACCGTTTGGTAAACTCTTAACAATACTCTTACACATTTCCTAGTTGACGAATGGTGCAAAGATGCTCATCTGGGTTCTGAAATTCAGCAAGACCGTAGTTCTCTAGAAGAGCTTTGACAAGTTCTTCATAGTACAATAGAGTACGTTCACTATTAATCTATACAAAGAGATCAAGTGTATCACCTTCCTAAGTTTATAGCGGCAATATCAACTTTAAAATTATCAAGAGTTTGATAATATCAAAATAATTTTCAGCTTTTAAAATCCAACCTTGGAGATCTCCTCCTTCAAATCGTGGGAATTCCATCTTGGTATGTGGTCTTCGAGAAGGATTTTTCAACCACTATCATCTTCAACTTCTTCTATATAAGATGATCTTCTGATAGCTTGAGGGCCCATGCTATGTTTAGGAGCCTTTCCCTTAGCAAGATCACATCTGTCATCAATTGAAGTGCCTCCAGTGTAGGCCTTTATAGTGGCATCCATGGCTTCCAAACAGGAAGTGAGCAGGGACAATTATTGTAGGATTGAATCCTTGATGGGGGTGGTTGGTTGAGTAGGTAGACGAATTGAGGGAGTTGGTAGGGGTGGTGGTGGATTATTAGAAGAGGAGGAGCGGGTGGAAACTATTTTGAATCTTGCGAGCTTTAATACCAAAATTTTAAGAGCTATAGATAGAGAATTAATGAAAAGGAAATTCTATTTGCAAATTGAGTGTAAGAATCTTAAACAATTAACAAATTTGTCTATATGGAGAGGATAAGGCTCTAGTACAATGAAATAAATAACTACCGCTCAAAAAGGAAGGCCAACAACAAGTATTTAAACTGAAAGATAAAAAAAAACTCTTAAAAATTAGGAAAAACAAATAACAAAATGACTAAGTGGTACTGAGAAGTGTAGAAGTGCCCTGATTGTTAGAAGGTGCCCTCGAATTATGTTAAGAAGTGGACTATAACTCAAAAACGTGTAAAACCCATCAACTGACATAAGATGACTTGTTCAATTACCATGTGCTATTTATGTGTTTCCCTTGATTTCCTTCTGAAATAGGTGCATAAGGGTGGGCTTGTATTAGAAAACCATTATGTTAGTTTTTTTTAGTAAAGATGGTTATTTATTTAAAATGCCTAAGTTATATATACTACGAACATCACTTATAGATATGTTGATTTCAGAGTTCTATATAGGTGGTTTAGTTGAACATTTGGGAGGGATAAAACTATTACATTGGCTGAGAATATATTTTATTAACCTTATTTAAAAGGATGTTGTTAGAATTGTTACATAATGTAGAATATGTCAATTAGCTAAGGCCTATAACATTGGTTCGTATACTCGTATTACATGTTCCTCGTGAATTTTGGGAAGATATTGGTATGGATTTTATTCTTGATTTTCTTAGGATTACTAGAGGAAATGATTTTATTTTAGTTATAATTGACAAATTTTAAAAAAAACACACTTTATTTCTTACAACAAAATTAATGATGCTTTATATATTGCTAAATTATTTCCAAAGGATTTGATAAATTATATGGTTTATCTTCCATTATTGTATATGATAAAGCTGTTAAATTTATTAAATATTTTTAGAAGACACTTTATAGATTGTTTTGTACCACTTTAAAATTTTCATATACTTTTCTAAATTCACAAGTCCTTACATTATTATTCACAAACTTAGATCTAATATATGTCTTCTAGATTTGCCTAATAACATTAATATTAGCATGTTTTTAATGTGGATGATTTGATACTTTACAATAACACCTTTAAGCCTTCTACTTTGTCTTTTAGTATTTTTATAAGAGGAACTAATAAAGGTCCACATTGATTATCTTTATTGTAGCATCCTAAGGAAGTAGCTGAGATCATCTTTGATGATGTATTTGTGACTTTAAAAAAAAGATAACATGGTTTTCCTAATTCTAATGATATTTAGGATAAAGAAAAAGAACTTCACTTTTGCTTTTTTTTTTGTGGTTGTACTTATATATTTAATCTTACTTTAATCAATTCAAGGAAGATGATAGAGAATATAATATGTCCATATTAAAACCTACTTGTAATATCAAATCCAAGTTCAATTGTGCTTATTGTTACAATTAATGTTTAGTTACTTCTACCTCCACTAATAATATAATTCTATGTTATTATTAGGGATAACAACTTAATTAGTAATAAATATGTTGGGATTTTTTCACTTTAGCACCAAACTTTTTAAAATTTTCAAAAGTTACTAACTTTTCAAAACCTTTACAACACAGTTTATTGTTGATGTGGCTAACCAAAGTAATTTTCACATGGAAAATTTATAGACATATGGATATCCATGTGGTTGACCCATAACTTACAACTTATAAACCCATGACATAACCCACCAAATTTATTCTGAAATAACCCACACCTTTTAAACCTAATTTTCACCTTTCATCTTTCAAACAAAAGACTCATTGTCGTTGTATGAAAAACAAACCACTATTGTCGCTTAGATCCATTATTTTCGTTTAGAACACCTTCAAGCTCTTAATTTTTTCCTTATTTGTTTATGAGTTTCATTGGCTAGGTACTAGTTTCATTCTTTTTTATATCATACTTTAGGTTTTGGTAACTGCCAAGAATAATGAGATACTTTATCAAATCATGTATAATGGGACCTTTCACTCTCTAGGTTATCAAAATCGGTGAAAAACTCGTACAATAGTTTACCTAGATCGACCACCTGATTATTTCAAGTGAGTGTCAATGGTTCTACAATGATGGTTATTTCAAGTAAGCGTAGGATCTCTGTTTCTATAATGTAGAGACATTTGTAAATGTCTATTTATTTCCTCGTGAGTTTCCTTCGTTCTGCAATAATAGTGGTAAATCACAAATAAAAATGATAAGTTATGTCATCCTTTATCTTCAATAGAATCCATTTATGTGCTGCTTGATTAGTTAATTATAAGTTTTACTTATTTATTTTAGATTCAAGAATAATGACTGATCATAAGTGTTCTTCTTAATGAGCTTAGTATTAACATTTGGTGATGATTGTAATAAATGGGTGATAAGGGATGTAGGGTGGGATTTGAGAAAATATGTGACCCTAGTAAGTTAAGGAAATAGTAGGCAAAAGTCAACAATAATTGTACAACTCGAAGAGATATCTCCTCTTACAAAGAAAAATTGTAGAGCTAATTTAATATAAGAAAGCACTAAATTTAATGACCTCAAATAAGTTATGAAATCCATTTATTCATATTACTTATTTACAACATTTATGGTTGTTGCATAATGAGTCAAAAAACTAATGTAAGTTCGACAACTACTTCAGATTAAGATTTTTTTTGTTTTTATGGGTTAATGAGTGTTAAGTAGACTTCATGGACAGCAAAAATCTTGAAAGATGATTTGTCTCTTATTTTAAACGTGGAGTGATTTATATATTAATAATTGGTTTTGTCAGGTTTTTTGTCATCATAATCATGATAATTTTGTTAAATTTTTCCGTTACAATTCAGCATAGAGATTGTAGGTTTTTTAATGGCCAATGTGTGAAAGAGCCTTGAGCATTATTCCTGTTTTGCTGAGGAAGACAAACAAGCTATAAGAACATAAAGAAATGTTGAAGTTGAAAAAAATTTATGAGTATTATATTGTTTATGATTGTTATTAAAACTGTTATGAGTGGATGTAGTGGAAAGATTGATTTTTATTTCATTGAATATTAATGTTGTTAATTATGGATTTTGGAGACCTTACTTACTTAGACTCTTTAAATTGTATAATGATTTATGTTGACGTTGATTTCATTTTTAGAATCCCTCAATTTGATTTGTCCATTATATGTTGCCCTGTAATTGATGTTTGTTGCTATAACTTTGCCTTGTGCAGTGCTTTTTCTTTGAAGGTAGTTACTTTATTAGTTTATCATACTTTTTTTGTTGGTATCGAACTAAAAATGGATGTATAAAAGGGATTAGAAAGGTGACAAATTTCCTAGCAAGACAATGTTATCTTTCTTAACAGAAAAAGAAGAAAGCATGCTTCTTTCTTTTATTTAAATGTATTTAAATCCTTAATGAAAGAGTTTTGGTCATCATGTTTTGTCTCTAAAGCTTATTGTCCTTAAATTGCATGACTCATTTTCTAATTTTCATGATTTCCTCGTATACTAATAATGGATTCAAGTCATTTTCTTCTTTTAAGTTGAAAGACATTTCAGGTTTCATTTCATTTCTCAAATAATGGAATGTTGCCCAAACAAGAGGCATGTATTTTGAAGCCATGCCACTCACCACAAAAGCAAGAGAATGCCCATAAATTTACGCAAAGACTAAAACTTTTACAACCTCAACATTGCTATATTTCAAACAAGTGAATGGTAAAAGAATTAGCTTCCAAAATGGACAATGAATTTGTCTGTAGCTGTATAAAAAAAGATTAAGCATAGAGGCAATAGTTGTTATATAAAAATCATAAAGATAGTAGTTGCTATACAAAAATCATAAAGGTAGTAATTGTTATACCAACCAAAAATCATTATCCCAAATGATTCAAAAGTCAATGTTATAACATATTATATAGTCTTTGATAGTTTTGGCCTTGTCTTCCTCATTCTTGCATTAGTTGTTTCCTAATTAAAATAGCAATAAATAATTAAAAATTGACCAAATTTTTAAAATTAATTCATAAACCCAAATTAATACCTGTAACTCATCTTGACATTGGTGGTTCAGTATCCTCACCTCATAACATTCCATATCTATGAACTTATCTCTTTCTTTTACTTGGTTTTAATATTGGTGGTTGACTTGATTCTATAATAATAGATCTTGCTTCAACATTACATGTAGTCTGCATATAGAAAAAAAAATGATCAACATGTATAATTAAGACATAAATAACTAATGTTGAAATTATTGTGTTAACTTACAGTCAAACTGACAGGACCTGTAATTGAAACTTGTTGTGACAAACTTGTCACTAGAATTTTTTTTGTTATGTCCTTGTTTGAGGCATGTTTGGTAAGTTCATTTCCATTCCCTTCCTTGACAACTTATTGCATGTGGTAGAATTCTCCCAAATCTCCTTTCTTTTATTATTATTTTTGTCCTACCTAGCATTTTTTTGAAATGGAGGTGGTAATGGTGGCTCGTGGTTAGTTTTAGCCAAAATTTCTCTCATTGAACTAGTCCTATCATATATTAATAAGCCTGTAAATACTTATCCTTCATAAACCAATGAGATACATATTTTTTAGGCAATTCATTATTATACTCGTTGGCAGTAATAACATATGAATATAGAATTTTTAAAACATCCCAACTTCTATAACTACATATGACAAAATGCTTAAATCTTTTTTGCATTACTTCAAACCCACCAGTACCATTACTCTCAGGTTTATAATCAACACTTGTTAATTCTTTGTTTTTATTCTTAGACTTATCTCATCTACCCATTTATTTTCCATGTCTCTATTCTTGACCAATCTCTTCGTCACAAGCACTCTAATTTGCTCAAGCCTTTGTATAATGTTCTTTGTTTGAGCTTCAATAAAACTTCCATTAAATGCTTCACAAAGAGTATTATCCATAATATCACACTTCAATGATGTGTTGAAATAAGCTCTCAAAGACATTTTTTGAAAATTTTGGCAAATCCCTATGAGCATCTTCTGACTCCTCTTCCAACCCCTTTAAATATAAATGTACTTCACGTTCATTAGATGACTTACAACATTTCCATTATAGACTTTGCAATTTGAGTCCTTTGTGATCCTTCCTTTTCCAATTAGCAAATATATGTCTTATAAAAAGCCTTATTTCAACCTTTGGGAGTTGCCTGCCAAGTGCCTCCTCAAGGACCACTGTGTAACATTCAATTAACAAAATTTAGTAAATAATTAATACAAGCATCTTTATATTATAAAAGTAAATAAAGTTTAGACTGAACCTTTTTTTGATTTGAAATCACCGCTCATCAACCTCCATCTTTTAGATCCAGGTCTTTCTATAAAAACTACCTCCATTTCTTCCTACTTCTACAACTGTCTAAGAAACCCTTCTTACAACATTAAAAAAAGATATAAACTCCATTAAATAATGGCTGTAAATTATTTCCAAGTGATGGTCGTTCAATGACCAATTCAGCTCTGCTACCAAGATTTGACCTTAAAAGTTCTTCCTTCTAATCCCACAACTTGTTATATTCTACTCTAACACCTCCTTCATTTCCTCTATCAACAAATTTCTATCCCTATAACAAAAAATATAGTCAACATCAAATCTCAAATCTTCCATCATAAAATTTCTCAAATATTATAGTTTCAATACCCTAAGTCCCAAGATATTATTGAAATAATTTTTAGTAAGCCACTTTGAACCAACATTTTTTTGTGGAAAACATGATTACATGCATGCTTCTACTCAAAATCTCTTACCTACATGTTTTTATACAAGTAGTTAGTTCACAATACCAATGGTACCTAAATTGAAAATAATCGTAAAATTAAGATTACTTACTTGAAAACTATTTAAATCTTTCACATGGAAATGTACCATTTGCAGTACTTACTCACATGTTTGGCTCTCACAAATTGTGTATTGCTCCTTGTAAATTTAAACTCCCTTCTTTAATCAATAACAAGCTTATGAAGTGCTTCCTTAAATTGGTTAAAATCCTCAAACAACATGTAAGCTCAATGCCAAATTTTTCTAATGAGGGTTGAATTTATGAAGTTTGGATTTATGTTTTAACCTCTCATCCATATATGAACCACCTTCTTCTTCAAAACTACAAGTGTCATCTGACTCAAAGTAATCTATCATATTTTCATTATGTACGTCATTCCCATCATTGTCATCTTTATCACCAACTACACTTTTTTCTATGGTTTTCCTTTTATTTGTATGTTACAGACATTGCTCTCGATTCTTTATCTTCAATTGCCCATTTTAAATGAAATAGTTAAATACCTAGAAAATTTCAACTCTTCATCATTCAAGCACGAATCAAACTGCTTTCTAATCCTTACATTAACAAATACATCCTCTTCTTCTTAGGTAGATGAACTTTATCGTCACTTACATCTACGTCTTCTTACTCAGCAACAACATCATTTGCAACTTCTTTCTCAACATCAATAACATCATCCACGTTTTGTTTAAAATTTAAAAAATTGGATCCATGATCAATTTAGATCTCTATAACCTTATGTTTAGTAATCAATTTACATATCTCCATCACATATACATAACTCTTTCTTACCTCCATCAACCCATTTTTTAGGTTATCACTGGCACTTTATACATAAACTTATTTGCTTTCAATCCTTTAACTTCTTTTACAAGCATTCTCTCAAGGTCCCAATAACAAAATCTATCAATTTTAATGCCCCAGTCTTCCTCATTTCCACCCATATATTAAACATTTTCTCTATATGCGAACTTCCCATTATAAAACATAGTTAATTTCACATCTTATCCATTCATCTCTGTTTACCTACATGCAAATATCAATGTTATGTTAAGTATAGAGGCAATTAATATAAGATAAACACTTCATTATTGAGGTATAAAACAAACACTTTGTTTAATACAAGACCCGCTACAATTAAATCTCCCTAGCCTTCCATCTATTTTCGCCATAAGACATGATATTTTAAGTTTCCAAAGGATAAAGTATACTAGTTGTTTGGAACAAGCCACATACTAATTGGATAATGATGTAATGGTTACAATCTTTTAAAGAGATATATCTATTAAAGAAAGAAACTTGAAAAATAAGCATGTTGTCAGTCAATTCATTTAATAAATGACTACCTACACATTTAGTTCAATAAGTTGATAACATCATTGAACATATAGAAGTTTCAAAACAAAATCATTTTGAAAAGTAAAAAATGGAGACAAAACATTACAATGATTCTAATAATCAAAGTGTAAGGCATCTTACGTTGCTTTAGCTAGATAATTGATCTAAAAATCCCCTGAAATAATCAGGTGCTCGATTATAGGTTTCAATATCGTACAATTTCTTCACTGACTTGAAAAACCTAGAGAAGTTTGTTATCAGTATTTGATTGCATTTTCTTTAACTCAAGCATACCTAGCAGATTGACAAGATATAAATTTAGAGATAGATGCCACCCTGAAAAAGTGGTTTGCTAATATGTATGAAGAATTGAGTTAGAGGAAAACCCACATATCCCTTTTTGTAGTTGTTTTAGGAGTCCAACCAAATGACATTTGGCACACCATCGTAAGACTCAGGATATGACATAAGAAGAAGAAAAAGAAAGTTCTATTACCTTAAGATAACATCTCCAAATTACTACTAATCTGCAACTCTTGCATAAAACATTTTAAAGTTGTTGTCATTAAGTGTGAAATAATCTTCATACAAGATGAAAAGCTTTTAATGCGTAGAACACAAATGAGTTGAATAGTAGACCCTTCGTGATGTAGATAACTGATTAAAGGACTTTGTTTGGATTTTCAAACCTGTTAATTGACCTATACAATCTCAAAGTTTAGAATAGCAAGTATTTATCTAAAATGGATTTTTCCTTGAATTTTCCATTTATTAAAAAAGATATCTTTCTTGCTATAAAATTGGATATGCCACCATTATCACCCTCTTCACTCTTTTTCAATGTTGTAATTAAAGAAAGGAAAGACAAATGAAGATTTTTACACCATGAATGACACTTTTAAATGGTAACTTCTAATGATACAAAGATGTTACCGTGTCATGCATGCTTCTATTTCTTCTAGTATGATATTTCCCAATTGCAAGAATAAAATAATTCACACACAAAAGATAAGCAAACTACACATTCAAGTCAAAGAAGATGCAGAACAAACCAAATCTTGATACAACAGATTGATACAATAGATTGATACAACCTGTACTTCTTTCACCAAACCAAAACTTGCAACCAACTATAACAAAACTAAAAAATGTTATAATGAAGAATGAAACCCACAAACGAATAAGAAAGCAATTGAAATTTTAAAGGTGTTCCAAACGACAACAATGGCTTCTTCTAAATGACGATAATGACTCTAAATGATTGGAATGATTTATTTTTCAGACAATGACAATGGGTCTTTTGTTTGAAAGGTGAAATGTGAAAATTAGGGTTAGTGTGAGTTATTTTTGGAATAAATTTGGTGGTTTATGGATCATGAGTTATGGGTTGTAAGTTATGGATTAGCCACGTGGGTATTTATGTGTCTATATATTTTCTGAGGATGTCAAATATTAAAGAAATTAGTTCTGTTAGCCACGTCAGCAATAAACTCGCATAATGAACTATTAAACTGTGTTGTAAAGGTTTTTTGAAAGATTAATGACTTATTTAAAAAATTTTAAAAGTTTGCACTAAAGTGAAAAAATCTCAAAAGGTTTGGAACTTATGAATATATTATCCCTTATTATTATAAGTCTTATAAACCATTAATATTAAACTTCTATTAGATTTATAAATTAGAAGTCTTATTAGTTATAATTTTCTATTTATATTTAGTTTTTCATTGGTGTATATACTAGTATCTTTTATAAAGTTATTAAAGATTTTTTATGATTATTAGTCATTGAAATCCTTTTAAATTTTTATTTTTATTCAATTCTTTATACATTATCAATACATTTGATCAAATCCATTTTTTTTATCAATGCAGAATTAAAGGTTATTTGACTATTATATTATTGAAAATAAGATACTTGAAAAAAATTGTTTAATATTTTAAGTGAATTTAAGAAGATGTCTGGTTTCATTTATACTCCTAAAAGTATATAAAAAAATTTGTTGTCATGGTACTTTAATACCACTATTTAAAATATCAATTTTTCAATCAAGTAACTAAGCAAAATTATGATGAAATTGAAGGCTATATGAAATATAGATATTATCAAAATTTTCGTATTTATAATTATATGGTTTAAAATATATCAATTTCTCTAAATTCACGAAATTTAAATATTATCATACCAATTTAAGTTTAACTATATGAAAAGGATAAAATAAAAAATATATATTTTTTAAAAAAGTAATCAATTTAAAAACATTGAGATGCTTGCATCCACAAATTGTGGTTATTTTATCCAAAACAATTCGTAGAGGCCCTCCCAACTCCCAAGGAAGAAAGGATAAAATTCAAAGCCCTCCAAGAAACTTCAATGCCTGAAAGCTAGTAATATGACATTGGACCACTGCCGACCTATGGCCTTTCCCCTTAGAACTTGGGATGTGCCTATTACCAAATCCTGTTGAAGAATGAAGATGCCAATCCCCAACAATAATTAAGCCGTAATAAGAAAGACATAAAATGCATAGGATAACCATCACTTTCGACCACGAAGTCAGTCGTAACAGAAACAGAATCATAGACATACAAAATATTTTTAAGCCACTGAACAGAGAACACAGTGCAAAAGTTGGTGGAGCAGGAGCAGTTGGTCCACCACCGGAATCATGGCTTGTTAAAGATATGACCCAGTCGCCCCAACGAAATTGCTCATGTCATCAATCGTTGGTCCAACCAACCAACCAATTGGGTAAATCTCAAAAGATGCTTACTTACTTACTACCCTCCTAATTTATGCCCCATTCCTTTTGTTCATAAACTCCCTAAATGCGAAATGCCATTTTAATATTTTTAACTCAGTACTTGACTACGTTGATAGCATTTAACAAAAATTAGGTACCATAAGAATATGGTTTAGGTGGGTTCTCTGTTCTTTTAACTCTTCTCAATCTAATAATGCAAAAGCTCTTCATCACACTTTCACCTTTATGCAAAAGAAAAAGGTGTCACCGAATAATGCTCTATGGCGTCAATGTGAGGCCACTAGGCCAATGGCATCTTGACACTTGGGCATTCAGTACAAGCTATTTCATTTCATCACAGTCAAAATGTTCATTCACTCCTTGGTTTGTGTACTTGCTTTTGATTTTTTGGTTTCAAATCTTTGATCTTGCCTTTTCCTGAACACCTACGTCATCCATCTTATTCTCTCCTTCTCATCCCAACTACCGAAAATTTTGGCAATCATTTTTGAAAAGAAAACTCTGTTTGCCAACATCTTTTCCTCCTCTCATATTCCTCCCAGTTGCCATGGATCATGCAATGCAATGCAAAGGGATTTGAATCCCATAATTATTCATTAAAAAGGACTTGACCCTTTTTTAGGTAAGGCTAAAGGCTTTGTGTTGGTGATTCTCATATCAGATTAGAGTTCAAATTTCCAAGAAGCGACCAAAATACCCTATGGAATTCCTACCAGAAGTAGTAGTAGCGTAGTGGGTATTGGCTGAAGGACCAGTGCATTAAATTACGCATTAGCGTAAATAAAGAAATGATAGATTAGGGGAATATTCAGTTTTCCCAATGCGACAAAAATACTCATAGGGCTTGGAGAGCAAGTCTAGGCATCATTTGCCCCTCTCCTTTTGTTCCTTTTTTTTTAATAATAATATATTATTATATAGTCTGCACCTGCTCTCTGCCTTCTCCTCTCTAACAGCTAAGCTTAGGCTCTGCTCTTCTTCTTTTTTTTTTCTCCTTTCCTCCAGTTTTCTCCTTGTTATCTACACTACGCAGGCTTTTTACTACTTGGGTTTTGCGATGTACCTCTTTTCATTTTTACGCATTCCAAGTAAACACATTCCTCTTACCTACTCACCAATTCCATGAAGACTGTGAAGAATTTCACTCATCTCATCATGTGTCTAGAGTTAGTAAAATCATCCCAATAACTAGAGAAGACATGAGCATTATTGCTAATCACTACTCCCTCCGATTCATAATAAGAGTCGTTTTAGAGGAATACACGTTTATTAAGAAAGTTAATGAAATATCTGATATACCCTTATTAATTACATGTTAAAGTGCCTTGAAAATATAAT
>JANKOD010000003.1:8683632-8695126 GCA_026284645.1 Erythroxylum acuminatum | reverse complement strand
TGCTTCTGATAGGGAAAGGCTAGTAGAATCTGGGTATGCTGGGTAAGCCTGTTTGGTTGGGATAGTTTTTCTAACCTGTCTTTGTCAGAATATCTTTTTTTTATGATTTATGATTTTATGATTTTCGTCAAAAAAAAAAAACTAAGAAGCAGTTTTATTCTTTTGATCAATATAACGCATTATTGAGAATTATGAAATTCTTTTTAATTTTATATTTTTAACTGAAAATTTTTACTACTAAAACTACGAGTTTATTTTATTAAGTACGACTTAAAGCATAAAATACCAATTTGTAATTTTGTAGACAGAACGATGTCGTTAGCATAATAGGACTCAGCCGGACAGACATCGACGGGATGAAAGTAGCGTGCACCACTTTGGTGGCACCCAATGAAATAAAGCATGCTGCCCCTGGATTCCACCACGTGGCAGAACATCAACGGCCAAGATACGCGGTGGGACATTCATCACGTGACGCGTGCGCTGGTTCCCATCACCGCGTATCCATGCGTTTTATGGAGCTCCACGTGTCCCCATCTTTGTTGTCGGTGGGAAATAGATCTCGTTCAGATGTTTGCCCCTTTCCGGAGAATCATAACTATCAACCCTTATGACTAATCTGCCCCTCTGCTCCACGCAGCACTTCGCTTCAAATCAAAAAATTATTAATTAATATAAGTTAGTTAAAATCTTTATTCAAATTCATATCTATTAGTATAAGTTAGTTAAAATCTCTATTCAAATTCATGATAAAATAATTAATCCAAACTGAAATTATTATCTTAAATTTACTCATAATGTATTAATTTGGATCATGTGTGCTAATTAGGTATTAATTTCAAATGCATAGGATAGGAGAAAAGCATAATGTAGAGGTTAAACCTTAATTAATATTTATCAAATTACGGAAGATTAAGATAAAACGAACCTAAAATCTTAGTTGAGGTAAAACCCAGAGAAGGGCAATGACATTGATAACAGTCTAGTGTACCCAAGCCACTCCTTCACCGTCTCAATCTCAAACGGGCAAAGCTTGTAAGCACTCTTTGAAATGTTCAGCCAACAAGAAGCCCACGTCCTTGTTAGCGTCACACTGCTTTCTCGCCACTTTCGATAACGAACAAAAAACCTGTCACCCACAGCCCATCTTCGTCATTTCTCGAATTTGATCTTGTTTTTTATTTTCTCAGTAAACATTATTCACTTACGCCAGTAATATGTTAATGGGTCATCCTGCTCTCCGCATTTGACTAGTGAGGGTTTGTCATTTGGTGTTTTGTAGTATGGATTCGGTGAAAGTTGCATTCCCAGACCAAGTTTTGTCACCGAGAAGGAAGTATAAGGTGGTTTCTGGATGTGGTCTGTGGGTTAGTGCTGCTTTTATCGTTCTCTCTGTGATTTTGCTTGGACGTTCGTTGAACGGTAGACTGGTGACCCCTTTGTTTAATGGATTTAACAGTGTAGGTGTTAGTGTTAATTCTACTCTCATTTCTTGGCCTTTTTTGTTTCCAAGTGGTTACTTTCCTTCTGCCAACAGTAGTTATGTTAATGGTCACAAGGAAGTGAACGCTTCCTTGGATTTTCTGGCAAAATCTCCAGAAGCAAGTATAGTGGGCGTGACGTTAAAGAAAACCCATTCTGGGAATTTCACTGAAGGAGTCCAGAATGGAACTTTCGGTGTTAAACAAGGAATGGTCCAAGTGAAAACCAAAAATGGTGGAAACTTTTCGGAATCTGTTGGCAGTGCTGCAGATAGCAGCCAAATGGATAATTTTGCTGAGGTGGTGAAGAATGGAAGCTTGAGTAATGAAGAACAGGTGTTTCCTGGGAATTTTAGCCTCTCTGCCACCGTATCAAAAGATAATTTGAGTAATGATAGTAATCCCGTATTAGGAAGCAACAGTGAGGGGAGCGTGTCGCAAAAAGTGGGAGATACTGATCAGAAACCAAATCTTTCTGAGACATGCGATATATTTGATGGAAGATGGGTGAGGGATGATTCCAAACCATACTATCCTGCAGGTTCTTGTCCTTATATTGACCGGGATTTTGATTGCCACAGTAATGGGAGGCCAGATCAGGATTTTGTCAAATGGACGTGGCAGCCAAATGGCTGTAACATACCAAGGTATTTTCTATCTTGATGATCCTCAAGTCAATGTTTTCTGTTTGATTTAAGAAGAAAAATATTCACTTTTAAGTTCACAGTGGTGTAAAGAAATATATTACAACGAAGTTTGTCAATCTTCTGACTCTTAATTAGTATAAATCTTTGAAAAATACTTTTCTTTATTCAAATTCGGGCTTAAAATTTATACAGAATTCGTTGATATGCTCACTGGTGTGACTAGCATATTGTTGTTATCTTGGCTCTCAAGTGAACTTTCTTACGAAATGTAAGTATCGGATCTTACGACCTCGTTTATATTGGTGTCACGCAGCTTTAATGCCACTGATTTTCTGGAAAGATTAAGAGGAAAAAAGCTGGTTTTTGTTGGGGACTCGCTGAATAGAAATATGTGGGAGTCCCTTGTTTGTATCCTCCGCCACAGCATCAGGAACAAGAAAAGAGTTTATGAAATATCAGGAAGAACAAAATTTAAGAAGAAGGGATTTTATGCATTTAGATTTGAGGCAAGTGTATGGTTTGTGCTTAATTTTGCACAACTTAGGTTTACAAATTCTTTGACATTTTTTAATTTTCGGCTTTTGTAGGACTATGATTGCACTGTGGATTTTGTTAGTTCTCCATTTCTTGTTAGGGAGTCATCCGTCCATATCAAAACTGGAGTTCTAGAGACGCTAAGATTGGACTTGATGGACAAGACTACTTCCATGTATCATGATGCTGATATCATAGTTTTCAATACAGGTCACTGGTGGACACATGAGAAAACTTCGAAAGGGTTAGTCTTATCTGTTTAGCTATTTGAATGCTCAGTTGTATTGTTTTTGTAGATGACACATTTTGCAAAATAATCAGTGAATCTATCTTCTGGAACGTATATTACAAACTTAAAAAAGGACTTGTTTGTTTGTGATAATATCTGGCAATGAAGTGTATGATCTATAGACTGTTCATGGTTCTGCAGAGAAGACTATTACCAAGAAGGTAACTACGTACACCCAAGACTCAAAGTCCTAGAAGCATATAAACGAGCACTTTTCACTTGGGCCAGATGGGTTGACAAGCACATAGATGTTAACCGAACTCAAGTGTTCTTCAGAGGATATTCAGTTACTCATTTCCAGTATGAAACTGTTCTCTTTGTTTTTCTTTCTCTCTCTTTTTCAATCCATCATGGAAGACCATATGTCCTTGTTCCTTAATAATGTCCTTTCATTATTATCTTAACTTTGAAGGTCCTTAACTCTTACAAAACTTGATATTTGATACGTGTGGATGTCTATTACTTGTATTTCCTAATTACTGGTTTAGATCCTCAAGTGATGCATTTAATCCTTGAAACAGAGCATGATTATTCTTGGAGCTTGGGTTTTGGAAAGCTTCTGATTAAGGGGATCAGATCACCTGTTCCACTTTTGTTGTTCCAACGCTGTTCCAACTTATCTTATCCACACATTAAGCATGTCTTTAGCAAGCATCAGGTTCCACTCCATTCAAGGATTTTGGTGGTTGTCTGGATATCTCCAATTTAATTAAGAGGTGTTGAAACTTGCAAGGTTTTCTTGAGATTTGAGAGAATGTGGTAATTGGGAAAAAAAAATGACACATAGGGGATTGAATTTTAAGTAGGCATTGTATAGTTTTGGTACTGCATTTGTGGTAGGTGTGCATTCCTTGATTTTTTTGTCTCTTGTTTCTTTCTTGCTTCTCTCTTTTTCCCTTTCCTTTTAGTGCGTCCCAAAAAATTGCGAGGTAGAGAAATTGTGCGTTATTTAGCATGGAAAAAGTAGGGAGAGTATGTTGTAATATGCATCTTTCTTTGGCGGAATAGTTCTATCTCCAATCTGTGATACATTTACTTTTGAATTATGAGATGACAAAACTGAATCCTCACTTTGGTTTTCAAGTTTTCAATTGAAAAATAATCTTTTGCTCCATATTCACATCATTGAAATATGCTGATAGAGATAACTGTCATCGCTCAACATTTTTCTGTTCGTATTGCCATGCCCACGTAAAGTTCTTCTGGTCTATAATTCTTGAGTGCTTGATTTGATTGCAGCGGAGGCCGATGGAACTCGGGTGGCCAATGCCACAAAGAAACCTCTCCAATCTCTAATTCCTCTCATTTAGGGAAGTACCCTCCAAAGATGAAAGCTTTTGAGCAAGTGCTTCTTAAAATGAAAACTCCAGTCGTGTACTTAAACATAAGCAGGCTGACAGACTACCGTAAAGATGCACATCCTTCTATTTATAGAATGAATTACAAGACAGAAGAGGAACGAATTGCGGCTGAGCGATCTCAAGATTGCAGTCATTGGTGCTTACCTGGAGTACCTGATACTTGGAACGAGTTGTTATATGCCTCTCTCTTAAAAGCGGGAAAGGGTTCCTGGAGATTTGATCAGGTTGTGTAGGACTCTTATGTTAGCTTATTCGTTGTTATTTAGAGTGTTGCTTATATCCATACTGTAACTTTACATCCGGGCTTTTAAGTAATAGCAGTAGCTCAATGAGATTGACAAAGCATAAGTGACTGCAGTCTAGGTTGTCTGAGTCCCTAGATTGCAGGCAAAGGTGATGATATAAGTGTGTTTTGAGTCCCTGTATACCACTAAGAGTAAGCGACCGTTGTAGATTCACAAATTACAATGTACATTTAATTTGTCAGAATTGCTTATTGGCAATAAAGATAAATGTGTGAGATTGTCGTGGGGATTCACAATTTTAGTATGCGTTTTATTATTTATTAGCTAGCAGCATATGAGCTAGTTAATAGGAGGGAGTTCCAGCAAGTTTGGAGACTGCGCAATGATTGCTAATCAAGTTGGCAATGTCTATATTAGTTTCACTTTCTGAGAGCTGAGTGTTTTGGATCCCACAAATGGGACTTTAAAATTGTTTAATTGTCTTCACTTCATGAGTTAGTAGATCCTTTATTAATAAAGTGATTCAATACTATGAATAACATCTAATCCATTTGCTGAATTTGAAATCAATAGTTCTTATTAGATTTGATTCTCCTCCTAGCATCGGACGAGACAAAACATAAACATACAGAACACAAACAACAATTCGATGTAGAGCCTCAGAAAACAAAATTAAAAGTATAGTAAACACTTGGAACCTTTGATGAAGACACAATCAAAACTAGTTTTTGTACTGGTTGGCCCCTAAACTTCATCTACAAAACACTCAGAATTGAAAGTTATGTTCCTAGAAATAAAAATTGATGTAGAAAACTCAATAAAGATGAGAAATTAAATAGTGACAATTATGTGATTTGCAACATGAAAATCTAGTATGTATTGGAGAAGCAAGATGCTCTCAAACTATTAAACATAACTGTGGACATTCCTAAGCAAGGCAATATGGCCCAACATAAAAGGGAGCAAGATGCTTATAAAATATGAAGGAAAAAGAACTCATTGACTCGTATTACATTGCTAAGCAGCATAGATAATAATATCTAAAGATTTTGATGAGGGAAGCGTTGATTCTATTATTCACTGTTAGAGTTTAAATACACAAATACAAGGCTGAAGATTTTGGAAACAAAATCATAAGCCTAATTACAGGTTTTGACCCAATCTGTATTAATGCTCTGTATTAATGTACATAGGATCCTTGACTTTTAACATAATCAGTAGCTTCCACATCTTCAGGAGAGATTTTAGCATCTCGTTGAACAATTTCCTTATCAATATCATGTGTGACTTTTGCAGGTTTTGAAGGGATCTTAGTGACCAAAGTGAGGTCACTCGTTAAGTTTGTCACATATACTAGTTCATATAATACAAAAGCATTTGAGGCATATTTCAAACATAATAAATGAGTTGCATGATGATGGGCACAAATTATCAGATAAGCAATCAGTGATCCGTTCATTAGCTCAAAGTTGAGAGCATGTAAAGATGTATCTAACTCACAATAAGAGCATTAAAACAAGGAAAATCATGGTAATAAATCTTGTACTGTACCGGCCGAAAAAAGATACAGAAGGTGATGTTCCAATACTGGGTGTTTGTACCGGTCCGTTTCGCCTGGTACCGGCCAGTACTGGTAGTATTCAGAAAATAGACCATATACAAGCCAATACTAGAAAATTTAAAACATACAGCATTTTCTGCAAAAAAAAAATTAAAAAATTAAAAGTTTGAGAATTTTATTACTACTTTTTGAAGTTCGGTTTAAATTGAAAAAAATTGAAAGTTTAGGCATTTTATTACTACTTTTTAAACTTCGAACTATAATTGAAAAATTGACAAAAGTTTGGGCTTTTTTGGTAATTAACCCTTTTTGAGTTGTGAATTTATGATGGTTGAAATTGTTGGTTATTGGAAATTTGAAAATGAAAATTGTTTATGTATATTTCGTGATGTTTGAAACTTGAATTAAAATTGTTCAAAATTTTTAGAAATTATTGGGAATGGAAAATGTTGGAAATGGAAATTGTTTATGTATGTTTTATAATGGTTGAATTGAAATTGTTGGAAAATGTTATAAATGAAATTGTTGGAATTTGGAAATGGAAATTGATTATTTATGTTTTGTGATGTTTGAAACTTTGAATTGAAATTGGAGAAAGTTAGAAACACAAACTACCATTTCTTTCCATTTAATCAATATGTAAAATATGTGAATTATTTGGTAAAATATATGTGTGGGCTATCATAAATATTTATAATAGATAGTGAAAGTGGTGATGTATATGTGTCCAAAAGGAACTTTTTTTTTCCAAATTATGAACATGTTGTAGGCTAGACTCCAACCACATATAATAAGACTTATTAATGTCGATTAAAAATCCTATAAGCAACTTATATATTTAGGAACCAAATGTAGAATGATGGATATAATATTATGGTTTGTTAGAAATGAAAAGAATATTCAAAGGTTTGAATAAGAAAAAAAAAATCCAAATGAAGTTATATCCTTCAACTTGATCCTCATGTTATGAATATATCTTTTAACTTGATCCTCATGTTATGGATAGAAGTATATGAATAATTGTATAAGATATGTCATTCATTATTTGGTGATTATGTAAATCATACCCTTCAACTTGATCCTCATGTTTGAAACCTTAAATTGAAATTGTTCGAAATTGTTGAAATGAAAATTGTTTATATATGTTTTGTGATTATTGGAAATGAAAATTGTTTATGTATGTTTTATGTAATTATGTATGTTGAATAATTGAATTGTTAGTTTTTGACTTGTAGTGAATTATGTTCGATGATATTGAATTATGTATGATGTAATCAAACAAAAATGAGATATATTATATAAGATGAACATGCATATTGTGTAATAAAAATATATGTTCTTTATTTTGATATATGCATTCATTTATTTTTACAGACAAATGGAAGGAAATTCAAGTACTCCTGATCAAACCACTTCAGGAATATACAATGATCCAGTTTGAGCTCATGCTGCATTGGTTTTTGGTACGAGGAACCATACTATTTGCTTGTTTTGCAGCAAACATTTGAAAGGTGGAGGAAGGACCTGATTAAAGAAGCATTTAACTGAGGTTAAAGGAGTTATAGAACCTGTAAAAATGGATGTCATAATGTGAAGTGGTAGATGAAAACTTTGCTTGAAGAATATCCACACTAGAAAGATAGTAGGGAAAGGTTGAATTTTGAAATAGGTAGTGGAAGTTTGTTTACTAGTTTTTGTGATGATTGTGGAAATGTTGAAGGTGGTAGCGGTAGTGGTAGTGATAATGCTAGTGTTCCATCCCAGGCCAAGCAAGAAGTAAATGTTACACTTGGATCTGATGTCAGGAAAAGAAGAAGGCAGGTGAATAGTTTTTTTGCACCACGAACAACTCCTAAAGCCCAACCTTCAATTCATAGTGCAATGCAATCAAGAAATGCGGCTCACAATGTCGATATGACAGTAGCTAGATGGTGGTATGATATAGGTTCACCATTCAATGCTTCCCAGTCTTAATAATTTCAGCCTATGGTGGATGTAATAGCCTCTTACAGTCCAGATACAAAGTTCCTTCGGTTAATGACTTAAAAGGTAAACTTTTAAGTTGCCTAGTTTATGAAATTAAAAGTTATTTGGTGTCTTTTCGAAGACACCTTCCACTCTTTAAGAAGAGTGAATTGGGCTACTTTTGAGTGTTCAATCATGTGTAATGGTTGGATAAATAGGAGACAAGAGCCTATTATTAATTTTTTAGTTTATTTTACAAATGGCTTAATGTTTTTAAAGCCTATTGATGCATTTGGCCTTATTAGAAATAATGATATTTTATTTGAGATATTTGATGAAGTTTTTAATGAAGTGGGACCAGAAAACATTGTTCAGTTCATTATTGACAATGATTTCGCTTATAAAGCGGCAGGAAGAAGGTTACATAATAGGTATAATTCTTTTTTTTGAACTCCTTGTGCTGGACATTGCATTGATCTAATGCTAGAGAATATAGTGGATCTCAGGTATTTTCTTATTATTAATGAGACCATGCAAAAAGCTTAAAAGGTGACCAAGTTTATCTATAATCGTGCATGAGTGTTGAATTTAATGAGAAAGGAATTTACCAATGGTAGGAATTTGTGTCGTCCTGCTGTGAAAAGATTTACAACGAATTTCTTATCACTTCAGTCTTTTGTTTCGATGAAGAAAGAGTTAAGACAAATGTTTACAAGTGATAAATGGGTTGCATCTCAGCATGCTAGGTCTAATGTTGTATTGGAAGTTTCCATTATTATACTGGAAGATAGAGAATTTTAATCTCAATGTCAATTTGTTATATGAGTTTGTGAGCCTTTAGTGAGGGTGCTTTGCTTGACTGATAGTGAAGAAAAGCTAACAATGGTTTTTTTTTAATGCCATGGAGACGATGAAGGAAGCAATCAAGACCAATCTGAAACATAATCCTTCTTTGTACACACTGTATCTTACAATTATCTATGAGAGATGGGAAAAGCAACTTTCTTCTCCATTGATTGCAGCTAGGGCGTTTTTAAATCCTAGTGTCTATTTCAGACCGGATTTTACAAAGGAAGTTGAAGTTGATAAAGGAATGATATTCACTATTACAATAATTGTTGGCCATGAAATGATGCAAGATCTCTTGAGCTTACAAATGGAGCTTTATAAGCAGTCTTTTGGGAATTTTGGAATGTCGATTGCTTTTCAACAAAGAACAAAACTTTCTCCTAGTATCAGCTATTTCCTTTTTCTTATTTGTTGAAAATTAATTATCACTTTATTTTGTTTATAACGCTACTTTTGTTATCTTACGACTTACAGTTTCTTGGTGGGATCCATTCAAAAATGATGTTTTAGAATTGAAAAGGTTTGTAATTCGGATTTTAAGTCGATGTGTGAGTGCAATAGGTTGTGAATGAAACTGGAGAATATTGAATTTATCCACTTGAAAAAAAGGGATAGATTGGAGCGTAAGAGGTTGAATGACTTAGTTTTTATTCATTGCAATTTAAAGCTTCGGGAAAGGTATGTTATTATCATTATTGATTTCAATATAATTTCTTGTAATTTTTTAATAATTAAAATTTATTGTTTACTAGGAGTCTTAATAGCATAAGTAGTTCAACTGATCCAATTTTCATTGATAATATTGATCTTTTGCAGGATTCAGTTTTTGAAGAATCGAATTTGGTAGATGTCAATGATTTGGAAGATAATATTGGATGGGGAATCATTGACATGTCATTTGGTGCATAATTTTGAATGATAATGATGATGAAACTCCGCTTAATGATGATAATTTTGTACTAAATGATAACTGAGGTCAGTGCAGTTATAGCGGGTACCCTACCGTAGACAAATGAATTTTGTTCTAGGTTTTTATTTTTCCTCTTCTTTTAATTTTACTTATATTTGATGTATATGTTAAATTCTATATATGTAATGTAATTATAAATGCCTTTGTTTCAGATTTAACTTGTACTTGACTATTTCCTCATCACAAACTCTTGTTGTAAATTGTATTAGTTTGAGAGTTACAGACATTTATTATTTTTTATTGGATGCTTTGATGTAATTATTTTTTATTATATGATGAAATTGTAATATTTTAAATATTTTGTATTCTTCTTAATTTTATATTTGTATGATGATGATTGTCTTTTTTATATTAATTGTGGTTATTATTTATATGTGAAATATTTAAAAATTATTGTTATTTCATATTAATTATTGTTATTATTTGTTATTATGATTTTTGGAGACAGGATTGATGTAAATTTATAAAGTAAACATTACAACTGAAAAATATAACAATAGACTATTTTGCAATTTTAAAAAAATTTAGGGACTATTTCATAAATTTAAAATTTTTCCTGAAACGATATCCAGTATTAACTAGTACTGGTATAATACCATACCAGAACCTAATCTGGTACCAAGTCCAGTACAATATTTACAACATTGCTTTTTATGCCCTACTAATATCCAGTCTAACTAAAACAATGACTAGGAAAAATTTAGTGATAATAATACAATATGAATTTCATAATTATAATTGCATCATAACTTATTTGGCAATGTATATTTACTCTATGGACTTTATCATATACATCTAAATTTGTATAAGATAAAGAATGCATTTAAATAATTATGCCAATAAAGTACAACAAGCCAATTGATTGTAGGAGATAAACCAACAAAGATCTCCATTAAAAATTTAGTTAGCAATAATCATTTCTATGTTGGAGTATTTGATTATTTTATATAATAATTCCAATTTTTCTCTTCAAAGTATTTTCTGGTTCTTGTTATTAACCATGATTGATATAAGCAAAACACCTAAAATTTAAGCTTAATTAGAAAGCTTACTTAGAAATGCTAGAATCTTTAATAATTTAATCTGAAAAATAAATGTAGGATGTAATAAACCCCTTATAAAATAACCATCATAATTGTTTAAGGAAAGAAAACAGAACTTAACTTGCTATTTTAGTCTTTATTATTCCAACTATATGATTCAAAAACTTCTTTAATTGGATAGACTAGTAAAACTATACTTTGATATTCAAATTTTGAAACTTAAAGGTGAATTAACTTCTGCATGATGTTTGGGCTAAAAAATTGATTCTTGAGGGAGCTACTTTCATTGAGAACAATTCAATTCTCCTTAAAGCTGGATCGAGACTTATCAACAGAGTTCATGAGATCTAGAAATTTGTAGATTGTCCAAAATCTTGCTTGTAACCCTATAGCTTGCTCTCTACCTATTTCTATTCTCCATCAGTTAGTAGATTACTGGTATCTGGGTGTACACTAATTACTATTATAAGAAGAGAAGATGGCGAAGATTCATCTAAGAGAAGAGAACATCACAGATCTAACAAAAAAAGGAGGGATCGATAAAGATCC
>JANKOD010000003.1:8625171-8668084 GCA_026284645.1 Erythroxylum acuminatum | reverse complement strand
CTTATAAGTCATTTTACACATAAACAACTAATACTAAACAACTAATTTTACCAAACATCAAATGACAAACAACTAATACAATCTGCTAGTCAAATCAGCTGATAGAGCTAACAGCTGATAGAATCAGCTATCAGCTAACAGCTAATACAATCAGTTGATTGCCAAACAGGGCCATCATCATGCAATACAAAATCTAGTAGTTAGATTATAAGAACTAGAACTAGGAAGGCTTGAAAGTAACATGTGCTACCCAAGAACCAATTATAATGAAATTATCACTTAAAAATATATCGTCTTTTTCAACTTAATATTCCGAGAGACCAAAAGTTGAATAGTGTCTTGAATTCGAGGCTAAGTGTTAAGGTAGGTACATACCCTTTTTCCATATCCAAATTAAATAGCCACTTAAAACTGTACAAGCAATTTGTATCATTGCATATCATTTAAACTAGAAGGACCAAGATCGTTCCAACTTTCAACCCAAGAATGCCTTCTGAAAAGTCGATCCCAACTTAAGTGAATACGTGTCAAGAACTTAGACTAGGATTTAAGGTTACAAAATCCTATTTCAATATTGAAGAAAATTATTACAACCAAACCACTCTAGCAACTAAAAGGAACTAACAACTTTCTATTTAATATGTGTATAACCACATTTCACATGGATAGACTATAAAAGATTAGTAAGTTGTCACATAACAAGTGCTAAATCATTATTAGTGGAACAATATCACGAAATTAGTTATAGGAAATGGTGAAGAATGTCTCAAACATCGTAAGTCCTTAATAAAATAATTCAGAGAATAATATTCCAATTAAGATCATCATGCTAAATATTTTCCCATTAAAGATTCTGATTTAGTACATAGAGAAAGTAAAATTAAAAAAAATGATAGTCTTCCTCTCTAGTTGAAAATACAAATTTAAAAAACTCAACTAAAAGAAAAATATATAAGAAGTAAAAGTGGATAGAATAAATAGTGTTAAGGTTATGAATTAAGAAAAAACATAAATTGTAATTAAAAAAAACCTTTACTTTGAAAACGTAGGGGGAAAATATAAAAGAAGAAAATTTATCAAATGCAAAGAAGTATAGATATCTTAAAATGAATTATCAAATGCAAAGAAGGATAAATATTTTTAAAACAAATAGCATACAGAAAATGTCAAGATATTTCAAATAAATAAATTATCAAATTAAAGTTGAACGTTTGGCTAAAAGAAAAAAGAGACTTATTTGATAGAAAGAAGGAAATGATAACAATAAAAATTCAAATTTTAAAAAAATGGATAAGGTAAAGATAAAGAATTTTGTTTATTTTTAATAATTGATACATTTAAAAAATATGCTGAAGTTATTTAACATATATTACATTTAAATAAAATTTATTTAATATTTAATAAAAGTATAGTATGAATTAATATAAGATTGTAAAAGTTTAGTATATCACAAGTTTAGTATGTAAATTTAAATAAAATTTACATCACATGTCAATTCTATCGAGGAAAAAGAACTACAAATAACTTTTATTTACTGATATAGCATTCATAAAATTCTATTTTACTAATCATCACATTGCGTAAACTTTTAGAGTTACGAAAAAACATATTTAAATTGATGCCCTTTAGAGGTGGTCGAGTTGGTGGAATGACACGTGTGAGGTCAAAAGATATTGTGTTCAAATACCTCTATTTACGCTCTTTTAATCGAGCCTGTCATACAAGGCTTGCTTAATGCAAAGTATCTGGTTAGCGTGATTTGCATGTTTACTTAGTGTACATTCAAAAGATAGCGATTGCGGGTTCATCTGTTTTAAAAAAGGAATCTTTAAATTGATAATGCTATTACGACGTTTTGATACATCTTTATGTGATAAAATTATATATAATGAAGAGAAGAATTTATTAAGGGACATGGAAAGGGAAAGTATTGGTCATTCTCGTGATAAGAAAGAATGAAGAATCATTGACTTTGCTTCTCCTAAGATTAATAAATGGATATTGGAAACAGAAATGACTGAAAGGTGACGGTATTACGAGTATGCAAGACGCCTACAAAGTCTACACCCTAGATCCTCTGTCTAGTTTTACTCTGTCTTATTCTGTCTCATAGAATTTCAGTCATTAATTTTGCAGGACCCACGCGGGCTCCATGCGGACCTCACATAAATAAATGACTGAGATTTATTGGACACAATAAGACACCATAATATTGGACAGAAAATTTGGACCCAAAGTCTATGCTTTCCATTCTTTGAGAAATGAAAGCCCAGCCTGAGCCTCAGCTCCAACTCTAGGCTTGTGCAGAAACCTTGGATCTCAAGCATGGCCCCAGAGTCAAAAGCGCCCACACATATGTATATTGTACAATAATTTGCTACAAAAATCCATATATTGACCAGTCACATAATTATCAATTGTTGGCACAAGGCGTTGAAAGCGATTTGTGCAGAACAGTTCTCTTGTTGAATTCAAAGCCCTTGTCAATTTCGTGGCAGAAATTGTCTTCCATTTGCCTTAAAGTTTCCAATCTTGGTCACCGGACCCAATTATGATGTTGATGATAATTCACCGAGGAAAATCAGATCTTCATACCACAATATAGACAAAAGCAATAATTGTCATTAACAATGGACTTTCTCCTCTAATGCCCATCTTCTTACTTCTTAGGGGAGTTTACTTCCTTTTTTATATAGTTTTGAGCAGTTTATTTCCCAAACAAAAACAAAATTCAATTTAGTTATTATTATTATCAATATAATTATATTTTTATCATCGATAATAATTAAATATTAGATAAAAATTAAAAATAAATTAATTTTAATCTCTTATATAATATTCATTGATAAATAATTTAAAATTTAACTTTTTAATTTATAAATTAGTTTTTTAAATATATTTTAATTACTAAATTAAATTTTATTTGAGATTTATATATTTTGAAGATATTTTTAATTCAATCATATTTATTAATAGTTATTCAATTTAATTACAAAAGTTCAACAAAATTATTAAATAAAATTAAATTATTCATAATTGTTATATTAATAATTAATTTCAATTAATTAAATATATAATATTGAATTAAATTATTCATAGTTCTTATTACAGTTAATAAATAATATATATTTAGTTAATAGTAAATCAGATTATGAAAAATAGAAATAAAAATCAAAAATCACTTTTACGGTTTTATAATTTTTTGAAATTAGAAAGAAAAATCAAAACTAAAAACAGAAACCAACAACTCAAATAAACATATTATCTTACTGAATTTGAAAAAAAAACAGAATTAAAAATTAAAATAGAAACAAACTAACTCTTAATTCTTACATTTCCGCGTCTATTTAGAGTATGTGATTATACTCTCTACTCAAATATTTAACAATATCATACATTAGGTCGGAATGTTCTTTATCAGTTGCGTGATTATTAAATAAACATCTAAGTATAGCAACAGGCTCCATGTTGATTGCACCCCCCATATTTTGTCTCCCAAGATAGCTTATATTAATATTACTTTCCCCTTGAAATGGGCTTAAAGAATCTTTTGTCCTTCTTGACCAGAAACAGTCACCTAGAGGCTAGAGCTAGAGCTAGAGCTAAGCTAGGGTGGCTGTATATTATAGAAGATAACATTTTCAAGTAAATCTCTTGTTTCTCTGTAAAATACTAAAATTCCTTTTTTTTTAACGGTTCTGAGACTCCAATCATGTGAAGCAACTCATATAATAGTTAATAAAAAATATTTCTGAATATAAAAAATGCACACATTTATTTCGATATTATAACATCAGAATTACTCTAATATAGTTATGCATCGTTCGCCCTTTTTATTTTATTTTATTTTATTTATTTAAATATTAATTATTTAATTTCTTATTAACGAATTACCGCCTGTCAATATTTAATTCACATGTAAACATAAAAGAAAAGGAAGTGATGCCAGAGTGACAAACTTTTTGTAAAAAGGGCATAAGATCACAGAATCCGAGAAATATATCATCAACTTTCCAACCCTTTTGACTATTCGAGGTCAAGGTCAACGCATGTCGTCCAGTTAACCACTGCCTCAAATCCAGCAGATGATTAGTCGTTTAGTTTGTCGATGTTGATCTTTATTTGGAGAAGTTGTTCTTAATTCTTTATCATAATCAAGCAAAAGGGTATGCTTGGATTTGCTGGCTATGCCTTGTAAAAGCGACGGTCATATTTGGATGTGGTATGTCATTGTAATCAATTTCTTTCGGCCTACAGAACCAATTACAACATAACAAGTTAACACTATGGACCCCCAACGATAGAACAAATACTAGTGTTTTGTCGACTTAAGTTAACCTTAATCCTGATAGAATGTGCGCAATCGGGTAAATTACACAGCTTTTTTTCTTTCTACTTTTGAGTGGACTAGTCTTTAATCTTCTTGAACGTGGCTTAAGCTTGATCGTGCTATGTGCTCCATTTAGCAAGTCAATTAGTAAAGTATTTAGCTTGTCAACTACTTCTACCGTTGAAGTTAGTCATCTTCTTCGCCAGGGTATCTCTTGATAGAGACCTGAACACCCATTTCAAAGCATGGAATCGATGACACAAATACAGTTGACTTGTGATTGAGAAAATGCAAGGTTAATGCTTTGATGATAATTTATATAAGTTAATAATTTGGATTTGTGATAATTTATAAAAAAATGTACGACCTTTATCTGCGCCATTGAATTTTTAGGATTTCAACTGGGCCTTCATGTGTTGACCACTCAACTTTAAAAAGATAATTTCTTCCATAACTTAATGTTCTGGTTCCCCCAATAGTATTAGGTCACTGTTGTTGCTGTTAGGTGCATCGTATTGGAGACCATTTGTGAATAGTGCATGGAATGAATATATAATCGTCCTAGTGACTTGTTCTGATCAGGTGGGGTTAAGAGGTGGCTCCAGTGCCTGTGAACTGGATGCGAGCTTAGTCCAATTGATGTTCCTTGTAGTAGAAGTACCAGGCGACACAGAGCTTAACTGGTGACATATATAGTAATGTGAGTGAGTGTTGGATTCTGTCAATGAGGAAGTTTCAGAAAACCAAGATTTTGAGAGAAAGATAGCTGGATAGGGACCGGCATGCTTATGATGGTCGAGAAAAGCACGATTCCAGGAGTCAGGACCACTTCGTGAGAGATTAAACCTTGATTTTCATGAAGCACAAAGACAACCTTTTTGGTATATTCATTACACAAAGGATGCAGGACAAATACAAATCTCCAACGTCTAGCTAATTCTCAGGACCACTTCTTTAACGATAAAACCTGTCAGCCAAAAAAAAAAAAAAAAACCTCTGGGAAAGGTACGTTTGAGAAACTTCACGTGCATGCATGGATGATGCCAGTGTCAAAGATTTTAATATCAGAGAAAGTTACAAGAGATACGTACTACTACTAGATTAAAACACACACACGATTCTACGACCACTGCCACATAATAAATACATAGGTAACGGAAAACTATCTCACTTCAGTTGCATAACATGAAATATATAAAAATTTACACAATACTATTGATTGTTAACCACCTTTTTCTAGACGAGCCTTCAAAATTTTAAATTACAACGCAATAGGATGATCGTAGTTTAAATTATTATTATTGTTTAAAAATGGGATAATAATGCGAAATTGTAATATAAAAGTGAGTTGATCCTGTAAAAGAAACTAAACGTTACAAACAGATCTTAGTGGTGTATATTCAATTAATATCGTAACTGGAAACAGACCCAGATTTCTCCGCGCCCGGAAGTCGGGAGTAAAAGCATTTTCAGGGTAACGAAAGGAATAGTCGTGAACAGAGGTTTGGCATTGACATTTTGACAGGGCCTTACGTTGGACGGAAGTAGTAATAAAAAAATATACACATGGGAGCTTTACTCTCTCCAAAAAGATTATGCTCTTGGCAGTTGGCAAAATCTCAGGGACTCGCTTTTAGCATTAGATTAATTATTAATTTAATTTATTGTTCAAAAAGTAATCTATCAAGTGTAAGGACTCTTGTAAGTGACCAAAAGCTCAGAATACTCTCTCGAGAATCTCGTCTATATATATGTTCACACACAAACTACACAGAATTTCAATATCCATGACGACCTGAAACCAGCTAGCCAAGCCCCAGATACTTGCCTTTCTGTCATTTTTGTGAGTTAGGCACAAACCCCACCTACTTATATCACTTCATGTCCACCCAATTCAAAGACACTCATGTGGCTTAAGAAGCTCTAAATGCTGGTTTTGACCAAGATCCAAAGCTACGAGTGGGAGCTGTGCCCTTCACTCTTTATGAGAAAAGTTCCAAGGCTGGTATGCCTTTTCCATTTTCAGCTTTTTCAGTTTCACTTTTATTAGTTAATATTACATTTTCCAACCAATCTTTTGTGTTGTTTTCATAAGCCTAGGAGGGAACTATATAAAGAAATGTGATTTTATTTTAACTTAGTATAAAAAAGGATGATTTTAAACTTGGGTTGTGGTAACTAAATTTGATAACGCTTGTTAAGCCAATTGAGACTTAATGGTAATTTGATTTATGAAAATGAATAATTTTTAATGAAACTTAGCTTACCCTTGGCGAATCATGTGTAGAAGACAGTGTAATGAACAACGGACTAAAAGGCAACAAAAGCCTAGAAAATGGGAACACTCGAGGATGTTGTGGGAAACTCAACTGGAGGGGCTGGGTCAGGGAGGGTGGTGATTGTTTGCTAGAACAATAAGATACACACAACATAATATGTTGTTATAATTTGAGAAAGTAAAAAATTTGAAAGGTCAATCAATCAATCAAATCAATCACTGCTTCTCCACCAGTTGCGTGCAAGGAAGAGCCGCCCCTCTGCCACGGCAAGGACACCGTGGCCCGCACCTCCCCTCCTCAGTCCTTACACCATTATGATGAAACAATTAGCTCGTTTTGATCCATTTTGAGAAATTTACTAATTAATGAGTTGAATCATAATAAAAACAACATAGAAGAACTTCACTTTATATGTATTTTGTTCTTTTGTTTTTTAAATAAATTCACAATTTTTTATTATTGGCTTTATTTGATTTTCAAAAGTTTAAGTTAATTGAAAAAATTAATATCCATTTAATAAAAAATTTAAGAGATTAACTGTAACTAATATTAACTTTAAGGTTAAATTTATATTTTATTATATTAAATTGTCAAATATATAAAATATTTCGTTAATTCTAAGATGACCAACTACAAACTACCATTGATACCATAAAGTAGAATTCATTGAGAAACCTGTCTAATACCATGTCTAAAAAATGGACCTATTATATAATAAGTGATACTTGTGTCTTGGACTTGGTTATTATTATTAGTTGTAGCCAAAGACGGAGCCAGACTCAACTTTAAGAGAAGGCTGAGGTTTTTAAAGGTAGAGATTTTTTTTAAAGAAGGGGCCATTTATATTTGTAATTTTAAAATTTTAATTATATAAATAATTTTTTAAAAAAAATATTTGAAAGTGAGGGACCAATACATGGCTTATAAGCTATATGTATAGATATTGATCGTGTAATAAGCGATCCATCCGTTCATCCAACTTGGGCCATCCTTAAAATGGAGCCTCCACTTATGGCATCTTCCAGGAAAACCAACCTATAATTAGCAGTTCCGCAGGTGAACTTGTTCACCAATCCTAGCTAGTCTTTGACAACTCAGTGGCTGTCACAATCCAACCTGTGGACTCCACAAGCAAGTACTTTTATCTCAAGATCAACGGTGGAAAGGTGAGAATATTCGGTTGATGTCGTTTTTGTCCCTTAGATCTACGCTTTAAGATCTTGTAAACACGGCGGGTTTCGGTGGGTGTTAAGAGTAGGTTAGTTTACTCTCCTTGTTAATTGATGAATATGGAGCAAGAATCGTGTCGGCCATGGTTCATAACTAAGTTTTAGAAATTTTAATTTATTTTTTTACTTGACATTTATTATTTTTAATAAATAAATTGCAACTTGAAGAATAAAAAGATTGTATTTCTTTGTAAGTCTTGGAAAAATGAAATCTTATATACTAATTAAACAAGCTTGACGAGTGGTGTTTTTGTGTTCTTAATTTATGGAGAGGAATTAAAATCAAACATGGACAGCAAGCTTTTAGATGGGTAATGTGGGGTCGATAAAAAAATGATGTGCCTCAATTTTAAGAATTTAATAATTTGCGTAAAGTATCTTTGTCCCCGTTATATTCTCTCATCTGTAAGGCATCCATAGAAAAAAGAAAAAACAAGTTAATTATGGTGTTTAATTAACGTGTTTAAGCAAGTTTTGGCTCGTAAAACGAAAAAGAGTAGCTTAATCCTTACCAATTTTGGGTATGCCTTTTTTTGGCAAGTGGAAGTCTGTTGTAGTTGGCCTGTAACGTTTAATTTGCCTTTATTTGTTTAACAAGCGGTGTTTATTTTCTTGCAAGTTGCATTACCTGGCTGGCTTCTCTTTTTCGAGCACCACAATCATTCGTAACAAAAGTGGCTTCTTGCCTCCTGGAATTCATTATAGGAGGCTAATTTTTATGCTTCTCTTTGATTGATAAATTTGTTTCAACTGTTTAATCAACAAAAGTAAATAATTTGTCGATACTTGAAATCTAATACTCAAGCGTTCAGCTTGTTTATGAGTTTTTAAGAAACTTTTAACATTAAATTATAGTTTTGTTATGTTATAATTTTAATTTTTCTTTCTATAAATTAGATCTTATCTCGTACAGTTTGATTGTTTAAAAAACGTGATATTTTATGAGTAAATTTGTAATTTTTGTTTTAAAATATATAAATAAGAATTTAAATAAAGTCAGATACAAAGCCACGAGACTTGGAAGCCAACTTCCGATCCGGAGAAGCATCTACTAAGAGGCTTAAAGGTACGATGACGCTATTTCGTTTACGTGTAAACCCCATATAAATATATAAATAAAATTTAGTGAAATAAAATTGAAATAGAGTAACTAATATGTAGATGAGATTTAATAAAATATCATAATCAGAACAAAAGATCTGATCCATACGAGACACCAAATATTCAGGCGCTTGCAATTGCAAGGTCCTATAATTTGATGCTGTCTACATTACAGGTTTGAAATTAGGGTGTACGAAAACAAAAATAATGAAATTAGCAAATGCTAAAGTATAAATATATACGTAATTAAAGAGAAAGAGTTGAGAATTATTAGGAAAATCCAGAAGCGCATAAGATTTAGTGTTTTCATGCATGAATCTGTCATTAGTAATAAGCCATGCAATAATTAAGTTGCTATTCCAAATGTACTTATTTTGCAAAGTTTTGGCAGGAAACAAGTCCATGGTTATTATAGATATCTCAATTCTAATTGGAATATATATATATATATATGTTCATCACTGACACTGTAGGTGTAGTGTAATTAATTAAATTGAAAAAGAGGCAATAAAAACTGCAACTCTTTTTTCCTCGCTGTCTTTTGTTCGTAAACCAAAAAAATCACACTCTCCAAGAGCACTCGCAGTCGCACTAGCACTAGCACTGCCTCTCCGCTTCTCGAATTCCAGCAAATTCAAACCCCAACTGAAAAGAAGAGAGCAAATCACGAGAAAGAGAAAATCGAACAAAAAGATTATTCAGCCTTTTTTTTGTTTTTGTTTCTCTCTGATCATAATCATAATCTCACCAATCATTTGTTTGAGAAGCTCCATTTATGGATGGGCTGTTTGGCGGCCTACACTCGTCGGCAGATTTCTCCGACAAACCTTTGATGTCGCCTCAGAGCCTGATTCTGCCGTCCGAATATCCGTGCTTCTTCTCGCCCTCGGATCATCGGTTTCCGATCTTCGGATCCGACGTCGACCTGATTTCCGAGGCGGGAGAGCCTTCTGATATCACGCCGCCGGAGATTCCAGAAGATGTGTCCTCTTCGTTGATCAAAGCTAAAATTGCTTCGCATCCTTGCTATCCTCGTTTGCTCGACGCGTATATCGATTGCCAGAAGGTGAAAACTGCCTTAAGAAACCTCTCTACTGTATATGTAATTATCTATATCTCTCTCTGATTCTCTTCGGTTGTGCTAAAGAAGGCAAGGAGTGGAAAGCAAAGCTTCGCGTTGTATGGTTCTCGTGTGTTGTGTTTGACCTCATAAACTTGACATAATTATTTCGGTGTTACTGTACCAGCTATTTGGCGGTCAAGTAAACAGAAGCTTAAAGGACGGAACCGAAATTGAACTACTCTCTAATGGCTCTTGACCATCATTTGCTTGCATCTTCATAAACATATTACACTATCACAAGTATTTGCTCTTAATTTTCTTCTTCCAACAGCGTGATTTTCTATTTTCCCTTGGATTTGTCTTCAGAAAGAAAAACGTTTTTCAACGAACTGCGTCTTTGCTTTGACGATACCGCCAGAGTGGTGTAGGAACGTTTCGCGTCGCTAATAACTTTAGATTGCTTGTTTATTACTTTTACGAAGAGAAAATTTTCGTGAAATTCACGTTTGGCTTCTTAGCTGTAGTTAGTTATTTCTTTTCTTTTTTCCCAATTCGACTTTTAAGTTATTGTTTATTAACCTAGAAGATTTTTCTCTCATCGTTTCGTTTTTTCATGAAGGTTGGAGCGCCACCGGAAATAGCGTGTTTGCTGGATGAAATCAGGCAAGGAAATGACCTGTTCAAGCGAGAAGCTGCATCCTCGTGCTTCGGAGCCGATCCAGAGCTCGACGAGTTCATGGTAATTAAAGGAGAGCGTGTATTTGGATTTTTTCTCTTCCTTGTAGTCTTCTGATCCCAAAAAAACATCGTCCGTTGTCTTTCGTGTAGAAAACCTACTGCGACGTGTTGGTGAAGTACAAATCTGATCTCGAGAGACCTTTCGGCGAAGCCACCACCTTCTTGAACGAGATCGAAATGCAGCTACGCAATCTTTGCACAGGTGCCTCGATCAGAACCCTCTCTGGTCAGTTTTTTTCTCTTCTCTCTCTTATTCTAGCATGAATGATCTATTAAAAATCTGTTCATGTTTGTTTTTTCTTTTTGTTGACATTACTTGACTTTTGCGCACATACATATGGTTTTGTCCTCGCTGTGACTGCATTAAGCATGCCACATGCTTAGTGGTTGTTAGGAAACAGAAATACCCTATAACCCAAACATTATCATCTCAAGACTGACAGGCTATTATTCGCATGTTTCTTGGTTTCCTTCCCAGTCCTAACCCGCTATTTACTGCTTTTGATCCCTTCTTTTTAATTCCTACAACAAATTCCTTGTTGATGAAAGAGTTAACGATTATCAAATAACAACCAAAGATTGATATAGGGCAAAAATAACCAAACTGACTAGTAAAACCCTAGACCCGGGAAAAGATTCTTGTTACCTAGTTTTTAGTTCCGCCAACGTCTTTCATTTCGCTGATTTCGGTTCCTTGGGAGCATAAGCTGAAAATTGCTTAGTTTGTAAATGTTTGCTTGGAACTAGTACATCTCTCCATTGTTATTATATATTTATGAAAGAGAACGGGTGTGTCAAAAAAAGTCACGGGATCTTCTCCGATGGCATTTCTCACGGTTATGGAGCTTTTTCGCTTCATTTTTTTGATAAAGATGGAAGATCAACTCATTTACTTGTATGTTTTTGCTCAAGTTACTTTGATGTGAATTTTCCTTTTGTATGCGTCAGAAAGGGTGAGCTTGAAAATCCAAACTTATTGTTCCAAAGATTCTGAATTTGACGTTTCATCAGAGTTCAGTTAGATGGTTTAGTAATTTGTGGTTTGGTAAGTTGTGTACAGTTAAATCCGGTGGACTTTCCAATGATCAACTTTTTAGGGATATCAAATTATATTTTTGCTCTTTGCTAGTAATGGTGATCTTTTTCCTTATTTGGCATTTTGATTCGTCTTTTCAAGTACTGTTATAATATGTGTAGATTGAAACTGACTCGTAGGAAACATGTGAAGTCACTCTTGGCTTTACACAACCAGTTGAAGTCGTATTTTACTTTTCCAGACACGTCCGATTGTTTTGAAATAAAACTTCTATAAACCACTAACTACACTGAAGCTATTGATCGTTCATATTGGTGAAAGCTGCTTATTTGTAATAAGATGTACACTTGCTGATAAATTAAAGTCTTACTTGCGCTTGCCATTGCAATTCTGTCCGATTATGAAAGAATGAAAAGTTATAGTAATTAGAGCTATATGTTGTGTTACATTAAAAAGTGATGACTTATGAAAGCTTTATTTTAGTGAAGATAATACTTGTACTTTGAAGTAAATTAACCATTCTAATCATAGGAGTTCCTGCCATTTCCTTATAGACATAAGACTAATAGTACGTTGGTTGCATGGTTGATGGACAGTCTGGAGTGTATGTTGCATTTTTAGAGCCCCCTTCTTTTCTTATTTGAAATAATTGTAAACAAACCTTAGTTTCAAGTTTCATTTATTCTGATTATATTCCTTCAGAATGGCTCGGGCTCAATCCCTTTAAAAGATAATGTTCGAGAAGAAGTGTCACAAGTTATACTTTTTCTACTTCCTGTTCTTATATGAGAGAATTATTTATTGTGTTAAATTTTTCTGACTGACATGTGTCGGTTAACAATATCTTATGTAGATTTACATCCTTCGACCAGATTTCTACCTCCTAGCCTTGTTCTAATTTTAATCTTAATCTCCATGTGAAATGCATAATTTTATTTTATAGATACTTAGCTTAAATCACATTTTGTTGCTGAAATTTCAGACATCGATTAAGTATAGAATAAACACATTACTGACACAACTTACTTATTTGCATGCATGGGACCTACTTCCCAAAAAAAAGAGCTTGCCTGGTTCTAACTGCCTAGTAATGAATGGTAATTATGCCTAATTCTGGTGCTTTTGTAAATTGTATGGTCCAATAGCGTGTGAGCCATGCCTCTGTATGATGGGATGTAAAAAGAGAACCTTGGGAATTGGCTGAGTGCTGACTGGTTTCTGTCTTTGAAGTGCTATTACCTGTAAATCGTAATGGCTGCATCTTCTTAAAAGTTAGGATATGGAAAAATATCACTGGGATCAGCATTTATGTTCATAGTTAGATACTTCAATTGGAGGAGTATAGTATTAGAAAAGTTGGATTACAGGGTTCTCAATGAAGTACATCTCTACCGTACTATTACCTGGAAGTCCACTTATTTAGTCTACTGAGCCTCCCTCATCCCTTTAAAGGCTGTATAATCAAAGTGGTCGTTTCTGTGTTGGCAAAAAGCAGTAGAGCTTAACAAATTGCATCTCGCTATTGCCCATACCACTTCGGTTATCTAATTTAAATACCTTTAAACTGAAAACACAACAGTGTCTTCGGCATTTGCATTGCAGGAATGGAATCTCAATCTTTGATAGTTACTTATAGTTGTAAAAGATAATGTAGTTACATTAATACAACTTCATAACCATTTGTGTGTGGTAAAGTTAGTTTTTGATCACGTTGTTATTGGTTGGCAAGTAATGTAGTTACATTAATACAACCTCATAAACATTTGTGCGTGGTAAAGTTAGTTTTTGATCACGTTGTTGTTGGTTGGCAAGTTCTATCTTTGATTTTTTGGAAGTGCAGCTACCGTTTGAGTGATATTATCGTCTTTGCTAACAAGCCTTGTGTTTCTTTATTATGTCTTCTGCTGAGAGGATTCTTCTTGATCTTCTTTTGTACAACTAGGTCATTTAATAACTTGCCAAAAAAAAAGGGAAAAGGCAAGATTCTTTGGACATGCCAGCATGGTAATCCAATAGCATATATGCTCTTGGTTGCGGTTTTGTGGTTTACTACTTTTGGAAGGCAGTTCGTCTGTTGTCATTACTTAGCTTGAGCATATATTTAGACATTTGCTGCATGTTTAACCAAGCTATGTTTGTACTATGATATCTGATATAATGCATGCTTGCCTTTGGTGTGTAGTTTTACGAGTCTTTTCTTGTCCGCTTTTATCAGTTGAGCATATCAAACGAAACATAAGCCGAATTCCTTCGTCTTCCTAGCTCGCATTTTAACGTACTTTACTTAGCAGCCATGCCAAGTTGCATAGCATCGTTCTTTCGGAACATATGAGTATTTTAGTCAACGGTCCATGGACAAAGCACGTATCAAAACCGATGAGAATATTCAAGTTGCACTCAAAAGATTGAATCTTTAGACTTGAGTGCTTAGGAAGGCAATGATTAGTACGTCTGACGACGTGTTATTTTTCTCATGTTTTTGACCCATTGACAAGGTGTATGTGCTGTTCTAAGTTGGCTGCAAGATTGTATATATCTGAGAAACATTTAGATGGGTTAAATGTACCGAAAAATTTCTTGGGGCTCCGTGATCTTATTATCTTTGAACATGGAAATTTCGTTCTTGTATTCGTTTATATGAATACCAGCTTTCATTGGTGTGTTGGGTGTTTTGGTTTCTTAATAGAAGAGAGAGAGACTTGCATTTGTTCTGCGTAATACATGACATAAGGTTATGGATTGTGGGGTTGTTGGTGATAAATGTGGGCGAGTCTAATGGAGACTTTAATGGCGCTTTTTGCCCGGGTAGAGCGGGTGGTCGGAGTTCCACATGGGACTTCCGCAGATTTCGCTGAGTCCACCAGCTTTATGCGGGGAGAGAGAGAATGGGTGAGTGAGTTTGCACTGATGAATGATGATCATTCAATTCCATCTCTTCTAGTCTTTCCCTACACACTGAGAACTGGAGCTGATACTGCTAACTGCTTAGTGGCTGTCATGTCCAAGGGCATTTGTTTGTTTCTTTGTGAAGTTGGTGGGTCTTCGTGCTTTTGTTGATAGTGCATCACACGTGTCTTGAGTCCCTTAAATCTGATCTTGGAGTTGCTGCGGGTCCTGTTAATCTATGGTGGACATTATCTTCTTTCTTTGAACCATTTCTCGTAAAAGCTCATCGAAAATTTCTCATCTTCCATTGTTCAGTTCTTGTCTCCACTTGGTCTGTTGCCATCGGAAGTTAATGTTCTTTGTGAAAATATTCTTGAATCGACGTCCTCGAACTCTTGGTTCCGTTAACTTGTATTGCGTGGGGAGGAGAGAGCTGAGATGTTGTAGACAAGGATGGATAGATTTCTGTATTCTTGAATGATAGATAATTGGGCATGTGTGTTGGGGTTATTTCTGTCAATTCGAGCTGCTTGAGACTAGTATCGGAGTGGAGTGGAGTAGTACAAAGTGAGTATATCATGGCCTACCTGCCACAGTGGACTTAAAATAAGTTATCTCGTGTTAAGGAGATGAGTTAATAGATTTGGTGGGGACTGTGGACTGTCTTCTACAGGATGGCGAGTGGCCTTCTATGACGTTCTAAATTCTAATCTTAATCATTTATTTAACATTTTCATTTAAATCTTTTTCATGCAACTCTCTCTCTCTTTCTGTACATGCACGCCATCTTTTCCACTGAGGTACTTGTGTCTGACAAACGACATAACCAAACACAGCCATTGTCCGTCAGGTGTGCACTCCTTTTCTATGTCGGTCAGGCCTCGGTCTAATTTTTTGTCAGAGACTATTAGTGGGTTCATCTCTCTTGGTTTTAACCCGAGCTTTTCTCCTTTTTTCCTTTATCTTTGTTCCGTCATGGATTTACTTAAGCGTAATTACTGAATTCAGGCGTCGATTAAACTTCTTTTGGAGTTCTTGTTCAACGGATAGGAGTGGCGGCTTTAATATTCAGCTGCATCTTATGTGATCATCCGAACTCAACTGTCGTGTTATTATTGTGGATTCTAGCATCACTTTTTTGAATTATTGGGTTGGCAACCGGGTTACACGATGCGGATGTTGTAGGTAGTATTTGGGTTAAAGAAGATCCTAAGCTCTGTTGTTGGCGGATAGTTAAAGCAAATGGTTACAGATTAAGAGCGAGTCACATCATTTGTATGGCTTCCTTGCTCCAATATCAATGCTTTGATCCTTTCAATATACCATACGTAGTATTTGGGAAGATGGTCTCTTTGGCTGAAATGGCATGTTATAATCTTGAGATAGCCTGTGGCAATTGAAGTGGTAATGTGTTTTCTCTAAAATAACATGGTTATTTAGTGCCGATTATGGGTGATTTTGATTTAAGAAGTGATTTTAAAGTGATCTTGAAACATTGGTTTATAAGGTAGCGTCGGTTTTCGTTGTAATGATCAATTATGATCTGCGAAAATTTTAAAGTTTTCTGATGTTTCAAGGATGTAAATGAATTCCAAGTCATGCTGCTGTTGATCCTAACTTTATCCACAGGTGCTGGTACTAATCCAAAAACACATTCAGTATAACTGAAAAACATGTACTTTAATTTCTTTAGCTACCATATTTTCTTTTTTCTGATACGGCAATAGAGGTTTAATCTTTTGTTGTTTTTTCCTCATATATCCATATGTTACTTTTTTCTGATACAGCTATAGACTTTAATGTTGTGCTTGTTTGCTAATGTTCGTAGTATGACATAAAGTTCAAGAAACAGTCTAATTACTTGTGTGATGTCATGTCACCAGATGAAGGTGCGATGTCATCGGATGAAGAAGTGAGTGGGGGTGAAACTGAAGCACGTGAAGGTCAACAAAATGCAGAAGACCGAGATCTCAAAGACAAGCTTCTGCAGAAGTTTGGAAGTCATATTAGTAAGCTGAAACTAGAGTTCTCAAAGAAAAAGAAGAAGGGAAAGCTACCAAAGGATGCTAGGCAAACCCTTCTCGAATGGTGGAATGTTCACTATAAATGGCCATATCCAACTGTACGTACCCCCATTTCTTTCTACATTTTGTGCCTAGGGACCAGGCACCGAATCTAGCTTCATCACTACTCTTGAACTGTTAGGATTACTTGGTTTACTGTGGACTCACATTTCTTAATTAGTCGCCTACATAAGATATCACCATATATAATATGTTATTTGATGGGGAGGGTTGGGGCTCGGGTTAGGCGAAGCATGTTTCTTGGTCAGACTTTCTGTGACAATCTGTATATTCATTGAATCTACCGGTGCATTAGGAACCTAATCACGAAACTGTTTTCTTGTCACGGGATTAACAGATCCATTTTGGCGTATATTTTAAAACAGAACTGGGATTACTTACATTCCATCTCAAACTATGATACCCTTTATCTACAGATTCTACTTTGAATGCTGAAACGGCATCAGATTGACACCATACTTATACTATGTGAGGACAAAGTTGTTTCTTTTTCCTGTCTTCTTATCTTCCAGGAAGCTGATAAGATAGCATTGGCGGAGTCAACGGGATTGGATCAGAAGCAAATCAACAATTGGTTCATAAATCAAAGGAAGCGCCACTGGAAACCCTCGGAGGACATGCAATTTGCGGTGATGGGTAGCCTCTCTGGGCAATTCTTTACAGATGTATGAGAGTATAATGTACATTCTCCAATATGTCTCATAGATAATTGCTTTGGAGGGTTGAAGTCGTGTATCTTCTGCTAGAAACTGTACTGGCATTGAAAACTTCAAGATAGTCAAGAAAGGGGAAAGTTTAAGTGTAATATGCAATCTTCTTGTACATTCCCAATTCTTCAACAAACAATGAAATGCCTACGTAGTTTGGACAAGTAACCTAATCTTACTAGTTGGATACGGCGCTCTTGTTTCATGAGTAACGATTTGTGCTTGTGGGTTTTAATAATGTCAATGGAAGCTAACAGAACAAAGATAAGGGTGGTGGGGATTCACTAGAATAAACGAGGTCATAAGCTATGGACTATGGTTGTTCTTGTTACTTAATATTATTTGCTTGTGTTATAGTTCTTGAAGAGATGTATGTAACTGCTGATATAGAATGTTCCATTTCATCAACAGCCACTGTATTCTGTCTTGCAAGTTTACAGTTAAAAGCTCTTAAAACTATGTATTCACGCCTTTATTCATCTCAATCTGTTATCTGTCGCACACCTTATGTCACCATGCAAATAAGCAATTTCTAATTTTTCCATTTTAATTTACTCTAAACATTACCTAGATTAATAAGAAAGAAATAGATCAAGCAATTATTGGTTCATTTTCACAATAAAAAATCTAAACAGATTATATAATTTAAATAAAAAAACTAAATTATAGACAGTATTTTAAGAGACAAAACACTAGACGGAAAGGCAAGAAAATACGTGAAAAGAAAAGGAAAAACAGTCAGCTGTGGATAACTGAAACAGGTCCGTATGTCCTCAGCCCAACTGCCCCAACTTTCATATCACACTAACAGTATGGCTTCCCTTCAGCTCTGCCTTCCTTCTCTACGCCCTCCAATTTCGCGGTTTCCTAACCAGCCGCTTCGGTGCTCCGGCGAACGCCAGGCGCTCTTTAACCGCATTGCTCCTGTCTACGATGACGTGCGTACTCATTTAATAATTTATTTCTCATTTTCCTCACCAAATGTAAAAGCTTTTTACTTTCTGACCCTTTCTTGTTGACTTCCTTTTATTTTCGCGAATAAAAAGTGCAGTTGAATGATTTACTCAGCTTGGGTCAGCATCGGATATGGAAACGCATGGCTGTATCTTGGTCTGGGTAATGCCTTCTTTTAACTTTTTACATAATCATGTTCTCTTGTTTGTTCCAATTTCTGTTCTTTTACTTTTGATTTTTTAGATATTCTTAACTGATTAAGAAGTTGAATGTTTGCACAGAGCGAAAATGGGGGATTGCGTGTTGGATGTGTGTTGTGGAAGTGGGGACATAGCATTTCTAGTGTCCGAGAAAGTTGGCTCCAACGGCAAGGTTTCTTTTCCTTTTGATTTTCTCTGTCTCTTTTCCATTTTCTGTTCCAAAGAGACGTTGGTCAGTGTGTATTAGTACTGTGAATTGATGTATGCCGTATGCGATATTAGTTATACTGATACCCAATTAGTAGCTCAATCGCTGGTACTTGTATGTTGCTAATAGTGATTGTGGCTGATGTATTTGCTAATTCGTGATTGTTGATTTCAAAGGTTTATACTTTCTATAAATGGAAAAAACCACATCTTTTATATGTTTATGTAATTTTCTACGAGTTTACAGTAGTGTTGATGTGATATTTTCTAATGATTTATAGGTGACTGGTTTGGATTTTTCAAGGGAGCAACTGTCTATTGCTTCTTCCCGGCAGAGCTTGAGATGGAATGCATGCTACAAGAACATCGAGTGAGCATTGCTGTATGGCAGGCAGTCGGGAATATAAGCAATGGTCTTTTGTTCTTAGTCATTTTGGATGACGACTGAAAGAGCAAACGTTAAAGATTTAAGTTTACAGATAAATGTTGGTTTAGATAAGTTGTCCATGTAAAAGCATGTTGGTTTAGATTAGTTTTGTTCATGAAGAATCATTTAATTAATCTTCATGTGGTGATAGCAATATGCTTAACCTGCTTTACAAAGCCAGTCTTCTCTTGCATGATCACAGGTGGGTTGAGGGTGATGCAACTGAGTTGCCATTTTCTGATTGTTACTTTGATGCCATTACGATGGGTTATGGGCTACGAAATGTGCTGGATAAGCGTAAAGCCATGGAGGAGATGTTTCGAGTTCTGAAACCAGGTCCTATCTCCTCTTCTTAGCTTCAGTTGCTGGAAAAAATGTAATCTAACCAGAACTCATTCCTGCTATTTGCAGGGGCAAAACTATCCATTCTCGACTTCAATAAGAGTACTAGGCCTTTCGTTGCTTCATTTCAGGTACTCAAACAAATGAACAGCTTCTTTGCTTCGTTTGGCGATAAATGTTTACTTTGGCATAACTGCTTACAATACAGATTTTCATGATGTAATCTCATGAATTGCAAAAGTTCATCTTAGTAATGATAGAGGTCAACCCTATGTACCTGTTTGCTAATGAAAAATCAAATCTTTGCCATGTTACTTGGTATTAGGAATGGATGATAGACCATGTTGTTGTCCCTGTGGCCACTGGCTATGGCCTTGCAAAGGAGTATGAATATTTGAAAAGCTCAATTAGAGAATTTTTGACAGGTTTGCTTTCCTTTATAACTTCTGGGACCACACGTTATCTGGTGGATCTTATTTGTGTAACCGTATAAAATAAGAATTTGATCCAATGAAGCTCGACCTCCTAAAAGATACATGTATATCTGTATTTGATGCATTAAGAGGTACTTATCAGAATCTTCTTAACATTGGTGCCTATATCTGTTAATTTTTCGTTTGTGATAGATTTATAGATTCTTTCTGTTTAGATTCCTTAGAAGCCATGTCTGTTATTGATGGATTGTTATGTGTTGAATTTCACATGGTAACCTTTCAATGCTTTCATGTTTATATCATGCAAGCGGCTCTAATGTTTCTAGAAATGTGATAGTTGATTCTTATTATAAGATTGGAGGATAGAGCCTCATAAGTAATTCTGTGATTGCACGAAATTTAGTACTGGATGGTGCCCCATTTTCTAATCTAGTGATGGATGGATGCACACTTGGTTCAGGCAAGCAGTTAGAGCAACTTGCACTGGATGAAGGATTTTCTACTGCAAAGCACTATGAGGTCAGTGGAGGCCTGATGGGAAACCTAGTAGCCACACGCTAGAGAGAATTTGTACTCCCATTTCATGCGATCTTTGAATAGGTTTCTTGCGACGTTGAATATTTAATGTTTGGGAGTTGATTGCTAGCTCAGATGCTAGATGTCAGAAATGTTGTGGTATTGTTAGCTGATTTGTTTCGTTGCATATTTGATAGCCAAGCCTGTTCTATATAGTTCTCCGAAAATTGGACAAAATGCAAAGTTTGCTTATTAATCAAAAAGTTTAGTTTTTATTATCCTAAAAGAATTCTCTCCGAGTATTTGGAGTTTGTAAACACCAGCATAATCAGAGTCCTTGATTTTTACTGGGTTCTTGAGCAATCAAACCAAAATTTTATCATGTATCTTTACTCTAATGCCATCATAACAGTCAGAAATTTGGCATTACTAGCCTTACTTTCATATCTACAAAATGTCATACCGATGCCAATTACCAGAGATTGTACACCATTCACAACTGCTTACACGCCCATGTTATACCCGCAAATGCATGGAAGTGCAAGCTAGAGCGAGGCTACGTTATAATTTATAATCTGAGATGACCGGCCTTCCTCGCCAATTGTTAATTTTGAGCATATTTTGCCTCCAAAGAATATCTTCCCATTTGAAGGTCACCTGGGGTGGAAGGAACTATGGCTGACCGTTGCAACAGATGCTGGAAGACCAACATTGAGTGGATATGAGACATCCTCACAGGTGTCACCGAGTTCCAAGGTTGATTCATCCATGAAAGGGGGATTTGCGGGTGCAGGGAGGAGTTCCTCTGTCACTAGCATCTGTAGCGCCTTTGACATTGTTGGTCGCAGGAATGGACTCTCCTGGGTGCATAGAAGCCCTACTTGCAGTACTCTCAAAATATCGCTCTTTACATTGCTGTTATGATGGTCATCCAACATTAGATTTGGGTCAAAGAGCTCTTCGATTGTCCTAGCTTGAAATTTCTTCCAGGTCTGATTTAAGAGGAAGGAGATACCAATGAGGTTTTGTTATATCTCTTATTACTTTTCATTAAAGTAATTACCTTGAATAAGATCAGGATTTGTCAGGGAATACGAGATCCATAACTTACCAAAATGACTAAGCTGTCGGTGTAATCTGAACTTTTGCTCTTATTGTTCTGCCTTCCTGTAACAATCTCTAATATAAGCACGCCAAAGCTGTAGACATCTGCTTTTTCTGTTAATTGCCCATGAGCTAGGTACTCTGGAGCCATATACCCTCTGTAGATTTACCAAAATGAGATCTATTATAAGTACATTGGTAGTTACTGAACTTAAAATTTTCCAGTGCTTGTTCGGTTATGATAATGTTAATGATAGTAACTTACAAAGTTCCTGCTATGGCTGTGCTGATATGACTCTTATCTTCCTGGAAAGACCTGGCTAAACCAAAATCGGCAATTTTAGCACGAAGCCTTGAATCCAACAAGATATTACTGGCCTTTATATCTCTATGAATGATCCTGATTTTGGAGTTCTCGTGAAGGTATGCTAAACCCTCTGCTGTTCCAACAATAATCTCAAATCTCCTGTCCCATGTTAATGCCTTGCCTTTGATCTGGTCTGTAACATTTAATCTCGTGTCAGAGCTTTTCCACAGCTAATTTGATTTATCAGAGGCACTGTGGCATGTTCTGAAAACTGTAGACAACAAATATTGTAAAACTCAAACCTAAGGATTAATGTGTGAGTACCAAAGATATAACGGTCAAGACTCTTGTTAGGCAGGAATTCATAGACGAGAAGGCTTTCAGGCCCTGAACAACTGCACCCCAATAATCTGACCAGGTTTTTGTGTTCCACGCTACTAATCATGTTAACTTCATTGTAGAAATCCGCTGCTCTGTGTCTGTTGTTAAAGAAAAGCCTCTTCACAGCTATCTCTCTTCCATCAGGTAAAACACCCTGAGATTGAGACAGAGAAGAAAGAAAGGATATTAATTTTGACCATAAACAGTGAAAAGGAAAAAAAAAAACAAAAGAACTACCTTGTACACTGATCCAAACCCTCCTTGTCCAAGCTTGTTGGCATCGTCGAAAGATCCTGTAGCTTTCTCAAGAGTTGAGTACTTGAAATTCAAGCTACTGTCATACAGGATCTTCACCAACTTTTCTGCGTCATTTGAACCTGAAAGATCAATGATATAAGTAATCCCAAGATTCTAATAGAACACAAATTGCCTGCATACTGATTTCACATGTGCCTGGGCTAAGTTGGAGATTTGCAGAAGCCAGCAATGGATGTAAAAAATAATGCATTTACCTTTCCTTTTCTTCTGAATATATCTGTGTTTCCGTACATAAACTCCTATAGCTGATGCGACTGCTATAACCACTAGAGAGCTGACAACTGAAACAACTATTACAATCACAGTACCTGCGTTTATTAATCAAAACCCACACTCAGTTCATGCTTGATAAGAGATGTCTAATAAATGGCCTGAAACTGAATTAACAATCAGCTGATACTGCAATCTTAGAAAGAACAATTAATCACCTCTTGAACTTCCACTGCTTTGTTCTTTGTTGAGAAAATCTCTATCTGAGTACCTCATAAAGCACCCAGTATTAAGTGCTCTGCCCTCTGACCACGGCAAACACCCCAATATAGATGAAGATGCGTTCTCTAAGCATGCTGTGCAAGAACTTGCATTCACTGTTCTCCAGCATTGAGCTAGAACATAAGCTGACTCATTAGTCCCTGAAACTGGCACCTGAGCTCGGGCATAGCCTTTATTATTTGGAGCACTTGCAACTGCTAGCGACACAGCCTGACGAGCTGATTCTTGAAATGTTGAGGTCTTCTGAGTTGCATTTCCACAAACAGCCTTGTCGTCAGGTCCCTTGTACTGGTCAAAGAAACTGTAATTTTCTGATCTCATGAAGCAGCCGTCAAGATAGATGCGACCACTATTGAAAGGATAGCACTGTGGTAGAATAGTACGTGCCTCAGCGTAGCATAACACACAGTCAAGCAAAGAGAGGTCCCCATAACATTGGGCGAGGCCATAGTTTTGGTCAGGTCCTGAACCCGTAAGAGCTACTCCAAAACCTGAAGAACGCATCTGTTCACTGATGTTCTCCATTGTAGCGACAAAGTTTGGCACAAAAATAGTTGAGTTGTGCTCAAGTTGTCGCCCACACGTAATATTGACAGTTTGGGCTCTGGGATCTCCCACCACTCCTTCACGTAACAATAGGAACCCTCCAAGGCAGAATAAGATACATTGAAACTGCACTAAAGTTACGTGCTTTCTCATCTTTGGCCGAAACTGAATTGGCTTGATTATGAATAAAGCTCCTCTGTTCAAGATAAAACTAGTCAAACAAGATGGTGCTTGGTAACAGTAAAGGATTGCAGCCGAAAGTTATAGATCTTCAGGAGTAAGGGTAAACCAAAAAAGAAACAAGCGAAAGGAGTGGGAATTATCGAGCAAGAAATCAAAAGGCTAAGTCATTCCAAATAAATAAACAATTTGGTTTATTCGAATAGCTCGTGTAGTGGCCGAGCCAAGAAGCTTTTCTTGGCACCGATATACAAAGTTAAAGGGAAATTGTTCACTTGCATCTTCCGCACCACCTTACAGGTAGATGGAGATGCTTTCCGTCTAAAGCTCAAGTCAAAGGGGTAGGTTTTAGTGAAGTTTCCTGCTTTCACATTTATTAACGAAGTTTACAGGCCAATTGTTTCTAGACTATGTGTCTCAGGAAAATATAGCCCTGAAGTGACAACCTCTTGCCCTAGTCTTATTTGTACCAACTATGGCAACCAGGTTCACAAGTTGGGTTAATAATAATATTCTAACACTGATTATGACGAATTCCATTCTCATCCATGAAAAGGGCAGAAGAAGACGTACTGCTAAAGCCTAAAGGAGTTATCTCAATCAACCCCAATAGAAAGGGTGTGGGCTGCATCATTTAAACGAGACAGTAAATGGACGGACACAGAAAACAAAGAACGGCAAGGTTTTTGGGACCATCGGGAACAGGATAATTGTTGATGCTTCCACATAAACCGATACTTTAATAATCGACTTGATAATGGGTCCCGTCGTCACCACCACCGATAGCCACCTATCCTCGTGGCGTCATACCCATATATCAATCCCCTTACAGCAAAATTGGGATAACGACGAAGATAACTAAAAAGTATGAATCCTTGAAATTATGTTGATTTCACACCAAAACACGAATCCTCTCGTACCAGTACACAAACGTTTGTGCAACAAAAATTGTCAATTATGTAGTTATTTACATGTTCTTTCGTCTGCTAACATAAATCACATCGAAGGTCAAATTGTGAAGAATGGGATCAGTCCTTTAGTATCCATGTTCTTTCTTCGTATCAAGTATGATTAGCAGTATCAAAAGGTTATTTCTTCTAGCTGAAGCAGACTTGATAAAGCAGAAAACAGGAAACTTCAACAAATGAAATGTACTAGACCAAACAGAGATGCTCTTTTCTTCTTGTTCTCTTTCACCATAGACAAATACCCTCCCCATTCGTTATAGAAAATCCATGACTAGCACTTAGACTAAAAGCAACCCTTGTTCAAAAAACGAACTAAAAACTGAAACTTTTGAAGATCTTTGATTTGCTAAATATTAAGTATGGAGAAGAAAGATGAGAACTTGCAGCGTATCAGATTAGATCAAAGTTCGTACCTTCATTCACTGCATTGGGCAGCTGAAATTCTTGAAGCTGAGCCTGGGCAAGACCAACTACGTGTTTCCATTCTGGTACCTTATTAAGGAAGGCGAAACGCGTAAGCGACGTAACAGAAGTCAAAGTGGGGACAGGTTTGTGGGAAGCACCGGTTTTTCTGTAAAATTCAACCAGAAATACCCATGCTTCAGAGAAGCCAAAGTCAGTTCAAATTTCAACCCCACATTACAAGTCTTTATTGGCTACTGAGTCCCAGTGGACAGAAAAAAAAAAAAAAAGCAGCTCCTAACTTAACTGCAAAAGTTGAACCTTTTTGTGCTGTTCTATTTATCAGCAATTCAGCATGGCCTTTCTAATTCCGTTTAATCATTCATTGCAGTTTCATTTATAAATAGAGCAATAATTACACTGTTGACTCTATTTCTAGAGAGCCTTTGAAGTTTGAATTATCATATTTTGAGCCTTTGAACAGAGCACTGATGGCCGAGTCCAGATCTCATGTTCAATATTATGGTGTCTTATTGTGTTCAATAAATCTCAGCCATTTATTTATGTAGGGCCCGCAAAATTAATGGCTGAGATTCTATGAGACAGAATAAAACAGAGTAAAACTGGACAGAGGATCTGGGGTGCTGATGGCCTCCTCTTTTGAAGAAAGAAAAAGTGTCAGACGTTTTCTCTAATTATATCAGTAACTGGTAATAACTAAAGAAGACGACTCTCGGAATTTAATAAATTATCTATTTAACTAAACATTTTAGTTACCAATTCACAAACATAGAGAAATTTGGTTGTTTTCCAAATATAAACAATTTATATTTTTAATCTTTTGATTTAATGATATTTCTATTTCAATTATCAAAATTTTAGGTTCATCTTTAAAATTTTCTAATATTAGAATCAAAAATTAATTATTAAAATAAAAAAATAAAAATATTGTTAAGTTGAATGACTGAAAGTAAAATTTGAGAGTTGAGGTATGAAAAAAAATACAATTCTTAAATACAACTTGTAGGGGTTCTGCTTACCTTATTTAACAGAGTTATGAGATTAATGGGAACATGGCCCATTAATCAAGTGTTTATAAGGACTAATTATATGCTGAAGAAGTCTCATTAATATTCAGTAAATTTATAACTTAAAGATTGAATTAAAGGAATATACAGTTTGCAGATGTGTTTCATGATCTTCACAAGATAGGAGACTGACCGATCGCAGGTAAGATCACATAGACTGGCACTCATATTAACATGTAATTTTTGTACCTACCAACGACTTTTTTTGTTTATGAGACGACTTGCTCTGTCCCAATGTATTATATGATTTTCTAGCAATCTTATTTAAAGATGATGAGTATTGACTTAAATCGCATGATCACCGTCGTCATATCGTTACTTCTTAGATGATGACACTCCCGGTTGGCTTGGCTTATTTGCAGGGTCAGGTCAGCTAATCCTTTTCTTAAGGACATAAACAAGCATTAATACCGACATGAATGGTAATTTTAAGGCCATAAAACGAGGATATCATAATATATTGATTAATGTGCCGTTAAGGTGTTCTAGAGGACTGATATTTTATTTTCAGATACCCAGAGATGGATACAAAAAGCCAACCCAACTTTTTTGACTTTGGAGCAAAAGTACGTATGTACGCTCTGGATCCAACTGGTGGAATGGAAACACGGGTTATAAAATCATGTTTTGACATTTAAGGATTTATTGATGAGTAGTTGCTGAAAAAATGTTGTATATGCAACTAAGCACTATTCTGTACGTCTTTCAGAAAACAAAAAGCTTTTGTACTGGTAAAGGAAGTGTACAAGCTGTCGATTCAGTATCGAGCCTTTACAGGATTATAATGACTAAAAGTACAGTGGCGTGAGGGAAGCAAGAACTATCTCCTCAAGTAAATATCCCAGTTTTAGTTTTCTACAGTAAAGCACAGAAAGTGGCTTAACCTGCAATTTACAACCTAAACTAAACCTGACAGGTGCTAAGAATAATGAGTGTAGTGTTAAGAGATCCGCAAATTGTTAAGCCGAATGTCCTTATTCATCTCGTACGTGGTCATCAGGGACCATCAAGAACTGCTCGTTCAATGACTTCAAAAGCGGAGTGGCTGATTTTCAACTGAGAGTGAAATGTATGAGCAGAAGAAGATGAATTCCTTGCAAGTCAAGCGGAGCTCAAGACCTCAAGTTAAACAGAGAATGCAACTCTCCGCGAAAAATTCATCTAGGTTCGATTAAGCTCTGCGTGGCACTATTCCCCGAAGATTGGGTGTAAGACTCAGGTTGTGGATAGGAATCAGATGGTTCCCTGAGCAGGTTAATTTCTGCAGTAGTAGGATTCAGAAATGGTGGTTGTGTTGGATTAAGAATTTCATGGTTGTTGGTTAGCATTCGGACAACAAGTGACATTGATGGCCGCAAGTCCGCAGAAGCTTGTGTACAAAGTAGGCCTATTTGAAACAACCTAGGCACTTCCTCTTCAGGAAAGTTACCTTCTAATACCGGATCAACAGCTTCACATAATCTGTCAGTTCCACGCAGACTCCAAACCTGTTCAAAGAAGAGAAAAGCGTAAAATTTTTTGAAGCAAGAGATTAGTATTGCTTGTCAGATGCCATAAGTGAGAAGGATCACCTTTTGTATGATAGGGCATGAACTTCTAGAGAATGCATTGTTCCTCTTTCCACTTATAACTTCAATCACCATAACTCCAAAACTATAGACATCGGCTTTTTCACTCAGTTTTCCGCGAATGACATACTCTGGAGCCATGTAACCTCTAAAGAAGGCAAAGTTAACCAATTGCTCATTAACCAGATATGGTAGCAAGCAGGAATCATGTATCCAGCATAGTTTGGATCACTTACAATGTCCCGGCAATTGCAGTGCTGATATGAGTCTTATCTTCTGGAAATAATCTAGCAAGTCCAAAATCAGCAATCTTCGCTGTGAAGTCCTCATCAAGCAGAATATTGCTCAACTTTATGTCTCTATGAATAATTCTCAACTCTGATTCCTCATGCAGATAGGCCAAGCCCTCAGCTGTGCCCAGGATGATTTTATACCTCATCTCCCATGTAAGAGGCTTAACATCCTTTCTAACTGCATCAAATTCATCGACACATTAATGTCAACCTTTGCAGATTAGAATAGAGATTCAATTCAAAGTTCAGATATCAGATAAGAACCAAAAAGGTAATCGTGAAGGCTCTGATTTGGCACGTATTCATAAACAAGAAGGCTTTCTGGTCCTGTAATGCTGCACCCCAACAACTTCACAAGATTCTTGTGTTCAATGCCACTTATCAAATTCACTTCATTAAAGAAGTGATCCACCCATTGCCTTGTATTGAATAAAAGCCTCTTTACAGCGACAGGTCTCCCATCAGTCAAGATTCCCTGCTTGATCAACAAAAGAGAAAAAGGAACCCAAGTTAATCCATGAAAAACAAGTTGATTATCTGTTGAAAAACCAAAATGAGAAATGTACTTTGTAAACAGAACCGGATCCTCCTTGTCCCAACTTGTTCGAATCATGGAAGTAATTTGTGGCCTTTTCAAGTGATTCATAGCAGAAATTGAGCTTGGACTTGTTAATGATGGGAGATAGAGCTCCAAGTTCCTTCCTTTCTGAGGAAAACACCAGATGAAGGACAATAAGTGAATTTTGACGTCAAATGCTGCAAGCCAAACACAAATTCCAACTTATTTTAGCCTTGAAATCTCCTTACCTCTTCTCTTTCTTGCATTTCTTTTCTTCAGTACGAAAATAGTTGCGGAAACAATAAGTGAGACAGCTAAAGCTGAAGAAGTAATAGCTAAAATAACCCCCAAGTGGCTATGTCCTGCAATTCCATAAGATATCAATGCATAAAACTCTGAGCAATACAGGACTTAAGCAGTTGCTTTAGGTTCTGCTATGTGGGTCAATATTCCTTTTTAATATGAATACAATTTCTTTATGGAAGGACTGAGATAACCCAACTCACAAACCTAAGACTTCAATAGCACTAAAGCTTTTGAATTGCCAAACTAAGATTGATAATCTGGAAAGCAACATGCATAACCCTCAAATACGATGTTCCCAATGAACAAAAGGACCATTGTTCCAAGAATACATGCTCCATATACATAAAATGGAACAAATAAATATCATGATAGGAATAAGAAGCACAAAGAAAATGATCAGAATTCAATAAGATCCAACTTACCACCATTACTCCTCCCAGTTGCAGATGTAGAATTATTATAAAACTTTACAGTGGAGTACCTCAAGTAGCAACCAGCATTCAAAGCCCTTCCTTCTTCTTTGGGAGTACATGAACTAATATTAGCTACAGCATTCTCCAAACAATTCCCACAGGCACTTCCATTAATGACTTCCCAACACTGAGCCAACCCATAAACCGTAATATTCCCTCTAGTCAAAGAGCCCACGTAGAAGCCGTCATTTTTTGGAGCAAGAGCACTCAAGTTTCTCACCAACTCAATAGCGTTAGCACCGAAAACAGTCTTATTACCACCGCTAAAGTCCCCAGCTGCGCACACCGTCCTGTCTTGGGGAGTCAATGACTCTTTAAAAAAGTTATAATCATCGTACCTCAGATAACAACCGTCGTAGAATAACCTGCCCCCACGAGTGCCTAATTGGAAAGGAAGACACCTTAAAATCTGTGTCTTGCACTGAGCAAAACATAGATTACAGTCTGTTCCATCAAGATCTTTCATGCACTCCCCAAATGCATACACTGTAATGTTACCTGTTCCATCGATCACGGTCGCATATCTTTGTCTCACAATCTCTGGAGTAAGCGTATCAAGAGCTGCCACAAAGTTTGCTACAAAACTTTGCCTCAGAGTCGCTGTTGCTGTTCTGTTGGTACATACTAGAGCAGCTTGAGTTGCTCTTGGATCAGAAACACAGGAACTAACGAAGAAACAGAGGAAAGAGAGCAAAGAGAGAAGAAAGCATCTTGGGAGGTAAAAACGGTTCATTTCGATAGCCCAACAAGAAAAATTGAAGCCAAGAGCTTTAAGGAAAAAAAGAAGATGAAAAAAACCATAAACAGAGAGATGGGCAGCGAGGGTAATGACAACGAAGGTTGAATTTCAACCAAGTGACATATAAACGCGTGAATGATAGAGACGAGCCACCCTTGCCGTACTTCTAAAAGCCTCAAAGGGCACACAAGTCTGCACAGGACCAGGGACGTTACAGGTTTGATCGTGAGGCTGACTCTAGTTCATATCTGGATTTTGAACCAAATGACTCCGTTGTCGGCTGGACCGTTGACTCCAGTCTGCATTTCCTTTAAAATATTGGGGGATCTTCTCGTCCCTTACCCTTACCCTGGCTCTATTCTATTCTATTCTCCTCTCATCTGAGCCATCCATTCGTAATCAGAGTAATGGGCCAGAAGATCCCCCAACATTTTAAAGGAAATGCAGACTGGAGTCAACGGTTCTACACGAATGGATGGCTCAGATGAGAAGGGAACAGAATAGGGCCAAGGTAAGGGAGATAGAAGATTTGGGGGCAAAATATTGGACAGACACAATGTATTTTACATGAATGGATGACTCAGATGAGAGGGAGACAGAATAAAGCCAGAATAAGGGGACAGAAGATTTGGGGCCAAAATATTGGACAGACACATTGTATTTTCTTATCATCAAGATGCTAATATTTATTTTTATACCGTGAGCGTGAGGTGATTTGGATTAACTCTTCTTTTCCTTCAATCCTATTTAATTCAATCACAATTCTTATATTTTAATTAACCTTGGTTGGGTCGGTCATGCTAGGCCCGACCTAAGGCCCATGCATCGACAACCCATTCGCAGTTGGTAACCTCCCCTGCATACGTAAAGACCTAAACCTAGCAACTATTCTATATATAAGGTACTATTTTACCATGATACAGGTATAAGATTACAACCATAATCTTTTCTGTTCCTAGTAACCTAAACCCTCTCAAAAAGACTAACTTCAGCGTCGGAGGGGCCTGCCGGCAGTCAACCCCTGGCGTGCCTTCCATTGTTTTGCAGATATTCAATAGCAAAATTTGTCAGAATTATGGATTCAAATAGCAACGTCCAGCCTTACCAGAATCAGGCATAACCAAACCTTTTATCTTAATTAATTATAAAAGGTTAATTAAAATAAAAGGGGCTCAATAATTAAAAAATCGTTAATATTGTTATAATAATTTTAGGCACACAGGTCCTTATCTATTGTATTGGTAACGAGTGAGGACAGGAGGAAGTTGGCCTCGGGGAGGCTTGTCCTGCGTGTGATGTGTAAATAATAAAGTCTATTGTCGTTTTCAAGCATTTAAAACGATTTGACACAATAAATGAGCTGGAAAGTCGTTTATTGCCAGAATTAAGAAGTACACGCGGAATGTTTTCTTTTGAGTTACGCTTAGACCTTTTTATTTGTCAAACACGGAAGAATTACTGCAAAGTTCTCGTGTTCACATGCCATGACTTGTTATGAATTTTAGGATAAAGGACGTTATTTTTTAGACATATTGCAAATTATTACGCAATATCATTAATTGCTAAACACATGATAAAATTTATATGAATTTTTTAATTAATTTTGATATTGAAGTTTTTAAAGATAATTTGATAAAATTTAATTAAATGTGTAAAGTTGGATCAATTTTGAAAAAAATGTGTTATGCCCTTTCATTGTCCGTCTATATATACAATTCTTTTCACTCCTTACAAGATCCAATACTAGATAAGAAAGAATAACAAAAAAATATAAAAGATAATATCTACAATATACACCACGAATCTCCAATACCCGCTTTAAGCTTGTAAATTAAGAATTCCCAACTTGTGAAGAAAATGATCAAATTGTCATTTCCCCAAAGCTTTAGTTAGAATGTCTGCTAGTTGTACTAAGGCATGAACATAAATAGGTAGGATGTTACTGGATTAAATCTTATCACACACAAAATGACAACCAACCTCAATATGTTTTGTGCGATTATAAAAAGCTGGATAATTAACAATATGCAAAGCTGTCTGATTGTCACAATACAATCGCACTAGCACAAAGTGATCTATCCTAAGAGCCAACAAGAGACCCTTTAGCCACTTTAACTCACAAGTAGTTCTAGTGATGGAAAAATACTCAACTTCAGTTAAAAAATGAGACATTGTCTGTTATTTTTCTCCCATGAGATAAGAGAACTACCAAGAGGGGAAAAAAAACCAATTAATGAACAACGTGTCAAAATTCAACTAGCCTAATCTGCATCACAATATGCATAAAAATGAAGATCACTGTTAAGTTGCAACAAAATTCCCTGTCCGAGGTTGGACTTTAGATATCGTACAATTTTTAATGCAACCTCCCAGTTTCGTACTTTGGGCTCATTCATAAACTAGGCTAACACATGCACACTATATGAAAATTCTAGTTGAATAAAAGTAAGGTGTCCAATAAGCCAACGATATTTAATTGGGTAATCCAAAATGTCCCCATCCACTAAAGATAAATAATGGTTTTATTCAATGGGTACACTAGCGGGCTTGGCACACAACAAACCTATTTCTAAAATGATGTCCAACACATATTTACGTTGACAAAGAAATATACCAATGGAATTTAGTCTCACTTTAATACTTAAAAGATATTTCAGCTTTTCCAAATCTTTCATGTGGAAGCAACGACTCGAATAAATTTTGAACTATTGCAACATTGCACATCATTTCTAGAAATAACCAAATCGTCAACATATACAAATATATTTATTTGGGTGTCATGTTCACAAAATGTAAACACGGAATAATTTGAAGAAGATTGTTGAAAGCCATAATTTTTTAGTGTAGCACTCAAATTTTGTAAACCAACATCTTAGCGCTTGAAGAAGACCGCAAAGAGACTTTTTTAAGTAACACACCTTCCTGGGGCTTTGTGACTTAAAACTAGGAGGGAGATTCATGTAAACCTCCTCTTCCATATTTTCATGCAAGCATGTATTATGAACATCCATTTGATGTAATACCTAATCTTTAGTGACAACAACTAAGAAGGCCCAGGCTGTTATCATCTTTGATGTTGGGGCAAATGTCTTAATGTAGTCTATTCTTTCCACTTGGTTGTTACCAAGAATCAATAAACAAGCCTTATAAAATTCAATAGTATCGTCTGCAATATAGTTGATCTTATAGATCCTTTTGCATCCGGTAGTTGTCTTTTCGAAGGGAAAGTCTTATGTAACCTGTGTCTCATTATCCTCGAGAGCTTGTATCTCTTTTTACATTGCTTCCCTCCATTTCTTATCCTTTATTGCTTCTAGAAAAGAATTGGCTCGTATCCTATAGTAACAGCTACCAAAAAATGATGGTGATGTAAAAAAAAATATTACAATTCATATAATGAGTTATAAGATAGAGAGAACCTGAGGATAATTTTTAAAGGGATGAACTTTTATAAGGACATACATGCAGTGTTGGTAGCATAATCTCTCAATCAAACAGAGAAATGTTTATCCCTTTTTTCTTGTCCTAGTTGCTCTTCCTCTGCCACATCTTCTAGTATGTCTCCTTTATATATAACACCATTATTTTTACACTGATTACTAACGTTCCATAAAGTCATGCATTTTCAGCATTGGCCATAAATCCATTAGTCTTGCCTTTAGTTGCAAGCTTATTTACATCAGTATGGCATGATGTGGCTTTCTCAAATTCATCATTAACAAACACCTCTTCACACAAAGCCTCATTAAATTCATCTTATGGCACTATACCTTTCCCCTTTTTCTCATCAATATAAATAAAATTGCTCTCAATAAACACCATGTCATGTGAGACAAAGAAAACTCGATTATTAATTTCATGTAAATTCCATCGCTTATTTTCGAAAGGATATCCTACAAAAATACATTTGCAACTCCTACTGGTAAACTTGTCTTTGTCATGATTCTCATTTCTAGCAAAACACAAGTACCCAAAGATTCTTATATGTTTATAGAATGGTGCACACCCAAAAAGGATTTCATAGTGCCCTATCAAATTTAAAGGAGTTCTATTAATTAAATAGCTTACTGTGAGTACACATTCTCCCTAAAACTTAATTGGCAAGCTAGCCTGAAAATGCAAAACTCTTGCCATATTAAGAATATATTGATGTTTTCTTTTCACCCAACCATTTTATTGTGGTGTCCCTATACATGATGATTGATGTAACATGTTGTGTTCATCAAAATATTCCTTCATACATTTAAATTCAGTCTCATTATCTAACTACACAATTTTCACTGTTTTATCAAATTATTGTTGTACTAAGGCAAAGAAATTCTTCAATATGTGTGAAACTTCACTTTTCTCTTTTAACAAATAAACCCATATGCCATAAGATATATCATCCACAATTGTAAAAAAAGATACCTTATAAGAAGTGAGCGCTCTATGAGCACCCCAAGGATCACATTGTATCAATTTGAAAGCCTCTTTTGTTATATTATTATTAGACAAAAATACTTTTTTAGTTTGTTTCACTCTAAAGTAGATACTACAAGCATTATTTTTCACATCACTACCTTTAACATCACTACTAACATTAGTAATTGATTTTATTATTGGGAATTATTTCAAAATTGTAGAGTTGTCAAAATTTCTTTTGAATAGGTGTTTAGTTTGTTTATAATTTTATCTTATAAGTAAGATTTATTAGCTGAAATCTCTATTTAGCAGTTGTTGAGTTTTTTTGTATTTTGCCTATATAAGGCAACCGAGTTCATGATTCAATATATAATAAAACAACTCCAGTGTTACATATTCTTTTATCTTATGCATGTTCTTCTATTTTGTTAAAAAACTTCTACATGGTATTAGAGCTCTCAGTGATCTTGAGGGACCTATGAGCAATTAAGAGATAATCTAATGAAAGCTTCCTATCTTTTCATGGCTTCCTTAAACACATCATCTCTTTCACCCCCTAGTTTTCAACGGTGAAAATTTTCAAGTATGGGTTGTCAAAATGAAAGCTCATTTGAGAGCTCTCGATTTCTAGCAATGGGTTGAAGGTGAAAGACATGTACCTCCTCTAGGCAATAATCTTACACTCAATCAAATTAGAGCTCATGAAGATGAAGAAGTTAAAATCCGAAGAGCTTTATCTCAAATACATGCTACTATATTTGAGTTAATTTTCACAAGAATTATGACTTGTGAAACAACTAAGGAAGTATGGGATGTATTGAAAGAGATATATTAAGAGAATGTTGTGACAAGGCAAATGCAAGTCTTAATCTCAAAAGACATTTTGAAAATATTAGAATGAATGAAAAGGAGACAATTCAAGAGTTCTCAGATAAACTCATGGCGGTGGTAAATAAAATCAAACTTATGGGAGAAGAGCTATTCGATAGCAGGATCGTAGAGAAGGTTTTGATAAGTTTACCTGAAAGGTTTGAGGCAAAAATTTCATCTTTTGAAGACTCAAGGGACATCAACCAAATGACATTGTCAGAACTGATTAATGCATTAGAAGCTTAAGAGCAAAGAAGGGTAATGACAAAACAAGAAAGTGAAAAGATAGTGGAGGGAGCCTATCTAGCAAAGGTTCCGTCATCAAAGAAGAAATGAAACACTCCTTAATGTGACCATTGTGAGAAGTTTGGTCATGAAAAGAAATATTGCTAGTATAAAGGGTAGTCTCAATGCTTTAGGTGTAAACAATTTGGACATTTGAAAAAGGATTGCAAATTTAACAATGAAGAACAAACAAATATAGTGCAAGTGATTAAAGAAGACAACCTTTTCTAGTTGGTGAGAAGTGCACCAAGATGCATCATGAAGAGAAGTGTTCTATGGAGAAAAGTTATGAGAGAAGTGCTCATGTTGAAGAATAGAGAAGAGTGCTCTATTGAGAAGATTATAGAGAAGTATTTCAACGAAAAGAATTATGGAGAGATGTGCTCCATGCCTGTGATTTTTTTTTTCCAATTTTGGATTAAGCGAGAATGTTGGGAATTATTCAAAATTGTAGAGCTGTCAAAATTCCTTTTGAATAGGTCTTTAGTTTGTTTTTAATTTTATCTTATAAGCCATATTTATTAGTTGAAATCTCTATTTAATAGTTGTTGAGTTTTTTGTCTTTTGCTTATATAAGGCAACCAAGTTCATTATTCAATATATAATAAAGACAACTATAGTATTATGTATTCTTTTATTTTATACATGTTCTTCTATTTTTTTTAAAATAACTTCTACATTTATTATTTTAGGTGATAGATACCCCAACCTTTTATGCTATAGCTTTGTAAGACTAATTTTAGTTGTTTTGTTGATACACATAAGTATGATTCCTCAAAGAAAGTATAGTCCCTCACGTTGTTCACCTGCTCCAATCAGCATCCTCTTAGCACGGTCCTGTATAAAACAAAGTTCATTAGTGAATTGCACAATGTAATTCGAGTCCCTAAGCAACTGTGATTCGAAAATCAAATTGTAGTTTAAATTAGGAGCAAATAGAACTCGTCTCAATTTCAATTTATCTCTAAAGATCACCATTTCTTGCTTCATAACTTGAGTTTCTTCACCATTTGGCAACCCCACAGGACAAGGAGTTACATCCATCACATCCTCTAAGCATTCCATTATGCTAGTAATATGGTTTGATGCCTCGATGTCTATAATCCAAGACATAAATTTTGACTTACTTGAAAGACGTGGTTCACTCGAATTTAACTTTTAGGCGTTAAAAAAAAATCATTAATGTCATTTATTGTTCTCTTGATAGCTCATTGAAGTTTACTTGATCAACATTAATTGTTGTGGTCTGTGTACTATTAGATTTGCTTAATACTGCTTGTGTCTTATTTGCCTTGATGGTAACACCACACCCTCTCCCAACAGATTGTACACCTCACTGGCCTGCTCATCCTCTTGTCACACCGCACCCGGCTTCTTGAGGCTTGTCGAACACCAATTGAGATATCCAATTAGGTGAAAACATTCATTAGTTTCATGCCCAAGCTTCTGACAATGCCCACAAACTATTGCGTCCTTCTTGGCCCCACTAAAAAATATTGGAGCGCACGATTTTGTAATCTACATCATCAAAGCCCATTAAAAATGAATGCACTCACTCCTTTTCTCTCTTTTTCTCGAATATGCTAGCGCGGTTACATTTGCATCTATTGTAAAAGCATACATAAATTGCTTCATAATTGTTTAATTTGTCCCATAACACCTTGAGACGACCATAGTTCTTCACTATTGTTTCTCTATTCTGTTTACAGTTTGCCAAATTTGTCTTTAGTTGATGTATACTAGGACCATTCTGTAAGGCGATTCCAACTACATGGGTACCGCTAATGTCCTAGATATATGTACAAAAAAAGGCAAGCTGCTATGAACAATATGCATGCAACTATGAACAACGTACATGCAAGTTGTCCACAAGTTGCATGCAAACTGTGCAAAGCTTGCATGCAAGCTGTATGGACATGCAAGCTGTAGCTAAGGCGGTGGAGGGTCTATAAAAGACCCTCTCTCCCTCTTTTATTATCAACGTTTGCATTGTATTTGTGATAAATGTGGTGAGTTTTATGAGAAATTAGAGAGTCATTTTATGTGAGAGAGTGATTTATGGGGTATTTTAAAGAAACGTTTTTCTTAAAAAAGGTAACTGATGAAATTGTGAGGATATTATCCTAGGGATAGTAAATTTGGGAAACACGTTGTGTGAGAGCGCCACTATTTTATTGTATCATTTTTTACTCTTTGTGCCTGCTATTTTCATTAATAGAAGATTTATTCGGAGTTTGGTCCATGGACGTAGCCCAAATTAGAGGGTGAATTATGTTAAATTTTTGCATTTTAATTCCTTTTCTATTTTACTTGTGAGATTTAATTTGTAATTTTTCTCAACAAGTGATATCAGAGCTAGGGTAAATTTTGTAACAAAGCATTTATTATCGAAGATGGAGGCAAAAATAAGCAAGATGATCCTAAATGGCTCCAATTGCCACATATGGAAGAACAAGATGAAAGATCTTCTATTCGTCAAAAAAATGCATTTATCCGTGTTTACCACAACAAAACTCGAAAATAAATTGGACGAGCAGTGGGTGTTTGAGCATGACCAAGTATGTAGTTTTATTAGGCAATTTGTTGAAGATAATGTGTATAATTATATCTGTAACGAGACTCACACTCGGACAATGTGAGAAAAATTCTAGGAGTTGTATGCCTCAAAGACTGGTAACAATAAATTATTTTACCTGACAAAATTAGTACAGACAAATTATCTAGAAGGTACCTCTATGACATATCACTTGAATGAATTTCAGAGGATTGTGAATCAATAATTAGGAATGGATATAAAGTTCGATGATGAAGTACTTGCCCTTTTCATGCTTACCTCCTTGCCAGAGTCTTGGGAGACTTTAAAGATTTCAATTACCAATTCTGCAGTTGACAATGTTGTTAACATGGAATCTGTAAAAAGTGAAATTTTGAACAAAGAGACCAAACAGAGATCTTAGAGTTCAGCCTTTTCAACACAGTTAGAAGTTCAGGTCACAGGTTCTAGAGGGAGGAGCAAATCTAGAGGTCCAAATTTTAGAGATAAAAGCAGAGGAAGATCAAATAAATATGTAAATGTTGAGTGCCATCACTGCAAGAACAAGGGTCATATCAAAAAGTTATGTCGGAAGTCAAAGAAGGAAAAAACAAAGGCAAAGAAGTCAAGAAAGATGGTAGCAGTGATGATGAATACGCATCAACGGCTACCAGCATTGTCATATGATAATGATGTGAATAGTGCATCTTGTGAGTTTAATTGGATAGATGACAGTGGTGTCATGATTTATGCCGCATCACATAAAGAACTCTTCTGATCATATACATAAGGAGATTTTGTTGTCATTAAATTGAGAAATAGTGGTTTAGTCAAAATCATTGAAATATGTGATATTTATTTGGAGACAGACAATGACATGAGGTTGCCCTTGAAAGATGTTAGGCATGTTCCTAATGTTCGCCTAAATTTGATCTCTGTCGGCATACTTGATAATGAAGGTTTTTGCAGCACTTTTAAAGATGACAAATGGAAACTTACTAAAGGCTCTTGAGTAATCGCCAAAGGTAAGAAGTGCTTAAAGTTATATGTGATGTAGGAAAAGGTCTCCAATGATATTGTGAATCCGGTGGAGAAAGATGATGCAATTGAATTATGGCATAGGAGACTCAGTCATATGAGCAAGAAGGGGATGACTCAATTGGTGAAAAAGAATACATTATTTGGAGTTAACCAGGCACATTTAAAGAAGTGTGTTGATTGTTTTACAAGAAAGCAAAATAGAGTTTCTTTCAAAAGTTTCCCTCCTTCCAAAATGAAGAATATGTTGGATTTGGTACACTTAGATCTATGTGGGTCAATATCAAAGTCACTAGGTGGTGCTCAATGCTTTGTGATTTTCATTGATGACTATTTTAGGAAGACGTGGTTATACATCTTGAAGACTAAAGATAAAGTGCTAGATGTTTTTAAGCAATTCCATGCCTTAGTTGAAAGACAAATCGGGAAGAAGTTGAAATGCATTCGAACAAATAATGGTGGCGAGTACACTGGACCATTTGACATCTATTGAAAGAGCATGGTATTCAACATCAGACTGCTCCTCCTAAGCCACCACAGTTGAATGGTTTAGCTGAAAGGATGAACAAGACTTTGATTGAGAGAGTTAGATGCCTACTTTCATATGCAAAGTTGCCTAAGACATTTTGGGGTGAGGCTCTATTCACAACAGTTCATGTATTAAATCACTCACCATGCATCCCTTTATAGTTTGATGTTCCGGAGAAAGTATGGCTAGGAAAGGATGTTTCCTATGATCATCTAAAGATATTTGGTTTGCAAAGCTTATGTCCATATCCCTAAATATGAGAGATTCAAGCTTGACATCAAGACTCGCTAGTGTATATTTATTGGTTATGGAGAAGATTAATTCGGCTATCGGTTTTATGATCTAGTCTAGAAGAAGCTGATTCGGAGCTGTGATGTTATATTTGTCAAAGATCAAACCAATGAAGATCTCGACAAAGTGAAAAAGGATGTTCCAAGAACTAATTGTGACTAGATGGACTTAGAATTAATTCCTCCAAAAATAGTACCAAGACAATTCGAAAATGAAGTTGAAAATTGCCAGTCGAACATAGCTAATGATGATGCTCCCATTCAAAATCAATCAGATGAAGATTATGATGAAGATGATGTCCAGAATCAACCACTAGCACCAGAGACTACTCAGGTTCCAATAAGGAGATCTACGTGAGTAAGACAAGCCACTACTAGATACTCCAGTGATTAGTATGTGTTACTTACTGATAAGGGAGAACCTGCAAATTTTCAAGAAGCTATGATAGATGAACATAAGATGAAATGGTTTGAACCCATGCAAGATGAGACGAAGTCCTTGCATCTTACATGAGAATAAAACTTTTGAGCTGGTGAAGTTGTCAAAAGGCAAGAAAGCTTTGAAAAATAAGTGGGTGTTCAAGATTAAGCATGATGAACACAATCCTCATCCAAGATTCACAGCTAAATTGGTTGTTAAAGGATTCAACCAAATAAAAGATATTGATTTTGATGAGGTATTTTTACTAGTTGTGGAAATGACATCTATCCGTACAATGCTTGATTTAGCAACAAATCTAGACTTAGAAATCGAGCAGTTGGGTGTCAAGATAACTTTTCTTCATATATGGAAGAAGAGATATAAATGGAGTAGCTAGAGGGTTTTAGGAAAAAGGGAAAGAGGACTATGTGTGTAGAATGATGAAAAGCCTTTATGGTTTAAAACAGGCATCGAGACAATGGTATAAGAAGTTTGAAACAGTTATGAGGGACCAAGACTATAAGAAGACTACTTCAGATCACTGTGTTTTTGTACATAAATTCTCTGGTGATGATTTCATTATCCTTTTACTGTATGTTGATGATATGTTGATTGTTGGCCAAAATATCAACAGGATTAATAGTTTAAAGAAGCAGTTAAGTAAGTCTTTTGCCATGAAAGACTTTAGACCAGCAAAATAGATTCTTGGCATAACGATTATCAGAGACAAGGGCGCTAAGAAATTATGGTTATCACAAAAGAAGTACATTGAGAAAGTACTTCAAGGGTTCAACATGGTTAAAGCTAAAGCGATTAGCTGTCCTCTTACTAATCACTTTAGATTGAGTACTAATCAATGCCCTTGATGGATGAAGAGAAGGAAGAGATGATGAAAGTCCCATATGCTTCTGCAATTGGAAGTTTGATGTACACCATGGTATGTATACAGCTAGATATTGCTCACGCAATTGGAGTATTGAGTAGGTTCCTTTCAAATCATGGTAAGGAACACTGGGATGCTATAAAGTGGATTCTCAGATATCTACGTGGTACTTCGAAAATATACTTATGTTTTGGAACTACCAAGCCTGTGTTAGTTGGTTACACACATGCAGACATGACCAGTGATGTTGACTTAAGAAAGTCTATTTCAAGTTACCTAATTATCTTTGCAGGGGAGCCGTGTCATGACAATCAAAATTACAAAACTGTGTTGCTCTATCCACCACTGAAGTGAAATTTATTGCTACAACTAAAGCATGCAAGGAACACCTATGGATGAAGAAGTTCTTAGATGGACTTGGTTTTCATTAGGATAGGTATCAACTGTTTTGCGACAGTTATAACGCTATTCACCTAGGGAAAAATTCCTTACTCCATTCAAGATCAAAGTATATTAATATAAGATATCACTAGATCAAAGAAGTGTTAGAGAAGAAGCTATTGTAGCTTGAGAAGATTCATATGGATGAGAATGGGTCATATATGATGACAAAAGTTATTCCCAGATGAAATTTTAAGTTTTGTCGATCATCTGCGGGAATGACAATAAACCTAGTCGTAGGGGGAGAATTGTAAGACAGTACCGACTAAATGAATATCGCTAATGTCCTAGACTTATGTGAAAAAACCAAGCTGCTGTGAACAACCTGCATGTAACTGTGAACAACGTGCATGCAAGTTGTCCACAAGTTGCATGCAAACTATGCACAACATGCAAGCTGTGGTGGCGGACAGCTACAACTTGCATATTGTTGCAAGTTGTAGCTAAGGCGGTAGAGGGTTTATAAAAGACCCTCCCTCTCTTTTTTATTATCAACGTTTGCATTATATGTGTGACAAATATGGTGAGTTTTACGAGAGATTAGAGAGTCATTTTGTGTAAGAGAGTAATTTCTGAGGTATTTTAAAGAAACGTTTTTCTATAGAGGGTGAGTGACAAATAGTGAAGATATTATCCTAAGAATAGTAAATTTGGGAAACACCTTGTGTGAGAGTGACACTATTTTGTTGTATTATTTTTCACTCTTTGTACCTTCTATTTTCATTAGTGAAAAATTTATTCGGAGTTTGGCTCGTGGACATAGCCCAAATTAGAGGGTGAATTACGTTAAATTTCTGCGTATTATTTCCTTGCTTATTTTTATCTGTGAGATTTAATTCGTAATAGTTCCCAACACATTTGTAACAGAAAATTCTTGTCTGATATCCTCCCTTAAATCTGTTGCCTTTCTACATGCGTTATGGTCGAACGCAGAGTGGGTTCAATTATGTTGAGTATCCATA
>JANKOD010000003.1:8599204-8614499 GCA_026284645.1 Erythroxylum acuminatum | reverse complement strand
ATATTGCAAATCTCAACCAAACAGGTTTTCGTTTTTTTACAAAAAAAAAACAGAAACTAAAAACAAGAAACAAAAACTAAAAACAACAACAGAAAAACAAAAGTGGAACCAAACGCCCCCTAAGTTTTTAGTTTTCACAGCTCCACTACCATGCAAGGTTGGAACAGTTTTGAGAAAACTTTGTTCTATCTTTTCATTGTCTATTTCTGTCTATATATACAATTCCTTTCACCCCTTACAAGATCAATACCAGATAAGAAAGAATACCTGAAAATATATAAGATAATATCTACAATATACACCATGAATTCCCAATTAAAATTTGTATCAAAGATGCTTTAAAATAAATAAATAATTCAAAATAAATAAAATATAAATAATCTTTGTATCTTTGATCGTGTGTTTTTAATATAGATAATCTTTATATCTTTGATCGTCTGTTTTACCAATAAATTCTTTTTAATAGACAGGCGTTATTGACGTTGAACTTTGAAAGGAATTTGTTCAAATAGAGAGAATAGTGTTCAATGGTCATACATCGACTAATTGGCCACCGCATCGATGTGGACTGAGGCTTTATATTAATCGGAATCTTTGAAAGAACCTTCTTACACTGTTGAATAAGAAGATTGAATACTATTTGAATATTGACTGACTTGACAGTGATTTTTCATTAATTTAAAGAAACTCGCATGAAAATAGATTGGAGTGTAATGAGATTGAGATGTCACCAAAGAAAGAAAGGGCCATTAGCTTGGTTTTACGCTCATGGGAGCGTTAAAGACTGTTACGTGATTCATGCTTCAATGGTCGTACAGTACTCTTGGATGAACACAACGGACTTTATAATAAAGTCTCATGTGCTAAAATAGGTATTAACAAAACCAACACCCTTTGAGTCCTTTGTACTAATCACAGCTTTAATCGCAAAGATAAAATTAAGTAAATAGTTTATTAAGCTAGGCGTGATTGTATTAATATAAGTTAGGTATGATTGATTAATTGGACTATTTCGTCAATTTAATATGTGATGGTACTCTGGTGGGACATTTTCATCGGAATAATTCATGTAGGCGTGCGAGAAGCGTAGAACAAGAGAGTGACACTAACATTCCTTAGCTTCTAGCTGCCTCGTCTATGGTCGATCCTACTTTCTCCATTCTCTTACAGTCTCTCCATACTTTTACATTCCCACTACAACATGCCAGTGCTTCTAAGGCTAAGCAATAATAGGAGGTCCTCAGTCCTCACCACTCACCACCTACCTAGTAACTAGTGCAAGAACTAGCCATGCCATCCACCTAGTAACTGGTAGAAGAACAAGCCATACGGTTATAACCTCCAAGTTGCAGTTAATTGGATTGAAACAGGATATGTTTAGGGTTTATGGGTAAGTTGAATCATTTAATGTTCTTGTTGAATCCTTTCATGAATTTGAGGCTAACGCAGGTGAGGCTTTGAACAACTTCAGCAAAAGGAATGTCAAGGAGTCAGGGCCACCACCTTTCGTTTTAATTATCCACGTCCTAACTGTATTAATTCAGATTATCCACAAGTTGTTTCAATAATAGGATAACTTTCGCCGTCCTCCTTCCACTATACTCAATAATGGCTTCCCGTTATCATTATAATATGAACAAATACAACTTAGTGGAGGCTGAAGATCAGGTTAAATTTCTTGTTCGGTAGTTTCATCAGGTCCCCAATAATCAGATACATCATTCCAGGTAAAGTTATATAAAACAATCAATCTCATTGGTCTAAGAAATTAGCTTACAGGTTCTTTTCTATGTAAAAAGAAAGAAAAAAAATTCAAATAACTTTTACTTGTGCCTGGTACGAGTAAGTGGTGCACAACATTCACTCTTGGAACCTGGAGGAGGTACATAATTATTTATAACAAAAAGTAGCAAGTACATTAGAAAAGTTCACACCTTCCACCTCAAACTCTACGGATCAAGAGCATAGATTTTCCTGCATGGCGTGTTCTCCTCACACCTATATAATATGCTAAAGCAGAATAATCGTATTCTATCAGGGTTTCAAATGCTGATAGAATATTTCAACTTTGCCATAGCACAAGTAGCTATATAAGCTGTCTACAACCACCAAATACCTCCCACGTTTTAAGCAGAATAAAACTGTCTAGACTCCAAGTGGAGCTTCAAAGAGAGGAAGAGGGAGGGAGCTAAGATGGGAATTATATCCAATAAGAACTCTTCTAGTACTTTATTTCTATTTCTTACATTAATGGCTGTGTTCGTTACATTTTTTATGATTCCAGTAGAGGCTAGAATGCACCACAACAAGCAAAGAAAGCCTCATAATAAGCACCTAAAAGATAAGAGTACTAAGGGCAGGGATAACACTCCAGGTTCAGTTCCTATGCCGAGTCCAGCAATAGCCCCTGTTCCGACTACGAGAATCTTTAACGTTTTGTCTTTCGGAGCAAAGGGTGGTGGAATTTCTGATGATTCAGAGGTACGTAAAAATGGGTTGATTCATTGGCTTTTCCTAACTTTCCTCAGAATTAACATTCAGTGAGGGACAAACCATACATTTTTATGTTAGTAATCACTTGAACTTACTACAAAATTATGAACTGAACAGGCATTGCTAGCAACATGGAAGGCTGCCTGCAAAGTGTCAGGAGCTACTCTGCAAATCCCTGCAGAGTTCAAGTTCCTTGTCAAGCCCATAACACTACAAGGTCCATGCATGCCTCACCTTACTCTTCAGGTTAGCTTTCTCTTCTTTTCAGTTAACTTCTTTATTCATTAAATTACCTTTTAAACTTAATTCCTCTAATTTTCGAGCAGCATTGGTAAATTAATCAAAGTGGAGGAGAAGGGGAAGAGGTTCACTCTTTCCTTTGCCCTTTCATAAATTTCCCTCTATTTTCAGGCTTAAACCATCTTAATGAAGGACAATTTTGAGTATTCTATTATCATGATCTCTGCTTTACACACAAAAGCTGATGTAAGCAAGTGGACTTGCACAGATAGATGGAATACTCTTAGCTCCTGCTGAAGTTGGTCAATGGCCTAAGTCCAGTTTGTTTCAATGGCTAAACTTCAAATGGCTAAATAACTTCACCATTCAAGGTTCTGGAACTGTGGATGGTCAGGGCTCTGAATGGTGGAATCCCTCTAAAGCCTATTATATTCAGGTTAACTCTCAATTTTGGCAGCTCAATTTCTTCCTTCAAGCATTGAAAGTTATACAACTAAAGCAGCTAAAATTTAACTTTGCACTTCTGCAGAAGAGATCCAAACACATTACAGATATGAAACCAACAGTAAGACTAAATTATTTAATTCCTTGGTGTTCTTCTTCCTTGTGATTGTTCTATTTTACGTTGTATAATGTACATTAATATATATGTTTCTCCCTCTTTGTCACAGGCTTTAAGATTCTATGCCAGCTGCAATGTCACTGTACGAGACATCAACATCCGAAATAGCCCTCAATGCCATCTAAAATTTGACAGGTCTGAAGGGATCCAAATTGACAATATCACCATATCTTCACCAGAGAGCAGCCCAAATACCGATGGCATTCATCTGCAAAACACAAAAGATGTGGAAATTCAGCATTCAAACATTGGATGTGGTAAGAGTTTTCAGGATGAAATGCTAGAACCCTATGGTAGAGGAGAATAGAGTCTTCATTCTAAATAAAAAAATTTATAATTCAACTAGAATTTCATTTACCCGAAGAGATGGCCATACTTAGCTTTTGAGTGTTGAGTTAGGGCCGCAGATGGTGCTTGGCACGTTAGTTATGTGCATATAAAAAGGTTACAGGATTGGGAAAAGTTGTCTGGTTTTAAACGGTTTAACTGTCGACAAACTAACTTTTGAGACAAGCACGAACAAAAAGTGCCATGACCAACTTTTCACTTTACGAGCATGAGTGGCTCTAGTTTAAAGCATTTGGGAAATTACTATTTTATTGCTTAATTTTAATTTAATTTTTGGATCCTCGGATCACCGCTTTTAACAGGAGATGACTGTGTATCCATACAAACTGGTTGCTCTGATGTCCATATTCACCATATTAACTGCGGCCCTGGACATGGTATAAGGTATATCCCCACCTATACACTTTGTATAAAGAAGTTAGTTCACTGATATGTAAGTTTCGGGGTTTCACCAATTAGTTTTTATTAAAATTTTGTTGTGGAAGCAGTGTAGGAAGTCTTGGGAAAGATAAAAGCGTTGCATGTGTCTCTAACATCATGGTCGACAACATCTCACTTCAAAGTACTCTAGCTGGGGTTCGAATAAAGACATGGCAGGTAATCACTCGATAAATTATCAGTTATTAATTGCTTCCAACCACTTAGTCATTCGAAATTACATTTTACAGGGAGGTATCGGATCAGTTAAGAACGTGTCCTTCTCCAACATTCAGGTATCCGACGTCAAGTATCCAATTATAATCGATCAGTTCTACTGTGACAAGGGTACCTGCAAGAACCAAACAGAAGCTGTGGCAATATCTGGAGTAAACTACGATCAAATCACGGGGACCTATTTGGTGCAACCCATTCATTTAGCTTGTAGCAATGACGTCCCATGCATTGATGTGGACCTTAATGATATTCAGCTGAAGCCCTCTAAGGGGTACGTTGGTTCACAGCAGGCCCTGTGCTGGAACTCTTATGGGAAATCACAGAGTCCCCTACTACCTTCAAGCATAGATTATTGTTTGAGGAGAAGTAGTGGCATGGTTAAGAGAATAGCAAGATCACACGAGCATTTGTGCTTGCCCTAGTTAGCTATGATCAGTTAATGTTATTGGTTCCCTTCTGCATAATTTTTCTAATGGGAAGGTGTTGTAACTTGTAACTAATAGCGCTGTTACTGAAATAATAAGGCTTATAGACCTTAACGTAATCTTGTGAAGGTTGAACTATAGAACGATCTTAAGAAACATGCAATGTATCTGAACAGCACCTTGTGGCTATGAATTTGGTATGTATGTGGAGTTATGGACTAGTATAAAAAAGACTAGCTGAAATTAGTAATGATATAAATCCCTCTAATTAGGAATTAACTTGAAATTTCTTATTTGCTTGAAAATATTTTTTTCTTAAAATTATATATAAACATAGATTATGATGTGATTGTATTTTTATCTTCTTATAAGTAAACTAAACTCTGGTTAATAATTGACTATATTTATTTAAAATTAATTATATTATATTTACATACTAAAATTTAAAGTTAAAAGTCTTATTTCTTTAAATCCTTTTGAGTAAAAATTATTTCAAATTTTATTTGTTTAGTATATGACTGTAAAAAACTTAATTAATTATCCTTTTTTTACAATTTTAAGTTTACAAATTAGGATTATCATGGTTGACACTTTCTCTGGGACAATACGTAATAAGTTAGGTCATTGACTTCAATGTCCCAGAAGAATAATACCTCAGAACTACTACAAGGATTGTGAACGTGTGATTCTATACATAGTGTCTGCTAATTAAACCAACTAAATTAAGGAAGGAACCGTCTATGTCAGAACCTTGTCTGCGAGTAGGAGAGAAAGCAGAAAGTGGGTAGAAGAGTGGTGAGTTAGAAAGCAGGGTTGTGGGAGGTACAAACTGCCATTCTGTAGCAGAAGAAAAAGAGACGAAAGGTTGTCCAAAGTCAGAAAGTTTGTTCTTAAGGTCAACCAATGCATATAGACAAAAGTAGCGATTAACATAATCAACTCAATGCCTTCAAACTCCCGCTCGCAAACAGAGGAAAACTCTCTTCTTCATACGAAATGTTGCAGATACTAATACTTCTACAAACAGGAGGATGGACATACAACAAACATGAGAAGCTTTAAAAGATGAAGATTGAGATTTGTGTCAATTGAAATGAAATCAAATTTCCTGGTACGAAAATAATAAAATATTGGAAAATAAGGTTTAAAAACAAAAAATGACATTTTGAAATGTCTCAAAATTCTCAATGGGGAGAGGAAACAAGAAGTGCGGGGTGGTGTGTTGGTGAAAACTAATAATTTAAAATCTTAATAGAAGTTAAATCGACAAGATAAAAGATTTAACGTTTAAAAGATTCAACTAGTATTAAATAGTCATCAAATTAATTAAAAATTGAATAAAATTAAAAAAATTTAAAATATGATTAAAAGTGATTATTTTTATCCATAAAAAATTTAAAGTTTAATTAAAAATAGATTATTAAATAACAATCAATTGATTTATTTTATTTTATAAGAAATTATTAATTAATAAAAATTAATCGATTCATTAATAAATTGATTAGTTTTTAATAATAAGAATTACTCAAGTAAATCAAACTAGTTGAAAACTAAACCAAAAAAAATAGTGCGACTCAAAATTTTTAAGATCAAATTAGTTCAACGGGTTATATTTTTTAATCATTGCTAACAATACATTAACTGATGGGTATACCAATCCATAAGATTCCAACGAAAAAGTACCCGAAATTCCACTATTGTAATATTTTACGATTAGTTTGATATTAAATTGTGTCATTATTTATTTTATGAGACTACTATGAATTTATGAACTATAGTATTAAGCATTAATGTGATTCAGTTGAGTTTTTTTTTTATAAAGACACCGATTTTATTATATTAAATCTTATAAATTGCGTATGTATAATAAATTTAAATAAATAAAACGTAGAAAAACGCCTAATTCAGTTTTCCTTGGATGCATATGGGATTCCTCGAAAAAAAACATAATTTTTGGGTGTGCTAAGCGCAAATGAAATCACCTGTTCCATAATTGCTGTGCCAATACTATTCTATTGCATCTTATTCATATATTTTTGTGAGTCTCATATAAATATATGGACCAGATATAATAGAACAGCACTGACACAGCAATTATGAAACATGTTCGTACTAAGCGCCATGCTTTTGAGTTTGCATGTACAAGGAAGATGGTAGTGGGAGGGTGGTGGTTGTGGTTCGCTGAATTCACTCTGCATTCACCGTCCCAACGCTCTCTTTTAATCAATCCCTCCTAAGCATGCGCGCGACCATATCTATACAATTATTTTCCTTTTTAAGAAGGAAGAACTAAAGGTGTCACTGTAGTTGTTTATATAAACTATAGCTATAAAGATTAAAAAACCTAAAGCTGAAGAAGTTGTGGGTGGACTGCGATCATTGATGTACAATTTGAAAATTGTATGTTAAAGCTAGCAATAGCAAGTATGGCTATAGGACCATTGTCTTATGAAGGGGTCAGTCCTCTGCACACTGCTCCATATCACAATCATTATAGCTAGCAGTTGATTTATGTTTTTTTTAATATAAATAAAATTTTGTTGATTAATATTAATGTAGTTACAACCACAACAAAAATCACATTTGGTTACAAAAAAAAAAGTCACTAAAAGTTCAAAAATCGTCGTTAAGAGTCATTCACAAAAAACAACGCTGAATTCCTGTAGCTGAAAATTATAGGCGACTCTTTTCGTTGATCATCACTAATAGTTTTTTCTACGCTTTATTTTCGTAGCAAAAAACTATTAACGATGTTTTGCAAAATTTTGCTAATACATTTTGGCTACGTTTGGTTTTCACAGCTAAAAAATATTAGCTGCGTTTTAAAAAACGTAGCTAAATAGCTATGTTTTCAAAAAAGTAATAAAAAGTTTTACCTACATTTTTGAAAATGTAACCAAATGATTTTAGCTACGTTTTATAAAATATAGTCAAAATTTTAATATACATTTTAACAAAATGTTATATCATGTTAATTATAATAATTTGTGACATTTTTAATCCATATTGTTGTATATAATATTTAGATTTTTATTGTTAATTTATTATGCAAAAATAATTTATAATTTGAAACATTGTATATACAAAGTAAAATATTATTAAATTATACCAATAAAAAGAATATTTTTCACATATAAGATTTTAATTACAACCTTAACAATTCTTATAAACAAAATAATAAATACAGAGATCATTTTACAAATTATAAATGCTGAGATTACAAAAAAAAACAACGTAACTAGGATGACTAGGTAGGTTTGTCTAGTTGATTAGAGCAAGTTCATAGCTCAGCCATCATATAAGAAAGATAAGTTCCTACAACCTCTAGACATTTGATCTCACCAACTATTTGGAGCATATACCTACTAAGTGTTTTTGCATATGTATCTGCATAAAAAAAACAGTTTGTAAATTTTACTGATCATAACAACAGGGACAAACAGTTAGCATAGACATATGCGATCTATCCCTAAGATACTAACAAAAACATAAATTTAGAAATATCAGATAATTTATTTTTGAAGATCCACAAATTGTGGTATAAGTAATTACTAACTAATTGAGCAAACTTTTCTGTTTAACTATAAGTATCCCATATATAGTTGCATTGAACAATTAAATGATACTAAAAGCACCGTTTGGTTGCAAATGTAGACAAAAAGTTTAGAAAAGCAAAATCATGCAGAAGAGTTGTATGATAAGAAGTAGCGTTTGAAATTATAACAACAAGAAAGGAGACTTGTGCTTTCCTCTAAAGTCACTATTATGATAAAAATAGTTGGGTCATTATAAGAAAATGGGTGTTAGCAACGGAAATTACTGACAGAATGTGAAGGTTTTCCGTCAACAAGCGAATTTGTCAACGGAAATTACCAACCTTATGAGTCATTGGAGAAACGGTTGTCAGTAATCTTTAGCGACGTAATAGAAATATTCTGTCGTTAATTTACCGATGAACAATTTTTTTGTCGCTATATATAGCAACGAAATTTTTAAGTCTGTCGGTAACTTTACCGACACGAACAAAGTATTGAAAGTTCATAGGAACATTTAGTGATGGATATTGTATATGCTTCGGTATAGCGACGGTCAACTTATTGAAATTTTGTCGAAAAATTTAGTGACGGTAAGTTTGTTGTCGGTAAATTATTTACCGACAGAATGTTCTTATTTTGTCTGTGAATTTAATACTAAATTTATCGACAGATATGATAATTTCGTTAGTAAATGCATCGATTTGTTTTTCAATTTTGATTGGTAATCTTATGATTGATATTTCATTTCTACAATTATCTGCTGATAATATATTGAATTTTTTCTACATTTAATTTATCTCAACAGTAAGTTGAATGATAATATAAAGTAAATTTATCTTAATTGATAATAAAAAATTATTATCTACAATAATAAATATATAATTCATACAAAATGTCTTGAGAGTAACAAAACTAAGCTATGCAGTTGGTGAAGGCGGATGGTCTGACTAGTATAATGAGGTGCTTCCCCTCTCCTTCAACTCATCCATCTCCTTATGGAGCTGGGCTATATACTCTATCGACTGTTGCAACTGTACTGTGCTATCAAGCTGAACTACTCTCTCATTAGATGCTGACCGTCTACTAGAGGTAGCTGTACTGAACATGGAGGATTGTGAATAGAATGTGTTCACAAATAAACCTAAGCAGAAGATCCTTCCACGACGGTCCCCATCACCCACTGCATCAAAACATACCTGACTCTCATCAACAATTTCAGAGTGCTGAGACTATTATTAAATGCTTTCTTATATTTGGTCCTATCATAAGGCAATGTTTATGTTAAAAAGTGATAATTATTAAGAATTAATATTGAAGCATAAATTTCATACACATTAAGTTCTCTACATCGAGTGGTGATGGAGGTCACACCATCATGCTTCTTGGTGTGGGTGTGCAAAAAGAGTTGATGGGGTGTAAGCTTCATGTCTATAGACTTTTCTTGCATCAAAATAAAATGTTATAAGTGAACTACAATTTTAAAAAATTTTGGTAGAGTTTCCTCTATTTTTATGATATTTACCCCCTGCTGAGCAAAGAAAATAACCCAAAAGTACAACCATGTATGGCACCAAACATTTATAACATTATCATTCTCCATAATACACATATATTTTCATTCCAAAATTTACACATCAAATTAAATTGAAATACATCAAAGTAAAAAAAAATCAGAATATAAATATAAAGTGTAGATATTTACAAGTTTCTCTGCATGCTCCTGGTGGCTAATAGATCCTCCAATGTTTATGGGAAGACTCTCTCCCCTTGGTCCTCCATGTATGTTGACATAATTGCACTCTAAAATAGACATTGCCTCTGGTGATATCCAATACTGCTGCCAACTCCATATTTCTTCATATATATATGGAGGTCGTACACTAGTCTTGTGTAGAACACCAAGAAAGTCTCTATAACGTATACGAGCTCGCTTCTCCCATACTTTATAAATTACCACGTCAAATTTGGAATCCCAAAAAAATTCTTTCTAAAAAAAGAAAAACATACTATAAGTACTTATATCCTACAATATTTATCTAATTAATGTATAAAATTAATTAGATAAAAATATGAAAGAATATATTTTTTATACTTCAAACTCTTGATAATAAAAATCCATTGTCGCCTGAAAGACATTCTTCTATATATAACCCTCAAGATCAATCTTTTCCTTGAACTTATATGTCATGTTTCTTGAGCACGTTCAAGACCGAACCAACCTAATATATAAACAATTTTTGATCATTTTCAATTTAAAACTTTTAACTTCAGTATAAACCTATAATGTTATTATGCATGTGTTTTCACTCACAGATTGTTGACTATTGTGATGTACATTCTTCCATCTACTCCCTTAGCTCCAGGTTGGAGGTCGCCTTCTTCATCTGCAACGTTTACCCTTAATATCTCTGTCGGTAAAGGGGTGGTGGATGGTGTAGGGCTACTGGATGGCATAGCAAGGTTGTTGGATGGTGTAATAGCAGGTATAAAAGGTGATGCCTCATCTAAATGTGTAGTAGCTAGAGGTACAACATTTGATTCTGTAGCAGCTACAGTATGTGATGCCTTGCCTGGAAAATAACTGGCTCCAAATCGTGGTAACCTTAACCTTACTTACATCATATCTTGTTTACTCTTTGGTGGCATATTTTTAACCTAAAATTCACATTTTATTGAATATTCTAGTAATAGAACAATATAAATTGAATATATAATAATATATTGTTGATGCAATAATATATTTATTCATATAATATTCTATTAAAAACATAAATTAATCGCTATCATGATAACTTAATTTTAAATCAAAATCATCATCATCTTATTTTTCTAAAGAATTAGAATTAAACTCACCTCTTCTTCAGATCTCTCGCCCTCCTCATCCTCTCCAGTATGTACTTGCTTCCTCCTACAAATAAGCATTACATATCGAACCTTCAACTCTAGCCTTGTTTTTGACATTTTTTCTTCAAGTGATGCAAATACCTACATTACAAATAGCTATTGATATACAATTCTGTGATTAAAACATGTTATAACTCTAGTTTAAATATTTACTATAATTACCTCTCAAACAGATACATCCATCGATATTGAACTAGACCAATAAGTTTAACCTCGTGTGCTAAATGTACAGGTAGATGCTCCATATAATCAAAGAAGCTTGGAGGGAAAATCCTTTCTAATTTGCACAAGATTACTAGAATTTCCCTATCTAGGTTTTCCATTTCAACCAACTTTATTTCAGATGATATTAAGCTTTTGAAAAACAAACTTAATTCTGTTATAGCTTCCCAAACCTTATTCGGTGGCAACTCCTGAAATGCAATTGGAATTATCCTTTGCATAAACACATGAAAATGATGACTTTTCATCTTAAATAATTTGTACTTCCTCATATTCACTCACTTTGCCAATTTTGAAACATATCTATTAGGAAACTTTATACTTTTCAATGATTCACACAAAATTTTCTTTTATTTTTTGTCCAAAGTGTAACACGCTTTCGGATATTTACCAGTGCGAAAATTTTTATCTAACTTATTCCTTCTACAAAAAAGTTTCAAATCAGCTCGTGATTTTGCATTGTCCTTTGTCCTCCCTTTAATGTTCATTATGGTATTGAACAAATTGTCAAAAATATTTTTTTCAATATACATCACATCTTCATTATGACGTATCAAATTAGTATTCCAATATGGCAAATCCCAAAAGATGCTTCCAACCAAAGTTGTTACTAATGTTTGTATTAACTTCATCAGCTTCAAGTTCTGTAACTTTCAACAACCCAATTTATCAATCTCCTACAATATCTCTTCACCAGCTTTGTGAGAGGGAGGAGGTGGTTGTATCATCCTATTCTTAATAAATTTTTTTTATTGCATCTAAATGGATGATCTGGAGGAAGAAATTTCTTGTGGTTGTCAAACCAAAATGGTTGGCTTTGTTTGGAAGATAAAACACATCAGAATCATTGCCACAAAAAGGACAAGTCAATTTCCCTGCTTTGCTCAATCCAAACAACATAGAATATGCCAAAAAATCACCAATAATCCACATCAAAGTTACTCTTAACTCAAAATCTTGTTTAAGAGACACATCATATGTCTCCACACCATATTCCCAAAGATGATTCAATTCAAATACCAATGATTATAAGAATACATCAATTTTATGCTTTGGATTTCTAGGCCTGAACATAATCACTATCAAAAACATGTATGCCTTATTCATACACATCCATGGAGGGAGATTATAAGGAGTAATAATGATTGGCCATGATGAATATTGTTGCTTGGATTGACCAAAATATTGGAATCCATCCGTTAACAATCCTAACCTAACATTTCAACTTTCAGCTACAAACTCATAATGGGTATTATTGAAATGTTTCCATGCTAGTGCATACGATGGATGACTCATTATTCCATCTTCCTATTCATGTTCATTATGCCATCTCATGTTAGATGCAGTGACATCAGAGGCATATAGTCTTTGAAGTCTCGGAGTTAGCAGAAAATATACATTCGCTTCCAAGGTACTAATTTCTGTTTCATAGTATGTTTTCTAGGTTTGAACCTAGATTGACTACAAAATTTGTACTATTGTAATTCCATATCATATCCCCAAAACAACATACATCTCAATTTGCAACAATCAATTTTTTTCAACTGACAAACCAAGACCCCTAATAAGTTTTTTTTTTCATATTGTAAAATTATCAACCATTGTATGATTAGGAGGCAATGATTCATTATACCAACTAAAATTTTTATCAAAACTTCGATCAACGATATGCCCTTCAGATTTTATGTTCAATATTCGAGCAATTAAAGCCAATTGAGTCATCGTCTCACATTTTGGCCATAATTCTTGGTCAGTTGATTGTAGTAAGTCAAAAAACTATTTTGTATGTGGGTTTAGTTTTTCTTGAAGATTTTCTATATTTTCTTGAAAGATATAACCGGCTGCATTATAAACCAATTGGATGTAAGTACTTTTAGTTACACCCATATTATTTGTCCTAAATCCAGTCTCCCCTTCTAACTCATCCACATTTATTGACGAGTTTACTTCATTAGCTCTTGAGGTGCTACAAATCAATAGCTCCCCATGTCGTGTCCACTCAAAATAATTTAGAACAAACCCTTTTCTTAACAAATGGAGATTCACTACATGAATAGAATGAAAACGAATATGTTTGCACTTTTTACATGGACATCTGATCTTTGGGCCATTCATATATGCATGTTGAGAAAATGCATAGTGAATAAAAGCTTTAACTCCCTAAAAAAACTAAGGATTAATGAAACCGTCAGGTGTTAATCGTCTATATATCTAAGATCTATTAACATTACTCATTTTTGCAAAATTGTTATTTTAAAAAATGGGAATTAATCACATTAAAGTTCAAGTAATCATGTTTGAATTAATCGCCTACGAGTTGATTTAATAAGTTCGAATTAAAAGAAACACTAAGGTACATCGCATTGTTACACCATATTAATCGAGAAAGTAAGTTCTCGTTGTGACTCTTAGGCTTGTGTAATTTTTCACTAATAAGCCTCATGGGAGCTACATAATGGGTTTTCAGCTTATATACCATCCTAGGGATTTATTATGCCTCAAATCATTATGAATTTTTCGTAATTATACAACTTATTACTTTAATTTTTTGATTCAAGTTTGTACACTAAGTTCGAATTAAAAGAAACACTAAGGTACATGACATTGTTACACCATATGAATCGAGAAAGCAAGTTCTCGTTGTGACTCCTAGGCTCGTGAATTTTTTCACAGATAAGCCTCATGGGAGCTGCACCACAAGTTTCCAACCTGTATATCATCCTAGGGGTTTATTATACCTCAAATCATTCATAATTATACAAACTCATTCGACATGATGTAAATACTTATGTAATTCATACATCTAGCCATCAATCATTCTAACAATATTCCAAAACAACAACATACAAAACCAAATAACTATGTTTGCATTAATCACCAACAAGTTGATTTATAAAGTTTGATTTTAAACAAGCACTATGGTACGTGGCATTGTTATACCATATGAATTGAGAAAGCAAGTTCTCGCTGTGACTCCTAGGCTCGTGAAAATTTTCACTAATAAGCCTCATGGGAGCTGTATCACGGGTTTCCAGCCTATACATGATCCTAGGGGTTTATTATCCCTCAAATCATTGTGAATTTTCCGTAACTATACAACTTATTACTTCTTTAGTTTTTTTTATCCAAGTTCGTACACTAAGTTCGAATTAAAAGAAACACTACGGTACATGGCATTGTTATACCATACGAATTGAGAAAGCAAGGCTCGTGAAATTTTTCACAAATAAGTTTCATGGGAGTTGCATCATGGGTTTCTGACTTGTACATACCATCCTAGGTGTTTATTATGTCTCAAATCATCCATAATTATACAAACTCATTCAATATGCAGTAAATACTTGTGTATCCATTAGTCATTCTAACAATATTCCAAAAAACAATATACAAAACTAAGATAACTATGTTTGCATTAATCACCAAAAAGTTGATTTCCAAAGTTTGATTTTAAACAAGCACTATGGTATGTGGCATTGCTATACTATATGAATCGAGAAAGCAAGTTCTCACTGTGACTTCTAGGCTCGTGGAATTTTTCACCGATAAGTCTCATGGGAGCTGCATCATGGGTTTCCAGCCTACATATTAAACTATAAGGAGACTTTTAGTCCAGCAGCAAAAATGGTGATAGTAAGATCAAGTCTTACTCTTGTTACTTTTACGGCTTGTTTGATTCAAGGAATGAAATAGATAATGAATAGAAAAGATGAGGAATAGAATATAATAAGTATTAATTTGTTTGGTTCAAGGAATAAAATAGATAAAGAATTTCTATGTTAATGTTTAGTTCGAAGATAAAAACTTGGAATAACAAAGGAATAACCAACAAAAGACCAAAATATCCTTATTAT
>JANKOD010000003.1:8573053-8593647 GCA_026284645.1 Erythroxylum acuminatum | reverse complement strand
GCTTGTGGCCCACGAGATCCGAAAATGGACTCGTTTTGTTCATGATGCAAACCTCGGTTTAATCATTTTGTTCACGGAACCCTCGAGCCATTTGATGTGCATTTGCATTATGATGTGTTAAGTTGTGCTTTGAATTACCTCTGAAATGTGAGGATTTATGAAATGTGCATTGAATTGTGGTAGTTGAATTGTTATTGTGAAGTATATGTTGGGTGAATGGTTATGCATATATATGTATGGTTGTTGTGTGGCTCAAAGCCAATGGCTATAAATATTTTGGCCACTGAGCTGTGAAGCTCAACCCAATAATTTCCCTCCCCAGGTGCAGTGCGAGAAGATTTAGCTATCCTTGCAAGGAAGTTGGACGACTTCGAGATAGATAGTTTTTGTATTAAGCTAGTTGAACCTTTGTATAGCATTTCCTTGTATTTGATTTAAGCATTTTGAAGTGTATTTCGTTTGTAAAGAAAGTTGTTCTAATGTGACATTGCTTAGTTATGAGATTGCAAGATTTGGAAATTTCCTTTTGTATTTTGAATATATCTTTTAAATATTGAAACTTATGATTTGGAAATGAATTGAGAATTTAAAAAGTTCCCTTTTGTACATAGTGTCATTTTTCAAAGTTTGAATTGATGGATGTGTATAGTTTATTTGTTGAGATTTCCTATTGTTTCTTGAGTTTAGAATAGCATGATGGAGTTGGGAAGTTTGTGTGTGATGTGTAAATTGGATATGGAAGTTGTGAGTTTTGAGTAATTCTAGTAGTGATGTTGAATGGGAGGTTTAAAAGTGATGGCTTGGTGATGGTTAGAATGTATGTTGATTGTGAGTTGATTGAATTGAGAATTTGGAGTTTGATGCATTGATTTTAGTATTTGAATGATTAAGAAGTGTTATTACACTTGAAGGATTGAAATTGGGATGATTTGGAGTGTATATGGTGTTAGGATGAAAGTTGGAAGCATTGGAGAGGCTTGGAAGAAGGTTTGGGACACCTTGTCCAGTGTGTATCCGTTAAACGGACATGCAAGTCTGTTTAACAGACCTTCTCGGGTGGATTTGGAGTGTTTGCCCAGTGTATGTCCGTTAAACAGACATGGATGTCCGTTTAACGGACCTTCTCGGACGAAAATGGGCAGTTTGGCCAGTTCATGTCCTTTTAACGGACATCCTCGGGTCAACTTTAGTAAATCGCGATTTTGACCAGTTTGGAGTCCGAATCTCACTTTGAGGTCTCTAATACGAGTTGTAGATCTCGATGTCTTCTTTCCAATGGTCTAAAAATGAAAGTAATTGGACATTTGTAGAAAAAGTTATGGCATTCGCGCCAAGAGAGGTTCAAATCGATTTAGGGTTTAAACATGGTTTATTCTTCTGGGCATAACTCCCTCCTCCAATCTCCGATTGAGTTGATTCTTGTGCCAATAGATTCCTAAGATATGTATGTTTCTCTCCATAAAAATTTGTATCATTTGGAGTTGATTTGAGAGAGTTTGCATTAAGGTAAGTAAGAGGTTGGTTAGGGGAGCATGTTTGAGGTATAAGCCTTTTAGAATTCTTAAGCATATCTTGAGTTGTATGACTCCGTTTGAGGTAATTTTTATTTCAAATTAAACAAGAGATTTAGAGCTATGATTTATATGAAGAAGCTAAATTGAAATTTCGATTTGAAGGTTTTCAAATTCTGTTCGCAAATAGGAGAATTGAGTTCAAGCATAGTGATTGTGTTGTATGAGTACACCATGGAGCAGATTGTGAGAAATTTTGGAATGAAAAAAAAATAGTAATGAACATGAATTGATAATGTCTATTAAGGGTTCAATGAAAGAACCTTTCGGGGCAATATCCACGCTCAAGGTCGCATGTTTTTGTAAGAGGGTTGGGTTCCGGAAGCGGTCCCCAACAATGTGTATGATAAAAAAATCCACTTCAGGCTACATCTTTGTGATGACTGGAGGAGCTGTATCATGGAAAAGTGTCAAATAGACACTCACAACGTCCTCTATAATGAAGGCAAAGTATATGGTGTGTTATGAGCAGTTTGTCAAGCAGTATAGCTGCGAAATTTTATTTCAACATTGGGTATTGTAGACTCTATTTCGAGTCCGCTGAATTTATACTGTGATAACTCCGCAGCTGTAGCTTTCTCTAAAAATACTAGAAGTACTTCTCGCTCAAAGAATATTGATATAAAGTACTATTTCTTTAAAAAAATGTCATTGAATCCCTCATTACTACTGAATATACGCCTACAACTAGCATGTTAGCAGATCCACTTACAAAAGGCTTACCTATATATGTGTTTGCTGAACACGTCTCCCACATAGGATTGTCAAGAGCCTAGCTTGATAAAATTAGTGGGAGTTTAATATTTTGTATTGAACATGTTATTACTTTGTACAAATTGCTTATGACTTGTATATACGAAACATGCATAATGATATTTGCAGTCACTTCTTATTAATATTAACATATATATGTTGATGTATATATGTAGTTTGACGAAATAACAGGTACAAAAGGAGAAAAATGCGTAGTCTCAGTTGTTGTACTGCATGCATGTTGTTTTAATGTTTATTATTGTATTTGAACATCTCCAGGGCCTAATCATATGTAGTCAATATATCATGTCGATATGATATTGCATATGATTTATTTGACTGCCTTTGAATGATGGAGATTGATATGGTGGTGTGATTATATTGTCCAAGTGGGAGAATGTTAGAAATATATGGACTAATATAATCACAACATTAATTTCATATTCACAACCATTAATCGAATTGCCTAATGTATGTTTATAACTATAATGGGATGATTAATAATTTACTAATTGCATTTGAGGCATATGGTAGTACCCTAATAATTATATATTGGCTCATTAAACTATAGTTCATCACATCTTTGAAATGATACAATTGGCCTCCTTCTACCCCTTAGGGTAGAACGTGTTAAAACTATAACATATGGTGAGTTTTTTGTGTTGTTGTCATGGGTGTGTGGTAAAAGTGGGTCTTCTATCATAAGTTTTCTCTCTTGCACAAGATTTGTTGATATTGATAGATTATGGTGTCTAAAATGGAGAGATGCATCAAGATTCCATGTCAAACATTGGAGGTATATTTATTTATTATGTAGTTAATGCTCTAAATAAAATGTGGATCTTGGCATTGTGGTTATTGATAACTGCTTTTAAGAATAACACTGGTTCGTAGGAAGTCTTGTATTAAAATATCTGTTATTTCACAAACTTTTTAAAAAATGTTACAAGATGGGATTGTATTAGGTTAAGGTGCTCTAATAATTACTTACTAAAAATGTATTCAATATATATTTAAAAATAATAAAAGTTGAAATAACCGATAAAAGTTATTCATTTGTGATCAAAAAGTATAAGTTCAAATAATAAAAATAATTATTTTATAAAATTACAAAAAAAGTCATAAGTTTAAATTATAAAAGTAATTATTTTATAAAAATACAAAAAATTGCATATATTAATGACCGTCTTTAAATATTCGCAAAGGAATGCTCCTACACCGACTACTTTAACTTTTTTAACTTAATACTCACAAATTCTTTGATTAAAAAAAGAACAAATTATTGCAACGCCGGCGTCACAGCTTTGTCCCGATTCTCTTTTCCTCGCGGCCCATTTTTCTTATGTCTACGTTCGTTGATCCATGACGCGATCATCCAATCACCCGAGAGCGAAATATCTAGAGATAGCTATTTGTATACATCACGTGTAAATTGTAATGCACGAGTAAAAGCATGTACAGTAACAGGCTAGCGTGGATGGGTAAGGGTTCAGTGCCTCGAGAACGGCACTCTTTTGCGTAGATCCTCATCTTCTGCCTTTGTCTTGTAGCTCTCTGCAAAAGTTCCAGATCTTCAAACCACACCGTTCGTTTAACAATAATATCCACAACGAGAAAAGAAAAGAAAAGATATTTAGGAGTCACCATCCTTTGGAGCATAGGACAATATTTAGAAGCTTAAAAAACAGGTAAAGATTCCATATATAACGTTCTTGGATCCATCAACTGGCGCAACTTGAGACATGCATCAGAATGGGCACTTGTCCTATATTATTAAAATATTATCCTAATCACTATTCAAGTGATTTGTCTACAAATGCGTGTCCTTTACAAGATTATATTGTACTCTCTTTTATTTAAAATAAGTGTCATTTTAAAAGAATGCACACTTATTAAGAAAGCTAATGAAATGTCTAATATACTCATATTAATTATATGTTAAGATAATTTTGGAAGTAAAATTATAAATATGCATAAAAAGTTACAAACGACACTTATTTTGAATAATTAAAATCCCTCTAAAACGACACCTATTTTAAATAAGAATGAGTAATAATAATTAGACCAATTTCGTTAACCATATATTATTTCATTTAAGAACAAAATATCTTTTTCTAATCATCAAATAAAATATTTTTAGACGCGCGCGCGCGCGCGCACATATATATATATATATATGCGCTATAAAATCTCAGGAGTCAATGGCCCATACAGTAATTTACCGGAAAAGTCCGGGGCAATGAAGTGCCAAAGTATTAAATATCAGAATCTCCGATGCTCACGGACCCCATGCTTGAACCCCAACACATCGCACGTGACAATCTCTTCGATCTCTATCATTTGAGCAACGTGGCCGTATCACGGGTCGACAAGCGTCCTGCGGACATCATTAAGCGCCGAATCACTTACGTAGCCGACCATTCCGTTCTCGATTTTTATTCACACTGACCCGCCCGAACTTTCTAAATTAGTCGAACACTCTCCTTTCTTTGTCTCGCTAGCTTGTTGTTCTTCTACTTCTGAATCGGATCGCATATTCTCGTTATATTCAATATAGGAAGGTATGCTCATCAGTTAATCCAATTCTTCTTGACATGATTTGCCTATATTTGTGAGCTTTACTTGCAATTTCTGTTTTGGAGTGCTCGTACTTTTTCTGAATCTGCGTGGGAGTGGTAGCGGATCCGAATGCTTACTTGTCGCCGTCTTTTTTATTTTATTTTTGGATTTTAACTGTTTTCAAGTGTTTTTTTCTTCTCAGAAAGATTAAATTACGACTATAACAATTTGAATTTTTTAAATATTTTCTTTTTTTGAGGTTGCTTAGTACATGTTAATGCAGTTTTGTGGAGGTTAGTTCTTCAGTGATTCGTATAAGATAGAGCTGGACATAGCTGTTTGATTGGAAATTGCAGCTCCTTTTCTTCAGATTTTGGAAGCTTAGCCGAGGATCAAACAGGCTTTGTATGTAGGCCGCAGAAACCTGTGTTTACTTGTTTCGTGAATTTTGAATCTTGATACGATTCCCATACATTCGTTAGCTATATACTTAATCATTCTTTTTTCTCCTGACTCTGTTTCAAGTTTTATATCTTTTTTAATCAAGATTTGTGCTCTTATTCCAGGATTTCTTGAGAGCTAACTGTATAGAGGAATATGAGTAATAGCATAGGCCATAATTTATTCCACCAGAATTTGATTCGACATGGGGTTTTTCAGCATCAAAGCAAACTCAGTTCATCTGGAATTCCTGCAAACTCTTTGTTCCAATCTGCAACTATAAATCAACCAGCCTCGCGGGTACACAGGTCTGGATTGTTGACAAACTTTTATGGCAGCAGCTTAAAATTGCGAAAATCAAAAGTAGCCTTTGGAATGCATCACCCTGTTGCAATTTCTCCTCGTGCTGTGTTGGCTACGGATCCAGCATCTGAGGTTAGCTAATGATTGCATTTTCTCTTCTGCATCTCTTTAATAGTCATTAGCGTTTTATAGCTGGATAGGATAATCATAGTACTAAAGCTTTAAGAACAGAGTCCTCTGTCTAATGTTGGTGCTAACAAATCTGCAAACCAATTAAGAGCCCTTCGTGTATCTGATTGTATGGCAGCATTGAAGATTTGGTGTTCCAGATTTCCTCTTCAAAAAATTTGAGCACTTGATTTTTAAATTATGACAAGAATGTATTTATGTAATCTTATGAGATGGAATGATAATACGTGCTTGGAGTGTGCATGTTTGCCAAACACAATAACAGTCCAGATGGTCCTGTACTTCATTGTCTGGGAACAGCTTGTCATCAAATATGCCCTGGAACAGTTTTGTGACATGGACTGGGGAAGTTCACTTCGGTTGGAAATCATGATTTTGTATTTCCTGCAATCTTCTGGTTTTGCCGCCAAGTGCGCTTCTTTTAATTCTTCTGTTTTTTCTATGGTAAAATTCCATTCAAATGGTCATTTACTTTTCCTGGTGGGAGGTACAAGAGTTATGTGCTGAGGTGATGGTGTTGTTTACAAAAAGGATCTTGTTGCATAATGGAAGCTCTTATGAGTGTTGGATAAACAGAAACTTATCTTTTTTACTTGTTTTCCACTGAATATAATCTTTACATAAGCCATGGACTAAGAGAGATGTAGATATCTGAATAATTGTTTATTTTCTGATTTCTGCTCCTTAGTTTAACAGTTTCTTTCTTGCAGAAACTTGCTGGAAAATTCAAGCTTGATGGAAATAGTGAATTGCAGGTAACTTATTGTTGACCATTGACATAAAACGAGGCTTGATTAGTTTAATCCAACTTCAGTACCTATCTCTGACGCCTAGTGTCAAATAGCATATAGGATGACATAAGACTTACACAGATAATTCTTTATGTCCCTGAGCAGGTTTTTATTAGCAATCACACTGCTGGATCCTTCATGTCTGTAAATATCCAGATCACTAACAGCACCGGTCCTTTGCTTCTACATTGGGGTGTGATACAAGATAGAAAGCAGTAAGTCCACGTGCTAAAATACTGGTGTACACATCTTTTCTTTGCTCGTAATATAGCTGATTAGAAATTCTATTCCTCTTACGGTATCATTTTCAATATTTTCCAGAAAGTGGGTGCTTCCGTCTCATCACCCCCATGGAACAAAAAATTATAAGAACAGAGCACTTAGAACTCCTTTTGTGAAGGTAAGTATCTCAAGCCCACAAATTGTTGGGTTATCTTATGGAAAATCTTCAACTAATGCAACTGAATGATCTTTTGGCTGGTTGTCTGCTGTGTTTCTCTAGTCTGGTTCCGGTTCTTATGTCAGAATAGAGATTGAGGATCCTGCAATACAAGCTATAGAGTTTCTCATAGTTGATGAAGCACAAAATATATGGTTAGCTAATTTTAATATCATTTGCTTCGCACTACTTAATACGAGCTAGTTGCTTGAAGATTATATCTCTGTATTGGGGTTTTTTTTTTTTCTATTTTCAGGTTTAAAAATAATGGTGGGAACTTTCATATCGAGTTACCCATGAAAGAAAAGGTGATTATACCAAGTGTCTCCCTTCCTGAAGATCTTGTGCAAATCCAAGCATATTTGAGGTGGGAAAGAAAGGGTAAACAAATGTATACCCCTGAACAAGAGAAGGTAAGTATTCTTTTTCAGTATGGGCTAGCTGCTCAATCAACTAGTACTGACTCCTCTTTGACATCGTACATCTTTTTCCTGTTGTAATCATGCTGAGACTATTTTTTTCTTTTCTTGAATTTGTAGGAGGAATATGAAGCTGCACGTGTTGAGCTGTTGGAGGAAGTTGCCAAGGGTACTTCCATCGAGGACCTCCGAGCTAAGTTAACTAAGAAAAATGATATGCTTGAAAGTAAGGAGCCATCCGTCTTTGAAACAAAAGAGAAGATACCTAATGACCTTGTACAAATACAAGCTTATATTAGATGGGAAAAAGCAGGGAAACCCAATTATTCTCCAGAGGAGCAATTGGTAAATATTACACTTTTTCTTAACTGGTTTGTTTATGAAATGCATCTTCCATAACCATTTTCCTGCTGTGAATTGACCAATTAGTTGTGGGGTGTATTTGAAATGAATATTGTTAATGTAGCCATTACTTATGCATAATTCTTATTTCCATGACATTTTCTATGCAGAAAGAATTTGAGGAAGCAAGAGTAGATTTGGTGACTGAGCTGGAGAGAGGTGCTTCTCTTGATGAGATACGAAATAAAATAACAAAAGGAGAGATACAGACTAAGGTCTCAAAGCAGTTGCAGACTAAAAGATATTTTACCGTTGAAAGAGTAAAACGGAAAGAAAGAGACTTAGGGCAGCTTATTACTAAATATGATGCTACTAAATTTTTCATTGAAGAATCTTCTGTGGAATCAAAGGTCGTGAAGGCAGTTGAGATTTTTGCTATTGAAAAAGAAAAGATAGATGGTGGTGATGTTCTTAAAAAGCAAATCTTCAAGCTTGAAGACAAGGAGATTCTGGTGAGATAATAATGCATTTGTGAGTTATTTCTAAGTTAAGGTTACTCTTACATCTGTGCTGTACTTCTCTTTAAACTTTTGTGCTCCCTACACATTCTCAGGTACTTGTAACCAAGGCTGCTGGTAAGCTGAAAATCCATCTGGCAACTGATTACAAAGATCCAATTATTCTTCATTGGGGTTTGTCTAAAAAGTCTAGAGATTGGTCGGTAAGATTTTAAGAACTGTTATCTTGGAAATATTTATCAAGATGATATATGTGATGCAGCCAAAACTATGTTGTCGCTTGTATTTTGCTGATTGGTTATATCAATTTATGAGGATTTTTCAGGCACCACCACTAAACGTGTTGCCACCTGGTTCAGTTACTTTTAGTGAGGCTGCTGAAACACAATTAGCAAATGAGTCTTACGGAGAACTTCCTTGCCAGGTGTGCAATGTAAAATTTGGTTGCATCTTGTCTTTTATAGAATAGAGAATCCAGTATTTCACTATAGTTCGATAATTACATGTGAAGAATATTCCAAAGCAAAATTTGAGCATTCCACTTAAAAAGTTTACATCAAGTTCAATCGTGAATGTAATGTTACTTTTCCTCTCATCCATTTTCAGCTACAGTGCACTGAAATAGAGCTTGAAGATGATAAATTTGCCGGGATGCCTTTTGTAGTTGTGTCAAATGGAAAATGGATTAAGGATAAGGGATCTGACTTTTATGTAGGGTTTGACAGTGGACTGAAGCAGGCTCAGAAGGTCTCTTTTTGATGATACTCTGACAACATCCACTTTTTTTTTCTGCCTTTTTCACTATCTATTTTTCGGATAAATAGCTTAGATTGTTTTCAATTAAAAGGATGCTGGTGATGGAAGAGGTACAGCCAAGTCCTTGTTGGATAGAATTGTGGAAATGGAGAGAGAAGCTCAGAAGTCTTTCATGCACCGGTCTGTTATCTGCATTTGGATCATATTTTGACCTTTTCAATTGAGCACCTTTTTTGTTGTAGTCTATTTTGCATAATGAACTTCATTTGAGCTATCCATATATTGTATGTAGTAATTGCAAACTGTAAAGTCAATTTTAAGCATACAAGTACATTGATGTAGATTTACTATCATTCCCAGTGGTGTATTTGGTGTAAAAAGTGAAGGAAATCAGAAAGTGTCCCCAAGAAGACATTCCTTAAGAAATTAGGGCCCATCTTATTTTCCATGTTAGATGTTAACATTTAAGTTTTATTTTGTGCATGTTGGATATGGTTTCTTGAAAAAACTTATGCATATGATCTAAATTTATGGAAATACAAAGTTGTCAGTCTTTATTTATTCATGATGTTGCATGAAATTTCAGTTTAGTTGATTGATATATTGTATTGGAGCAGAGAATAAATTTATTGATTTGATGAGCTAGCATAAATTATGCTTCCAGATTGTTCGTTGTTGGGAAAGTTGTTGGCCTTACTCTCCATTTCTTTTGCTAGTTTTAATATTGCTGCAGACTTGATAGATCAAGCCAAGGATGCTGGCGTATTGGGTGTCGCTGGGATCTTAGTATGGATGAGGTTTATGGCTACAAGGCAGCTCATATGGAATAAAGATTACAACGTCAAACCACGGTAAGAGTACTTGAACTAGTGGATCAATCATCATGGTGATCAATATACTAGGGCTTCAGACGATTGAGATGTGATGAAATTTCTTCAAACTGATACTGAGTTGACATTAGCCATCTGCAATTCTCCAATATCTTGAATGGTTATAATTGTCTATTTCCTACTGTTGCAGTGAAATCAGTAAAGCCCAGGATAGATTTACAGATAATCTCCAGAATATATACACTGGATATCCACAGTATCGAGAACTAGTAAGGATGATTATGTCTATAGTTGGTCGAGGAGGTGAAGGGGATGTAGGCCAACGTATTCGAGATGAGATCCTTGTTATCCAAGTCAGCTGTTCTTGTCTATTGAATTTTCTCTAGATATTTCTTCACTTTTCTCAGATTTCTTGCTGAGTTCATGTTTGACTAATAGAAACTGTTTTTAATTCAAGAGAAATAATGATTGCAAGGGTGGAATGATGGAGGAATGGCATCAGAAATTACATAACAACACTAGTCCAGATGATGTCATAATCTGCCAGGTATGTGGAATGTGAATCAAGCCCTATATATCTTCATATAAAGTCATGAGATGTAAGAACTAACAATGATCATTGCAGGCATTAATTGATTATATCAAAGCTGACTTTGACATCAGTGTGTACTGGAAAACTTTGAATGACAATGGAATAACGAAAGAACGACTTTTGAGTTATGATCGTGCCATCCATTCAGAACCAAATTTCAGAAGAGATCAAAGAGATGGCCTCTTGCGAGACCTTGGACACTATATGAGAACTTTGAAGGTATGTTATCAGAATTCTAATGTTAGAAGTTTACCTCTTACGTAGAGCTTGATACATGCTTCTCTTGTTTTCTACTTATAAGAAATGATATTTCAATTTGGTGATCAACTAACCACAGGAAGAATATGTTTTGAAATGAATATGTTTATGAGTACAGGTTCACCTTTTTGGATGGTGGAGATTATAAAAGTTATATCTTTTACGATCACTTTTAGCATTATTAATAATCAATATTTTCTATCTGGCTTATTTTGAGACATTAAGATCTCTTACAAGTGGAAGGAAAAAATAGAATATGAACTAACAAGAAGGAAAAGAAGGTAATATGAGAGGAATTACGTTGTAGCCAAAAGATAGCTGAGAGGAACAAAGCCACTTTAAAGGAAAAAATAGAATATGAAGTAACAAGAAGGAAAAGAAGGTAATATGAGAGAAAAAACGTTGTAGCCAAAAGATAGTTGAGAGGAACAAAGCCACTTTCCTTTATTCTTATTTCCTTCTTCCCAAGAAAATACCTCTTTTAACAATATGCTTTGATCCTTTTTGTTTGCTTCGCAAGATTGATTCAATTTAAATTACAGGCTGTTCACTCAGGTGCAGATCTTGAATCTGCTATTGCTAATTGTATGGGCTACAAATCTGAGGTAGTACCAGATGTTGGCTGACATTTTATTACCCAATGAAATTTCATTAGGATTTTATAGACTTTTGCTTCTTGCTCCATAGGGCCAAGGCTTCATGGTTGGCGTGCAGATTAATCCTATCCCAGGCTTGCCATCTGGATTTCCAGTAAGTGTTTACTTTATTTCAATCTTAAAGTTGAGATATCTTTCTTCCGATTTTTGAGGCAGATTATTTTTGTATTTCATGACAGGGATTACTGCAGTTTGTCCTAGAACATGTGGAAGATAAAAATGTGGAAGCCTTTCTTGAGGTAATAGGATATTTATGTATCAAATATGGCCTCTGTTTTATGAATTTATAAGTTGAGATTTGATCCTTTTCTTTTTCCTTGTTTTCCAATTTAGGGTCTTCTCGAGGCTCGCCAAGAGCTTAGACCATTACTGATTAAGCCTAGCACTCGTCTGAAGGATCTTTTATTTTTGGATATCGCACTTGAGTCTGCTGTTAGGACTGCTATTGAAAGAGGTTATGAAGAGTTGAACAATGCAGGACCCGAGGTGAGGTGGTGTTCAGCAATTGTGTCCATGAATCATTCATTATAGTCGTTGATCTGTTGGTGTCTGAATTCCCTTCTACTGCTTTATTCTTATTATATGACATATATTCTTTTCTTTGTTAAATGTTGATCATTCTGCAGAAAATAATGTATTTCATCTCTTTGGTTGTTGAAAATCTTGCCATATCATCGGATGACAATGAAGATCTTGTCTACTGCTTGAAGGTGAATTACATTTTTGGTTTTCTGGAGGCCTGAGTCATGATGTACTTGTGGTTATATTTGTTCCTCATTTACCTATGCAATTACAATCTCAATCTTCGTTTTATACTTGTCCTTTGGTTATGCAGGAATGGAAGCATGCCCTTACCATGTTCAATAGAAAAAGTGATCAGTGGGCCTTGTATGCAAAATCTGTTCTCGACAGAACTCGGCTTTCACTTGCTAACAAGGCCGAATGGTACCAAAAAATTTTGCAACCCTCAGCTGATTATCTTGGATCAGTACTCGGAGTGGACCAGTGGGCTGTATGTATTTAGTTAGCTTTGATGTGGTGAACTCTTTCTTCCATTATGTACAAAATTGTTACATTTTCAATGTCCTTATAACTGCTTGTTACAGGTGAACATATTCACTGAAGAGATTGTCCGTGCTGGATCAGCTGTAGTTCTGTCCACACTTCTTAACCGACTTGATCCAGTGCTTCGGAAGACTGCTAATCTTGGAAGGTTAGTTCACAACCAATGACTGCGTCTGCCTGAAATTTGTTAGCACCTCAAAAGATTGAATTTCTCTGGTAACGATGCCAATAAGCTAAGTTATATTCCAATATTTTTTTGTCAAGGGAATTATACAGTCAGATCTAGTTATTCAATTTTGCAGCATATACTTTTCTGCTTACAAATTATAAGGCCAAGTTTAACTTTTACTGGTGGGTAACAGTTGGCAGGTTATCAGCCCAGTTGAGGCTGTTGGATATGTTGTTGTGGTGGATGAGCTGCTTACGGTACAGAACAAAACTTTTGATCGCCCTACAATTTTAGTGGCAGCAAGAGTAAAAGGGGAAGAAGAGATTCCTGATGGTGCAGTTGCTGTGCTGACTCCTGATATGCCAGATGTCTTATCTCATGTTTCTGTAAGAGCAAGAAATTGCAAGGTAATGACATCCAGCATTATGATCTTTGGCTCAATACCATGGGTGACATCTGATTGTTGTGTACTGCCATTTTGATAGGTCTGCTTTGCTACTTGCTTTGATCCAAATATTCTGAGGGACCTGCAAGCAAAAGAAGGGAAATTTTTGCAACTGAAACCTACGTCTGCAGATATGTTTTATTGGTACTTCTGTTTTTCTATGTTAGTTTTGGATTGCATACTATGTCTAAAGATGTGCATGACTGCATAAATAATTATCAAATTAATGCTCAATGGCAGTGAGTTAAAAGAGGGTGAGGTGGCAGATCCAACTCCCACTAATGTGAAAGACCTTGGCCCATCACCTGTGAAGTTGATCAGAAAGCATTTTGCTGGCAAATATGCCATATCATCGGAGGAATTTACCAGTGAAATGGTAAGGTTTGGAAAGAACCTTATTTATCATTGTTTGATTTCTGTTATGAGCTTCTTTAAATTTTCATTTGGATCCTTCCACTAGGTTGGTGCAAAATCACGGAATATCTCATATCTTAAAGGTAAAGTGCCATCTTGGGTTGGAATCCCGACCTCAGTTGCTTTACCATTTGGAGTTTTTGAGAAAGCTCTTTCAGATGTTTTAAATAAGGTAATTATAACAAGTTTCCTTGTGTTTTCAGTTCCCGTATTTGTTTTATGTTACAAATTTGTATTATTGATCTCTGGGAAATTTTTACCATATTTCAACTCTCTCTTTGTAAGCGAGCAATAAGATTTTTAATGTAATAAGACTTCCCTTGCTCGTTACATATTTCCTATACTCTTTGTACCAAAAGCAGCTGAACATGGCAATGAAATTGGATCAATGGATGCTCAATTACATTGAATCTTATTGCTTTCTTTGGTCCAACTTCATTGCCACGTTCGGTTGCTTTTTGTATCCACCCCTGGGTTGATTATGTGCAATTATGTCCTGGTTATTTCCAAATCTAGGCAAGTTCTGTGACAGTCTTGTCTGTGTCTGACATGCTCTCCCTATGTATGTTTGATTGGCAGGATGTGTCCAACAAGTTGCAATCTTTGAAGAAAAAGTTAAGAGAAGGAGAACATAGTGCCCTTAGTAAAATTCGAGAGACAGTTCTACAGATGACCGCACCACCACAGCTGGTATTTTTCATTAACAATATCTGATGTTTGTTGTAGCTGAAATTAGTAAGTACGTCTTTGTACTGAGATTGCCTTCAATGCTTGAGATGAACGGTTCAGTTAATAACTCTCCCTTTTGTACCAAGTTGCAGCCTAAAGAATAGAAATGAAAAACATATCTTGCAAATGAAATCGTTCAGATGCTATTTTTTCCCATGTCACAAGCAACAGCCTGTGATAACGAGTGCTTCAAATAGTTGGATATCTTAAAAAAGGCTTTAATCAATTCTGACTTGCTGTAGCTTTTGGCTAACCAACTTCATCCCTCTCAGACATTTTCCCCTTTTGATCCAAACTATTGATGGATCTAAAAATAGTCGTAACTTGGAACTGTATCTTGGTACCTGTGTGAATTGACTCCTTTTTTAACCCCAGTTTCATAAGATGCATGTACCATCTGATTTTTGCACCTTCCAAAGAAGCAGATTCGGGCTTTCTTTTCTTATCGTTTTCCTTATTAAATGTAAGTTGAATAATCAAGAAGTCCACTGTATACTGTACATCCATTTGGAAACGATCGATCATGATCTAGAGTCAATTACAGGTACAAGAGTTGAAGACCAAGATGAAAGCTTCTGGGATGCCTTGGCCAGGTGATGAAGGTGAGCAGCGATGGGAGCAAGCATGGCTGGCCATTAAGAAGGTTGGATGCTTATCATAGTCAAAATTGCATGTGCCAACATTGTGATGCCTAGTATATGGAAGTAAAGCACATTTTCTTTTTGCTCTTTTTGTTGATTGCATTATTTTTGTAGTAATTTTATCGTAAGCATCATTTTTTGTGGTCCGTGGGAATGCTTAGAGTTAGTATTCCTCCATGTTCGTCATGCATGTTCAGAGGTTACTTGTGTATGACTGATGACAAGCAATAATATTGGTAAATTCTCAATTCTTTCTGACGAGGTTAATGAGCATGTGATAATGTTGTACAAACTTGGACCTGATGATAACCATGCCTGGCTGCATCAACCTGCCCCAGGCTCCTACAGACATCTAATTGCTTTTAACTCTTATGCCTGTGTTGATTTTGTGTCTACTATTTTATCAGGTCTGGGCTTCAAAATGGAATGAGAGAGCATACTTCAGCACAAGGAAAGTGCAGTTAGATCATGACTATCTCTGCATGGCTGTCCTGGTTCAGGAAGTGATAAATGCTGATTATGCGTTTGTTATCCACACAACTAATCCATCTTCAGGCGACTCATCAGAGATATATGCAGAAGTAATGAATTTCCAGCAATCTAAAGACAGCTTTTCCTTTGGACCTTGAATCATCTTACAGAAAAGAAGTAAACATACATCTAAATCGCATTCTCTGCTTGTATAGGTCGTGAAAGGACTCGGAGAAACTCTTGTTGGAGCATATCCTGGCCGTGCATTGAGCTTTGTCTGCAAGAAGAATGACTTGAACTCTCCTCAGGTAAGGAAGATTTGTAATATACCAGGATGTGGAAGATTTGTAATATACCAGGATGTGGAAGATTTGTAATATACCAGGATGTGAGATTTGTAATATACCAGGATGTGATTTAGCATAGGCATGAAGCAGGACAAGTGTCGTACTTGTAGAAATTTTATCTCATCTTTAGAGAAGTGTTATCAGCCAACTGGTTATTGACTTCCTAAAAGAAACAATTGTGCCTTGTGGCCTATATTTCCCTATCTGAACTATGATTGTGATATGTTTCAGGTGTTGGGTTACCCAAGTAAACCCATTGGTCTCTTTATAAGACGGTCTATTATTTTCCGATCCGACTCAAATGGAGAAGACTTGGAAGGTTATGCTGGTGCAGGCCTTTATGATAGGTAAAATCCTTGGTATCTTCGTCACAAAATGTAGCGGAGCCAATTCTGGAATTCACAGAGGATAATTGTTATGTAGCAATTAATATGATATTTCCTTTCTTTCTTCTGATGTAGATGATCTTGTTTTGCAGTGTCCCAATGGATGAAGAAGAGAAAGTTGTGATTGATTACTCGTCTGATCCGTTGATTAATGATAACAACTTCCAAAAATCAATTCTATCAAGTATTGCTCGAGCAGGAAGTGCAATTGAGGAGCTATACGGATCGCCTCAAGACATTGAGGGTGTGATAAGAGATGGCAAGGTCTATGTTGTTCAGACAAGACCTCAGATGTAATCTTCTTTTTTCTTTTTCTTTTATAATTCCCTTCCACGGTACTTTCTAAACCGGCTTTGGCCTATAAAAATGTGTAAGTGAAAAATATAGCATAAAAGAGCTGAAGAGGAATAAAAGAAGAAATATAAGGACGGGAAGTTATACCAAATAATCGGGAGTGCGGAGGCATAACATCTTATGTATCTGTTTAAAATAATAAAATATCTGTTTCACCCACTAGTATGTCCATTTTATCCGCGTGAATATGCCTTTTGCATGTTGCCTACTTGCAGTTGAATTTTCATTTTAGCTCGCATATGAAAAACATTCCAATTAGTAAACGATCTAATTCAAAGTAAGAATGCCCTCACGCTTATAACGCAGTGGGTACGTAGTGTCAAGTATAAAAGTATGGTCAGGTCTTTGCCAAAAATGCATGGAACAGACGGTTGTGCTTGAGTCAATGATCGTGGTCGCAAGTCACAAGCACAAACATTATCTACATTATTCTTCATATAACACATTCTGCGACAAATCAACATAAACTCCCCTCTGCATTTACACCTGACACGTACATCCACACCTCGTTCAAACGCCCCGAAAGGTGGCCAGAGCTGTTGTACTGAGCTATACTATACGAAGCTTTATCTTCCAAAACAGCACCCGAGTGCCCTTTTATGCTGCTCACCAGAGCTTCCAGTTCTTTTCCGATGTTATCGTCTCCGGCGAACCCTGAAAACTTCCTCACCGCCACGCACCGAGCCCTCCAGTTATCTAGCTGCAAATTAAGTTCTGGGTTTGGCTGAGGAGGAGCAGCTCCGTAATTGATTGAGACAAACAGTCTTACACGGTACATCAGGGAGGACGTCCCTTGTTGCGATGGAGTGATGGTCGTTAAAACAGGAGCTGTCATCGGTATCTGAGATCTGTTAAGGTTTGCCCCATTAATGTATTGGTAAATCCTGATGAAAAAAGACCAAGAAAAACAATGCATTACTGGGAATACACTCCAGCTACAGAACCACAATTCCAGGATGCTACTGCTATTTAAGACGTTGGTATGTATACGTGTGTTGAATAGTAGGAAACAAGTAGGGAAAATGTTGCGAGAAATTAAGCAGAGTTAAAGGGTGATGAGAGGAAACCCGTGGAAGCCATCTTTGGTGGATTTCTGGAAGGAGGTTCCTTGGACAAGAGCCGACATCCAGGAGATGTCTTTGTAAAGTCTGATCTCGTAATCAGATTCCGATTGTATCACTGTGTACTTTGGTGTTTCTACTGCCTGGCCAAAGAAGACAAGGTTGATGAAAACCAGGAAAACTGTTGGTGCAGCCAAGTTGAAAATATTAAACTCCATTTCTCTCTGATTAGCTCAGCTTGAAGCATTTTGGCACTTGGACAGGCTTTTATAGCCATACAGCACGACACAACTTCAGAGCACGCAGAATTGGACAACTTCACAGCACGCAGAATTGGATTGTTCTTTTTTTCTCTATCTGATACGCACTAGATGTCCTGTGTGCTGTGCATATACTGCCCGAGACAATCAACTAGTGACATTCTTGACACAAATCTTACTGATATTGGTCCTGCATGAAATAGATTAAAAGAAAGGGACAAGTTCCTATTAACAAATTCATAAGTGGGTTTAGTCCCATCAATATCATCTTGTCTGTATGCTAGCTATTGCTGAGAAGCACCTCCAAAAGTAAAGAGATTGGTTTGTTTTGGAGGACCAACTTCAGTGGCATATCAACATCTGAATCAGTCAGGAGTCAGGACACTCAGGACCAACTAGTCAAAGATTTGGTTGATTGGGAAATCATGGGGATGCACTAAATATTATAAGCTTATGCCAATTGCTAGTTGAGTAAGCATTTAGTATGCTTTTATTCGTTCTTTAAGGCTCCACGTTAGCACCAGGCGCTGCGAGGGAGAAATGTAAACATTTAAGTTAATTTATTTTACAAATTAATGTAGTTTTTTTTTTATAAAATTTTATATTTAGTCAAAGATCATCATTCAACACCCATTTGAAGTTCCACTAAGGAGCGAGATATAGAGAGATCCGATAATATGCAGTACAAAGAAGGTAGGATTACATGTTAAATGTTTCGTATGGTCACGAAAGTTATGTATCCACAAGGAAGCTGTTTATGAAAACTGAAACCCATTGGGTTTAAAGACACGAGCATGATGTTGATAATTCAGCTAAACCAAACTCTGGCAACGGACCTAATATTGGACTAAGACTAAAGCTAGCATGTTAATAACAAGCCTCTGGCCCTCATCAGTCCAATATCCACTGGATCACCACAAGGAGAACCCAGTTGTTTTTGTCGTACATTTACGAATTACCAGCAAATGATCCGAAGCTTAGATTTGATAGTCACATACGAAGTGACTGACTGACTGACATGATCAGACGACATGTGCAATCTTGCAGGTGACAAATCAATGCAACGTATGGCCATGATTGAACATCACAACATTGTCTTCCTAATTGCAAGCAATTCAACAATCCAGGCCTTCAAATGTACTTTGTTACAGCAACATCATCATGATTTGCGGTAAGGAGTGATGGACCAAGGACATTATGCCCTAAAGCACGTATCCAAAAAAAATTATACCTTAAGCACGAAGAGACTCCCTCCAGGATTTAACACAATTGGAACATTCTTCCTTTTAAAAGGAATTTAAAAAACAGCGTTTAGGTATGCTTGCACTTGGAGAACTCATTAATCAAATGATTAACCATAGAACTTAAAAAAATTAATGTGATAGTTATATACTGAGATCATTCTTAAGATTTTAAGCTAAAAGTTGGGTTGTTTGTGTTCTTATTAAGAAATAACCAAATTTGAGAAGGTGAGGGGGCTGGCATCTTATATTCCAAAATGCAAACGGTGATGGGATTTTCTTATTGCTTGAAAAGCTGACCATGCCCCTCGAGACAAAATCATTGCTTAACAACACTATTCCAGGCCTGGAAGCTTTTGTAACATTCCTTTTTACACCTTTCAAGAGCCTTTTTTATTTTAATATATGATACACACATACAGAGAAAGGATCATTGAGTGGAACCATAAGCCATGAATGGAGCTACGTATACAAATTGTAGGCGTAGAGAGACATTAGGAAAATGAAGTTGGAAACAAAAAAAAAAAAAGGAAGGATGGTGTCCAATGGAGGCCCTAAAATTCATCATTTACACTCTATACTACTACCATTCTTTATCATGATTCTATTCTCTTCTTTTTATGTGGACTAAGTGGAATTCACTTTACCATTATTCCACCTTTTAACTACTATTCAAAAGCTGGCTAGATGCTTTGATGCTTATGCTTCCAAGATCAAAAATGCAATCTATATCAATGTCACCAATTCATATATAGCCAGCTGCTTGTTCCTTATTCTTCGCTTAGCTTGCTTTTAATTTGTTCCCGAGTTGATGGAAACAAGCAAAAAGCAGAAATTCTCAGAACCATTAATCTATGCTCTTCAACTGCAATATTAAGGGATGGCAATCCTTTTCTTGACTTGGTAACTCTTGTGTGAGGACCAAGTAAAGTATTCGCTTTGGTTGAAATAAATGTTCCTTAAAATAAGCATCTTTTCTGATGTGGGATTGTTATATTATTTCGATTAGTATATATGTGAAAGCTGAAGGGTTCTTTAACTTGAAACCGACCGACCAAAGAGTCCATGCATGACCAAAATCAGCGGCTCAAGCATATCAAAGTCAAGTAATTACAACTATGATATCATTACAAATTTCTGAACGTGAAGGCCCGCAGAAGCCGTCTGGAGGAGTTGTTTGAGCCTTAGATTATGAAACTTTCTTATCCTATTCAACGTTTTCTGTTTAAACAATGAAAAGACATGTAAGCATCTTAACCCTAAATTTTAAAACTTTAATACCTATTATTTTTGTTTCGTGACTACTATTTTTTTACCTGTAATTTTTTAAAATGTAATAATCTCACACTTATTCTAAATAAATTTTGACGATTTTCTTGAAAATTGTTAATATTTTATAGTCCTTTATTCTTTTTCTTTTTCTTTTTTTAAAAATAGTAAAATTAGATCACTAATTTGTAATCGTGAGACCAACTTCAGTACCGTCGAAATATATTGGCAAATCACATAAAACAGCCCCTGTGATATACTTGATTATTCATCTTAGCCCCTGTGTTTTTAATTCATTCACCTTAGCCCCTGTGTTTTTTATTCT